>JAIGNY010002109.1:470000-797500 GCA_020152595.1 Chiridota heheva
TTTTGGTAAAGTCGCCGAAGGCGACGTTTATCGTGGATGAGGGCAAGAATGTGGCGAGGAAGGGGTGAGCGGTGAGGACGGGGGGTAAAAGTAGGGATACACTGAGAGATAGCGAATTGGATATTAGAAGTGAGAATGGAAATCTGATGATCGACCTCATCAGCTGTAGTGGGGAGGGTAGAAGGATAGGGGAGTGAAGAAAGATAAGAGCGGAAATTGACCCAGTCGGTTTTAGAAAAGAGAGGGATATCCTTGATGTAATGAGGGCCAGGCACAGACTGGAAAGATAAAGGGCTGGTAGAGATAAGAATAGGAAAATGATCACTATTAAGGTCATGGCAAGTAGTGACATTTTGAAAGAGAGGAGTAGCATGGGAGTTTGCAAGGACGTAGTCCAAGATAGAGGTACTACCCGAGGGGTGTTGATAAGTAGGGTGTCCATAAGGATTAGGGATAGAGTGGGTAGAGGGAGTGATGGCACGAACAAGCAGGTTGCCGTTCCTGTTGGACTTGGTGTCACCCATGGAAATGTGTTTGGAGTTAAGATCTCCAGGAGGAGGCTAGGAAGAGGGGAGTTGAGTTTAGAGGTAATAGAAAGTATCCAGAATAGCAGTAGGAGGGCAGTAGACAGTGGTCAAAAGGAAAAGACTGTTGGAAGAGGGAGAGTGAATTTGAATAGTGAGGCTTTCATTGCAATTGGGGATGGAAGGAGTGGCAATGAGAGTAGCAGAGATAGAGGTTTTGACAAGAAAAGCAGCCCCACCCCCATGGGAAGGATTGCCGAGGGAGGGATGACGGGCGGCATGAAAGAAGTTGTAGCCGCTGATGCTGAAGTTAAAACCCTGTGGGAGTTTGGTCTCATTGATGAAGAGAACATCAATGTTGTAGTGGCGAAGGAAATGAGCAAGAATGGGTTTGGAGTTACGGAGGGAACGAATATTGATATGACCAATATTTGTATCCATTAAGGAGGGGTGGCAGAACTAGTAGAAAGCGGGTAGAGAGGAGAAAGGCTTAGACTTCTTTGAAGTTTTCGTTCTTTTCTTTTAAAGCCCAGATGAATTTAGAAAGCTCTGTTTCGCTGGAATGCATTCTGTGTTTGAAAGACTTGTTGTGATTGTAAAACCGCTGTTTGAAGTCCCCACCTGTCATGCCAATATATGTAAAGACAGCATCGTTTTTGTGTACTTGAGCTTTGTACACAATGGCTTTAGCCAAGCAATCTCCGTTTAGGGGGCAGTCACTTTTTATGCGGCAGTTGCATTGTTTTTGGGGGGTGGTTGAGCTTGTTTGTGATAGGGTTTTCGAGTTGAGTTTTGCTTGTTGATAAATATGTATATATACATATATATATATATATATATATATATATATATATATATATATATATATATATATATATATATATATATATATATATATATATATATATATATATATATATACATATATATATATATATATATATATATATATATATATATATATATATATATATATATATATATGTATATATATATATATATATATATATATATATATATATATATATATATATATATATATATATATATATATATATATATATATATATATATATATATATATATATATATATATATATATATATATATATATATATATATATATATATATATATATATATATATATATATATATATATATATATATATATATATATATATATATATATATATATATATATATATATATATATATATATATATATATATATATATATATATATATATATATATATATATATATATATATATATATATATATATATATATAAACATATATATATATATACCTTACATATGGAAGTGCTCCCCCTCCCTCGGAAATTTCCCTCTCTTACATATCTATAATGCAGTAATAGTGAACTGGTTAGTATCATAGGTGCGAAAGTGCCTGCCGTGGGAAGTGACTACATGCAGACATGTGAATTGAGAAGACGAGGCACCTGGACGAGATGTTTTTGAAAGGAAACTTGAACAGACAGACAGACCTGAAAATAAGCAAAGTCAGTGGCGTATTCTATAAATATGAACTCCAGAACAAATACTGAAATAAGGGGCAGGCTGATCTAGAGTAGGGTACATGGTCAAAAATATTAATTTTTGCCCCAAAATATTAAAAAGAAACAAATAAAAGATCAAACTAATTGCTGAAACTGTCCTCCATATCTTTTGTTGTTGTTTTTTGACCCGATGTATATACAGATATATGCCTATATGTGATATACATTGCTTGACATCCACTCTACCGACACTCAAAACTTCAAGCATTTTGCAGGAATTAATATTTTGTAGCAAATGCTAAATGTACTTTCAAATGCAGTTTTCAACTGGTAATGATATGGAGCAAGAAACGCAAAGGAGGAAGACATCTAAATACCCGTGGCATGTTGACCGCAGAAGCCCATAAATGAGATGTGGCTGTCCTGGTAAAGTCTGGTATAGCGTGTGTGTGTGTGTGTGTGCGTGTTTGTGTGGTGGAGGAGGGGAAGAGGGGGTGGGGTGGAAAAATCGACAAATCGATTAGAAGAAGCGAACAAATACTGGTAGGGAATCTGATTAACATGTAATGCATTTAAGCCCGAACATTTTGTTACTCTTTTTTCTTTCCATGGTGAAATTTAAAACCCTGCTCTGTCCTCTTAATGCCGAGCGCCAGACGAAGAAGCAGCAAATCCAATGTTTAAAGGCTCTGGTATGACCCGACCCATGCAGGATCGAACCCGGGCCTCCCGACTCTACCGTGCACTTGCCAATAAAATCGATGTCAAGATTCCTGTATTGTCCTACGCATGATATTGATATGCATGGGTTTCAGAACCTCTACATGACACTTACTTTAACATGGAGGGGGGGGGGGGGGGCAGCAATATGTTCAAATAAATTTGTTATCATAAGGCATATAGCTGTCCGAATGTTAATCAAAAATAACAACTATCAAATTTTCTCGATTCTATTTTAATTCCCGGGCTAGGGGAGCAATGATTAACCCTTTTTAGCATTCATCAGAACTTTTATGGGGGACGGACGGGGGAATCATTATGTTGGTTGCCTTTGTTATTATTAGGAATGCAACTATTCGATTGATAACCAAAAATAACAATTATAAAAATTCCTAAATTTGTCTAAATTTCCCGACCAGGGATCAATTGTTCGACCCATTCATTAGGCTCTCATACCATGCATCATAAATTGTATTTGTGAAATTTTGTTTGACATAACGTGACACAGACATATTATCTTTGTTTACTACATTTACTTATTAGGACCGACCTTACATTCGCCTCAGACGATTTTGTATCACGTTACACGATTCCCTCCGACTTATACTGAACAAAACTAATTTTTAATGAAATACTGAACCTTTCTATGCTGCTATACGCGATAACATAACTTTTTCGATTTTGCCCCTCAAAATTTGGACATATTAGTAAATCAACACGATTAATTCATGGCACTTGGATCCGTGAGTTTAATTTAGGTATTTGGACTTATTCCAAGATCCTAATTTGATCTTCGTCCAAACAGCTTGAGAAAGAATGGGAGATCTATACAGTATTTAATATCGTATACTGTAATCCCGCGTGTTATGATTTTTCCATTGAACATAACTTGGGTAGAGAATGTCATGAACAAGGGGTTTAGTCAGCCTTTCAGGTTGGAGGTCACCAAAATGGGAGGGGGGAGGGGGGGGGGAGGGGGGGGGGGGTGCTAACGGCCTAAACTATTTTGTTAAAATACCAGTCTAGTTACACTTATTATAGAAAAAAGGGCATCTGAACATTTGAGCACAATTTTTGGGCCCTTTTTACCTTATTTTCCTGTCTGGCAATCTGGTGGGTCGAGGGGTGCCGGACCACTAGTCCGAAGGTCAAATAGTCCAAAGGTTCAATAGTCCAAAATAAATGGCCCACTTGTCCGATGGTTCAATAATCTGAAGGTTCGATAGTCTGAAGGCCCAATAGTCCGAAGGTTCAACAGTTTAATAGTCCGAAAGCATACCCTAACACATACCCCAACACAAACCCTAACCTTCGGACTATCAGACCATTGGGCCTTCGGACTATTGAACCTTCGGAGTATCCAGCCTTTTCTTTCGGACTATTGAACCTTCGGACTATTGAGCCTTCGGACCAGTTGGTGGACACCAGTCGTAAGACCCATCGGCTCGTTTTGCCTACTCCCATGATGAACACTTTTTATTAAAACAGTCTTAAGGTCTTAAAGTGTTTCCCAAGACTTATTTCTTTATTCCTAACGTTAATTTAGCGATAATACACATGTATTCTTTTAACAAATGTTTAAGGCTTAATTATATAGACCATGCTCATAGAACAGTACATTTAGGTTAAAGGAGTAATATAATGATATATATAATGTGGATGAATTTCCCTTAAAGATGTGCACGGCTACGATCAATTTGGCTACGGATTATCATCAAATCCCAAAACACATGTAATATGTTTCAAATCTTACAAACCGTCAAAATAATTTTTTGAACCTGATGAATTATGAAATTAAGGTAACGAGAAAAAGATCTTTTGATGAGTAAACATTTTAAGCTTACGTAAACTCATTTATAAAATAAGAGTTCTTCGTCAACTTGAATGTTAGCAGTTTAAATTGACTGGTTTTGGTGTTATCAATGCACAGTTAAAAAATAATGATGAGCGTGACTATTACTGTACAGTAGAGAGAATGCTTTCTTTTAGATGAGTATAATTCCGCGGCCCTTTTTCTATATCCAAAAATAAAGCTCCGAGCACCAAAGGTTTTTCCGATTGAATTTTATCAGACTGTTTGGGACGACTTTGGTTTTATTGAAGTCTCTTAATTTGTTTCTTCTGTGGCCACGCCTTTGTGAGCAGGGGCTAATTCCACTTCTTCCCAAACCGAACAAAGATCTCAAAAGAATAGAAAATTTGAGGCTTATTTTGTTATTGAAGGCGGATTATAAGAATACATGCCAAATGTATGGCAGAACGTATTAAGCATGTTAAGGGTGTTTCACATAATTCAATCCATTCAGATGAAACAGGCTTTATAAAAGGGCGTTATATTGGGGAAAGCATTATCTACCTACTGTGGTGTAGCGGTTATCATACCTGTCTACAGACCACGAGGCCCCGGGTTCAATCCTGGGGTGGGTAGACACGCCAGTGCACCACAACTGGTTATCAAAGGCCGTGGACATTGACTTGGTTGTCGATGTTATGTCTGTCCGTACGTCGTACCTGCGTTCTTGTCCGGGTCGTATAAAGCGTTTCGTGATAGCATTTGTACTATCATAACCGAATACGCAGGCGACGACCCCGTCATTGTAATTGTGTGTTCAACTCTCTCTCTCGGAAAGCATTCGTACCATTCTAGAAGTAATTGATTATCGTAACACTTATGACATTCCAGGTGTACTGTTCCTTGACAAGGCATTCGAAACGCTTGGGTGGTCTTTTTTTTAGGTGTTTTGATACTTTTAACATTAATCAAGTGGTGGTTCCGTACCCTGTATACTCTAATGCATCAGCATGTGTGTTAAATAATGGGCATTCGTCTGGATTCTTTCATATCAAATAAGGCAAGGCTGTCTGCTGAACCCTTACCTCATTAATATGAGTGTTGAAATGTTGGCTACTATGTTTAAGCATAACAATAGTTTTAAGGGTATAGTTATTTCTAATCACGGGTTTAAAGTCACTCAGTACATTCATGATTGATACGACGCTTTTCATTGATGGTATAGTGTAACATCTGTTAAAGCGGTCATATTTTTGGTCAGGTTTCAAGTCTTACTGTAAATCCTGAAAAATATAATTTCTTCCTTATTGATTTTCTGGTTTACAAATATCCCACCTGATTTTAATCTTTTTTGGTATCAAATATTGCTTACGATCCTATCAAATGTCTGGGAGTATCTATTTTTCACAATAAAGCTGATTTCTTTAAGCTTAACCCTCACCCAAATTATCTAAATCACAATTGCAGATCTGGCCTCAGAGAGATTTAACACCGATTGGTAAAATTACGATTGTAAAAACGTTTGGCCTTTCTCAGCTTGTGTTTCTTTTGTTTTCCTTCCTTCCATCCCCACCCCTTTCTTTTATGAAAGATGTGGAAAAAATTAATTTCAACTTTATTTGGAAAGGCAATCCTTGTAGCCTTAAGTCCGGAGAAATACTCTTCTCAGGTAGTTGGGTGGGCTCATGGTCAATATCTTCCACTTTTTAGATGCTATTAAGTTTGCATGGGTTAAGTCGGTATATTGATGTTGTCTTCAGACCATGGAGAGTATTTCCAGAGGAGAAAGGGATGGGGGGGACTTTCATATGTGAGGAATATATATGTGCCACCCGAGCAGGTGCCTTTTTTGCACCATTTTCGTAGTGCAGGTGTCTTTTTACTGTACAAAAAAAAGGTAAAACAAATGTCTTTTTATCATTTTCGTAGCGCAGGTCCAAAAAAAAAAGGTTTTACTGTATTAATTTTGTACTGCTGATCCATTTTAACAATATTTTCGTTGAATACTCAAAACATACCGCGGGTATCAAAATTGTATCATTTCATATTGCAGTTTCCAAAATATCTGTCATACTGCGGATATGTGGGTATGTGTTTCGGTTGGTGGGCTGCACACGTCTACCACTTTTAGTATGAAGTGCCCCCCCCCTCCAGAGTATTCTGTGTTTTATTATCTTGATTGTTATGGAAATCTGTTCTTTTTTGCTGTAATTTTTATAATAATGACGTTTGTAATATCCGTAATGATTTTATTCATCAAGTCTGCTCTGCATGGAGAAATTTATCGTATGCCACACCTGCGAACAAATATAGTTGCCAGATTATTTTGAATGATCATCATATCCAGATTAGGCTAATGATCACACTTTTGATAAAAGTGTTAGATATACTACTGATATTCTTAATAACACGATGGCCATTTTTTTTCTTCAAACAATGACTTTAACTGTTTAAGAGGTTTTACAATATTGATGTATTGTTTTTCACGCATTATTATGGAATCATCTCAGCAATACCAAGCCCTTGGAAGAACGATTTAACCAAAGAAGCAACCCAATAGCGGCGCCAATGGGGGGAGGGGGTGGGAGTGGGAGGGGGTGGGAGGGTGGGGGAGGGAGGGGAGGAAGGGGAGGGGACAGGGGGAGGGGGGGAGGAGGGATGGGGAGGGGAGGGGAGGGGACGGGGAGGGGGCATGATCAACTGAAAGGTCAATGCAGAATCACTTGTACAGTTTATGGATTTTGGGACGGGGACACAATTCAATCAGTTTACTTTCGCATAACAAATCTTTTTGGGCCAATTATTATCCCTGGGCTCCCAGTTAGTGGTGTCTGGTGCCACCACTGAAGCAACCCCTACTATTCAGGAGGTTCTTCTTATTAAACCTGTTAAATATCATAAAGTTAGGAGTTCGGTATATTCACAGCTTCGTTTGAATACGATCCATTGCCCCCTGCCAAAGGTTACTGGGAGCGAACTGTTGCGATTGAAGTTGAAGGTAACGAATAGAATACCATTTCTATGATTTTTTTTAATTGTGCTAAACTCTTAGAAAAAAGGGTTCTAGCTTGTCATCTATTTGGAACCTTCTTAAATTCTTCAAGAATTATTTCTAAGAGTTACTTAGTAAAAAGGGTTCTTAGTTTGTCCCGTACCTGGAACCTTCTCTTCTCTATAACCCCTTTTTCTAAAAGTAGCCTGTACGTGACGCTTGAATCCGTTATTTTCAATACCGATTTTTTCACATATCTCGCAACAAACTCTTTATTTGTGTAAAATTGATATGCATAATAATGCTTTATGTATTTTTTGTAAAAATCACGTTCAATCCTTGGGGCACTTTTCTGGTCATGTAATTGTAGCTGTTCATTCTGGGATTGCATTGCCCATAATTATCTGCCGTCATCAATGGTCGATGACATGTCGTACCATGCAGTTTCTTTTGGCTTTACAAATAAGAAGTTATGCCTACTTGGGTATAATTTTACCATATTCTATGCCAAATACTTTCTTTACTTAAGTAAAATCCACAATATCCTTCCAAATTTAAGTGGTTTTAATCAATATATTAAATCAAAGTTTCCTGTCGAGTATTACTTCGCCTTATAGAATAACGACACCGAACTCTTGGCTGAGTTGAATGTGGTATTTCCCCATGAATCTACATCTGTACAGTACATAATGTTGCTCAGAATTAAAACAGATGTTGTACCGCTTCCAATAGTACTGCATAACGTCTTTTAGTCTATCAGCCTCTTCTTAAGTTTACATTAAAGTATACAATTTTGCTGATTTTGTTGTATATAAAGAAAATAACGATATGGTATTCCTATTTTTGTATTGATGAATCTATTTATATATGTTTCAAGAAAGAACAATAAAGAATGGGGGAAAAAAACGTTGGCTGTTTCCAAATAGGCCTTATAAAGGCAAAATACTGTTTATGTCTTTTTTTGTTTGTTTGTCTTCAATGCCACTTTTAAAAGTTAACAGAAAAGGTTAATTGTGAATGGTTAATTGTTTGGACTGAGAGCAAAAAGATGTGTTAGTCTTGTGGCAGTGCTATGAGTTTATGCATAGTAAATGAAGGTATGAAGAGTAATAGAAGGAAGAGAAATAGGAGAGAAGTGTAGAGGAGGGTAAAGAAGTAATATGTCAACAACAAGCTCATCTAATGTGGATGAATGTCCCCTTAAAATGTGCACGGCTACAGTTTGGTTTTGGATTATCATAAAATCCAAAAGAGCGTTGATTCTAAACAAATCCGCAAACCGCGAAATAATCATTTGAATTTGATGAATTACAAAATCAAAAAAACAAGAGAACGCTGTCGTAAATTTGTTTTTAAAATGAGAGTTCTGCGTCAACTTGAAAAGAAGGGTAAACTGACAAGCTTTGGTGTTGTCAATCCAGATTCTGTCTAACTGGGAAGACCTAAAACTTGACACCTGCGTCAACTTGAACAGAAGAAGTGTAAATTGACAAGCTTTGGTGTTATCAATCCATATTCTGTCCAACTGGGAAGATGAACAACTTGATACCTGCGTCAACTTGTACAGAAGAAGTGTAAATTGACAAGCTTTGGTGTTGTCAATCCATTTCTGTCTAGCTGGGAAGACGAACAACTTGATACCTGCGTCAACTTGAACAGAAGAAGTGTAAACTGACAAGCTTTGGTGTTGTCAATCCATATTCTGTCTAACTGGGAAGACGAACAACTTGATACCTGCGTCAACTTGTACAGAAGAAGTGTAAACTGACAAGCTTTGGTGTTGTCAATGCACATTCTATTTAAATGGGAAGATGAACAACTTGACACCTGCGTCAACTTGAATGTAGAAGAAGTGTAAACTGACAAGCTTTGGTGTTGTCAATGCACATTCTGTCTAACTGGGAAGACGAACAACTTGATACCTGCGTCAACTTGAACAGAAGAAGTGTAAACTGACAAGCTTTGGTGTTGTCAATCCATATTCTGTTCAACTGGGAAGACGAACAACTTGATACCTGCGTCAACTTGAACAGAAGAAGTGTAAACTGACAAGCTTTGGTGTTGTCAATCCAAATTCTGTTCAACTGGGAAGACGAACAACTTGACACCTGCATCAACTTGAACAGAAGAAGTGTTAACTGACAAGCTTTGGTGTTGTCAATCCATATTCTGTCCAACTGGGAAGACGAACAACTTGATACCTGCGTCAACTTGAACAGAAGGAGTGTAAACTGACAAGCTTTGGTGTTGTCAATCCATATTCTAACTGGGAAGACGAACAACTTGATACCTGCGTCAACTTGAACAGAAGAAGTGTAAACTGACAAGCTTTGGCGTTGTCAATCCATATTCTGTCTAACTGGGAAGACGAACAACTTAATACCTGCGTCAACTTGAACAAAAGAAATGTAAACTGATAAGTTTTGGTGTTGTCAATCCAGATTCTGTCTAACTGGGAAGACCTAAAACTTGACACCTGCGTCAACTTGAACAGAAGGAGTGTAAACTGACAAGCTTTGGTGTTGTCAATCCATATTCTAACTGGGAAGACGAACAACTTGATACCTGCGTCAACTTGAACAAAAGAAGTGTAAACTGACAAGCTTTGGCGTTGTCAATCCATATTCTGTCTAACTGGGAAGATGAACAACTTAATACCTGCGTCAACTTGAACAAAAGAAATGTAAACTGACAAGCTTTGGTGTTGTCAATGCACATTCTGTCTAACTGGGAAGACGAACAACTTGATACCTGCGTCAACTTGAACAGAAGAAGTGTAAACTGACAAGCTTTGGTGTTGTCAATCCATATTCTGTTCAACTGGGAAGACGAACAACTTGATACCTGCGTCAACTTGAACAGAAGAAGTGTAAACTGACAAGCTTTGGTGTTGTCAATCCATATTCTCTTCAACTGGGAAGACGAACAACTTGACACCTGCATCAACTTGAACAGAAGAAGTGTTAACTGACAAGCTTTGGTGTTGTCAATCCATATTCTGTCCAACTGGGAAGACGAACAACTTGATACCTGCGTCAACTTGAACAGAAGGAGTGTAAACTGACAAGCTTTGGTGTTGTCAATCCATATTCTAACTGGGAAGACGAACAACTTGATACCTGCGTCAACTTGAACAAAAGAAGTGTAAACTGACAAGCTTTGGCGTTGTCAATCCATATTCTGTCTAACTGGGAAGACGAACAACTTAATACCTGCGTCAACTTGAACAAAAGAAATGTAAACTGATAAGTTTTGGTGTTGTCAATCCATAATCTAACTGGGAAGATAATGAACAACAACGTTTTCCAAGCAACGCAAGCAAAATAATTTTGATGACCTTTTTGTTTTGCATTGATCTTTGCACGGGTCTTCCTCCATGTTCTCATGTCCCCTCTCGATTTGATGATTTTGTCGCAATACCTTCATCAGGTACATGGGTTTTAAATTGATTTTCAAATTTGACGGAGTGGTAAAAACCATTTCAAGTTCAAGTAAATTATGTAATACGCCTCCTGAGAGTAATTTTAAGAATTTATTTAGGTGTGCATGAACAAGCATCCTAGATTAACCAATGTTAATTTTGTGTGACGTCATGACTTACTAACTATGTCGTACAGGCATGACATAATCGTGGGGACCTGTGTATTCGTTCCGGGAGAACGAAGGGCTATGCATAACCTTTTGACGTATTAAGTTAATGGGGGTATTTTCCCACCTATCGTTAGGACCTTTTTCCAATATGCGAGAACAATGATCTTTCCGACCATGATTTACTTTTATCCGATATTTAAGAATAAATAATTTTTCCGAATGCTGGCCGCAAAATTTTCTACAACGAAATCTGCAGCAATTTTTGTGCCAAAAATAAGCACAAAATATCCCAATAATGAATAATTGTTACAAAATGTATTCACCCGAAATATCCCTTTTTATTTTCCCCGTTCATCAATTAAGATTTGCTAAAAAATGAATAAAAAGCAATGATAGTTCGAAATAGATATAAACATCATCAACATTTGAGCCTTTGAGATGTGTATTGTATTTAGGGGAGGGGAGGGGAGGGGAGGGGAGGGGAGGGGAGGGGAGAAGGAGGGGAAGGGGAGGGGAGGGGAGGGGAGAGGAAGGGATGGGGAAGGTTGTATGGAGGGGGAAGGTTGTATGGAGGGGAAAGGTTGTATAACACACTTGTCCTCTGGCTACATTCAGAGTAAAGACTTTGAGACAATGAAAGATTTGTTTGAAACTGACCACGGACCGAAAATGACTTCAATTTTAGTTTCTGAGTTAATGATAGGTGAAGTCAGACGGATGGTATCTCAGGGAAGTCCCGTTCTTTGCAGATCCATTAGGTGACAGGCAGCACATAAGTCAACCCAACCAAATCAAAAATCGTCACACTTCTTGGACACTGGGATCACAAGTCATTGTCTCCCCCCTTTAATTGGTGATGGAGGGAATTGGGCACGTCATCCGATGTCCCACGTTATACGGTAATTGCATGTTATATTAAAGCTGTACAGTCTTATAGAATGTTACACGTAAACGGGAAGGAAAACGTCTTTTTCTAGGGTGAATCCATTGAAAGAGTTTGGATGAAAATCCGAAAAGATATTTAAAATTCGTCCATGAACTCCAACATAGACTTAGCTGCATCGGAAAGACAAGTCTTAAGGAATGAATGACTGAAATGATGTGGGCAAAGGAAATGATTTTTCTGAGGCTTCAAAGTTTCAAATTTAAAGTGCAGCTCTTGCCACCTCAACCCCCTCCCATGTTGAACATGTATCAAGCCAGAAAATGGTCTGTTGCAAGGAACGAGGTTGTAATAATTGCCAATCATTTCCCAGCAACTAAAAAACTATTTATAGCTATCAGGTTTGATGAATAATAAATGATAAATATTTCAGCCCCCACTGGCGGGCTTAAGCTTTTTACCTAGACAGACCTAATAGAAGTATTACCTTACTAAACTCATTAATAACTTCTTTCACATCCGAAAGTATACATGTGTAAAACCAATTTCCAAAAGGCTTATATTTCGAATCATTTTAAAAATGAATAAGAAAATTCAATTTGGCTGTTTGACTATTAACCCCAAAGCAAACATCTCAAGAGATCCCATAAATATTTAATGACCACCACTTAAATTCTAATTTTGTAGCACTTAACCCGACATACTATTCTTCATTATTAGTTGGAATAAATTCTGAAGTTATCTGACGTTCATATGTTTACGGGCCAATTAAATTCGGTCAAGTGGGAATAATGATTAGAATTGTCAACAGCTAAAATATATATGATTTGTGTATAACACACATAAGAACAAAGAATTGCAGAATGTCAGAAGTTGGCAATTCTCAAAAAGTAAATAAATTGTGTGAATGGATTTTTCTGTCTGTGAAGATATTTTATGATCTAAAGACAGAGCTAAACAAGTTCCCATTTCAAAGTAGGATTTGAAATAGGAACCATTTTTTCAACTTCTTGATAAAAGTAAGGTTCAAAGTTGTATAATGAGATAAACATCTCACTCAGTATGCCCTACATGCTACACACTCTGCAATAATGTACAGCCAATCATGGCGATGCATGTGGCTATAGTACACAGTTATGTTATCTGGCTAAAAGTTATACGGCTGTTTTAAAGCACGCAAGGTTAACATTGGCTGTTCTTTTAGTTTTATCAGTTGAGGACAGTGGCGTAGCCAGCATCAAAAAGTGAAGGGTTCAAGAAGGTCACTCCCATGACGAAGTCTTCAATTTTAGCCCACTTCTGAGGGCAATTTTGTGTTTTCAAGCAAAGTTTATTCCAATTTTTGAAAATTTCCTCAAAAGTGTGAGTGTGGGAGGGAGGAAGGGGAGGAAGAGGAGGGAGGGGAGGGGAGGGAGAGAGTGGTGGTGAAGACTTGTTTATGACGGGTTATTGAGGCTGGAGGCTAAAAATGAACCCAGCGAGTGTCCATCAGGGGTGTAGATTAAGTTTCCATCAAAAGTTGCTGCTAATTAGAAAATTCCTTTCAATATCCTAGAGATTTCCTCCAATATCCAGGAGATTTCCTTCAATATCCAGATTTCCTTCAATATCCAGATTTCCTTCAATATCCAGATTTCCTTCAATATCCAGATTTCCTTCAATATCCAGATTTCCTTCATTTTCCGAAAATTTTCTTCATTTCCCGAAATTTTTCTTAAATTTTGGGAAATTTTCTAGAATTTCAGGGAATTTTTCTAAAATTTCAGGAAATTTTCTTATATTTTAGGAAATTTCCTTAAATTTTGGCACCACCACCATTATTATTATCTTATTTATTATTATTATTAGTATTATCATTATTATTATCATTAATTGAAGGGGGAGGTGAGAGAGAAGGTTGTAGTACAACACCATTGTACCCTGGCTACATCCATAGTTAAGACCTCTAATTATCATCTTAAAGAATTATTGAGACAATGACATATTTATTTAAAACTGACCATGCACCAAAAAAGGAGTTCAATTTCAGTTTTTAAGGATGGCCTTTGATGAAATACACAAGGAAAAATACAACTAATTGGAAGTTTTTTGTTATCAAAGTTCAGTGATTACAAACATTTCATCAATGCTAATTCCACTATATAAATATATATATATAAAATTCATATGACCTTGATATTTCCACATATTCACACAATTCTATGAAAATAATACTAAAACCATACCAATTAAGAAAATGATTAAAACAGAAAAATTTACAGAATCTCGAAAACATGAATTTTCCTTAAACTTATGGTTTTGAGGTTTGTTTTAGTTTAATGGCACAAGGACGGCTGAGGTCAACAACTCACAGCAAAGTAAATACTTAACCAATTAAAGCTATTTGTAACAATCTTGCAGACATGCTGGAACTACAATCTCGAACAAACACTTACAAACAGTTCTAAACATTTTCCAAATAATTGTTCTCCCGCCCACCACCCCCAAATTAATACTAAAACCATACCAATAAAGAAAATGAATAGAGATTTAATGTTGACCCTTGCGGAGACAGTGTTTTGGAATTGGTCAATTATCTCATCTCAACATTAAATAGGTAGGCCTTTACGGAAGGGGGAGGGGATGTATACAAATAAGTTATATCAAGAATTGGTGGTCACAATATTACAATTAATTACATGAAACATTGAAGGAAATTGATTGCTGGTGGGTTCAAAAAGCTTTGTCCAAGATTGTGGACAGCTCATTTTATTTTGATATAAAATTTTACCGTTTTTTTTTTACCATTAGTAGCCTTGTAATGTAGGACAAGAAATGGGTAGGCTGTAACTCACAGCTGTTGGTTGGGTAATTTTGGTTGTGTGGAGATAAAATTTCTATAAAATTCTTTAAAATAAAAATCAATGCAGGTAACGTCAGACAATGTTTGGTTGAGAGAGAGAGAGAGAGCGCCCATCCATTCATACATAGCATTATGAAGGGTGAGGGTTGACTTCCCAACCCCCACTTTTCCCATGTTTGCACTTATCCTCTTGGAGGTAGTAGCTTTCCAGTTCCTTTCAAAGTTGTAAGACTATTCATGGTCCTGTATTGTTCAATCCCAAGTATAGAAAAATAATGCACCAAAGAACTGCCAAATTAACAAGCTTTTCATATACAATTTTTTTTCCAGAATGGAAAATCAGAACTTAATCACGAAATGTAAAATATCACACAAATAATCTTCATTGCATTAACCCAAGTACGTGAAACATCATAAACTATATAACATGCTTAAAGCATTAACATAGCTCTAGAACAGCTAGGAATTACATGTTCAGACATGCCAATGCATTTAACAATAATTCATACTATTATAAACACCTGAGTATACTATTTCTAAAACTTGGGTAGTAAATACTATTTTCATTCTCAATCTAATTATTTGAAAATGTATCTTTAGGATATAATCCCTAACAAGGGGTATAATCCCTAACAAGGGATACAATACCTAACAAGTGATACAATCCCTAACAAGGGATACAACCCTGAACAAGAAATACAATTCCTAAGAAAAAATACAATCCCTAACAAGGGATACAATCCCTAACAAGAGATACAATCCCTAACAAGGGATACAATCCCTAACAAGGGATACAATCCCTAACAAGCAATATAATCCCTAACAAGAGATACAATCCCTAACAAGTGATACAATCCCTAACAAGAAATACAATCCCTAACAAGGGATACAATCCCTAACAAGCAATACAATCCCTAACAAGCAATATAATCCCTAACAAGAGATACAATTCCTAACAAGGGATACAATCCCTAACAAGAAATAAAATCCCTAACAAGAAATACAATCCTTAACAAGGAATACAATCCCTAACAAGGAATATCCCTAACAAGATATATAATCCCTAACAAGAAATGTAATCCCTAACAATTAGGGATGTAATCCCTAACAAGAGATTTAACCCCACTGGGCCTACTCTTTTACAACCCTGTTTAGTTAGCTCATTATTCTACTATACCAATGAACTCCTTCAAAATTTGAAAATGAAACTGAACTATATGAACCAAATTTGTTTGGGAATTTTTCTTCAATTTTGGAAATTTTTGGCATAATTTGGTCTTTTTTGGGTTAAAATTTGGCCAATTCTTTTTTCAAATGTTGGCCTATTTTACCAAAATATCCAAACAATTTTACCCCATATTGGATGTTAATATTTTACAAACTTCACTTCACAACCGGGAAGAAAGCATGCAACCAGGACCAGCACCAAAAGGTTTTGTGGTTCCGATGCATTTTTTCATGTCAATTGATTTTGTATTAACTGTTATGTCATCGCATATCATGAAATATTTGAGATATCGTGTTTACAAGCTCTTTCAGCAAAGTCATATTAAGCCCCGCCCGCGATGAATATTAAACAAATTCAATCTTCTTTTTTAATAAAAAGAAGATGTACAAACTAGCTAAAATCATATTATGAAACAAAACAGACATGTGATTGTTAAAATTGGAGTTTTTCAAGATTTTCACATTAAGCCCCACCTACTAATTAACATGTATGACATCACCAAAAACAATTGAGCACTTCTACAGACCATGGACTATCTGTGTACCACATAGTCCATAGAGCATTTCAATTGTTTTTATATTAAGCCCTGCCTACTCATTAATATGCATGATATCACCACCAAAACAATAGGGCACATCTGCAGACCATGGGTTATCTGTATACAAAATATGACATGAATCCAGTTTACCATTCTTGAGATACCATGTTTACAAGCTCTTATCAACAAAATCATGTTAAGCCCCGCCCACTATGCATATTAATGAATATGGTCATTGGCTTCACTGATAAAATTAGACATTTGAGAGCTCTGAACTCTGTCCTCTTTAACACCAAAATTACCCCTTCTGGGCAAACATACTACAAATTATTTAGTTTTGAAGTTTCTGTTATAAACATCCTGCCATTCCTTGTCAGTTTACTCACATTATCTGAGAACCCATTTATCATCTTTACAATTTTCTATGCCGTATCATTTCTGATCCTTCATGGAACTGTGGTTTCTAATGGGTCAAGGGGCCATTTCTTGGTTATCATAATGGTTTGTTTGTTAGTGCCTGATAACTTCATGATATTAATCACCTTCACTTCAGTTACTCTGTTTGACACTATTCATTGGTTAATAATGAGTGTGTTTTAGTTCTAGGTACATGTTCATGATGTAAAAACATTGAATTTCATTCATATGCGTAGTGGGTGGGGCTTAATATGGTTTTGTTGAAAAGAGCTTGTAAACACCGAAATTCAAGGACATTAGCTATTAGCATCGGAAGCAAAAATAAAATCCTCTCGGGAAGGGGGTTTCCTGTCCCCTTGCTATTCCTTTGCTCTCTTCTATGTGATATTTAAAAACCAGAAAATGAAACTGAACTATAGTTGCACTATTGTTGCTAAATGAACCAAACTGATTATGATAGCAACTATCATAAACATTTATGACATCAAAATAGATCAGGTGGCAATTTGTTTTAAACTAGAAAGGTTTCCTATAGTTTAAAAATTATTTTGGAAACATTGGCATTGGGGACACATACTCACATCTTTTGTAAAAGAAAAACGCAGTGTTCCTTTTTTTGTGAAACTGCCACCATTTTTCAGTCCATCAAATAATCAATTATGTCGTTAAGTCTTAGGCCTGAAGTAAAAAAAAAACTACCAATTTCTAATCCATTTTGAGGGTTCTTATTCAAATTAAACCTTGCCTAGAAAATTGCTCCACTAATTCTTTAAAGAAAGCTATGTGAGAAATGGACGGAAATTACTTCCAAACTCAAGCACGATCTCTGTTATTTCATTACCAACGTTCTTGAAAATATTGATCAGGATGCTGTATCCTCGCTTTCATTTAAAAAAAAAAAGAGAGTAGCTCACTCATGAATCACTCACTAGACAATTATCAGATAAGGACAATTTCTGTTTAATGTTATTCTGTGACCTCACCTGAAATCCAGAGCATGTAATTATGCAAAAAGGTCAATGGTCATTTAACTAAATTAATTTGTATCATCTATCAATGCCATGAATGAAGTAAAATGATCCCAATAAAATTAATTGAAATTGAACAGATACTATTATTATCATTTACTATTTACTTATTATTTGCTACATTTATAGAGCACTAATTTCTTCTACAAAGAGTAATCAGCAGTGCATTACAAAACATTATAATTATGCAAATTTAAGCTGTATTTATGGCAGACCTCTCTAGAATCTGACTTAAATCACAATACTTGTGAACACCCCCTCACAATACTTTGAAGCCTGATAGCAGTTAATTCTAAAATATCTTTTACTCTAAATCAACAGCTAATGAAAGATGGCATCCTCATCCTCTTCAAAGCTTAAAAGTTACAAAAAGATCTTCATTATCTTCCCTCTGATATCTCATAAATTTTACCTGAAGTAAAAAAATCTTTCAAAAGTGACCAGTCATAAATCTAGAGGTTTAAATCTTGAATCCCAGTTTTTTCTTACAAATTTCTTAGTAAGTAGAAGCATAAAAGCTGTTTCTCCGTTATGTATTACTTTATTACCCTGTTATATACTGTGTTAAAAAATAATCTCCTAGCCTCCAGGTAATATGAATTGTAAATTATCATCTTCATGAATCCAGATAGTACTGAATGTAGACTTAAAAAAATGTACATTAATATTTTATTCACATTGTCTTGATTACAGCTAAGTGCTAGTTGAATGCACAATCAAATCATCCCTACACCACTTAAGAAATCAAATTGATTAAAATCAAACCAAGTCAAAAGGTACTCACAACACTGATGTACTGGCCTAATGCCAACACTGATGTACTGGCCTAATGCCAACACTGATGTACTGGCCTAATGCCAACACTGATGTACTGGCCTAATGCCAACACTGATGTACTGGCCTAATGCCAACACTGATGTACTGGCCTAATGCCAACACTGATGTACTGGCCTAATGCCAACACTGATGTACTGGCCTAATGCCAACACTGATGTACTGGCCTAATGCCAACACTGATGTACTGGCCTAATGCCAACACTGATGTACTGGCCTAATGCCAACACTGATGTACTGGCCTAATGCCAACACTGATGTACTGGCCTAATGCCAACACTGATGTACTGGCCTAATGCAAAGCAAATACAAAAGTTACAGCGGTGAATTAAACCAATTAATACTTAGAAAATGTTGCAACTTTATGGAGAAAATGTTGCAAGATTACCCCAATGCAGGCACATAGCTGGCATGTAGTATCCAGGGAGGGGAGGGAGGGGGTGGGGAGGGGAGGTACCCCTCCTTGCAAAGGTCTATGCCCATTTCCCATATACAACAAGGGTAAATGGAAAACCCCCCCCCTCTTGAAGTGTTGTGCCCCCTTTTTGAAAAAAGGGCTGGATACAGGCCTGCACCCTGGCACCAATGCCTAAACAATGGTGTACCAATGATTAGCAAGTCATGTACCTATTGTTGAGCTGATGTTGCAACAAAAATTTGCAATTGTTGCACAATACATATAGCAAAGATTTACAAAAATGCTAAGTAAATGGTGCACAAATGCTTAGTAAATGATGCACAAATGCTTAGTAACTGATGCACAAATGCTTAGCAAATGGTTTGCTCCATACCAAACTGCTTGACGGTGTACAGCTCAGTATGATTCTACAACTCCTACACCAAGTTTATGAAAGCCTACTAAAATCAATGGACTTAAAGGTAATAAGGACTAAATTCTGCAAAATTACTGCTTTAATTTGGAAACATAAAGTGAAATATTTGTATGCCTATCATTATAAAAATATGGACTCTCTTCAGTCTACGTGGGCTTAGCTACATGTGCTAACAATTTGTTACATCCTTTCACAAACCCATAAGCTCTCATAGAAATTGTCTAGCTGCATCTCTGTTTAACAGATAATAGATCAACATAAGTAAATTTTGAGAAAGTGTTCTTACCAAAATCTGTCTTACTATCTCATATATCAGTATATAGCTGCATGCACAAGTCATTACACATTATTAGCATCTTATCACCATTTTATCGACTGCAGCTTATACGAAGCTATAATGAAGCTCTATAATGCTCATCCAGCAGTTTCTATATTGCATTTTCTGATGTTGGGTCCGTAAAAATTACGAAAAGGAATGTGTTTTCAAACAGCGGACCCCAAAACTTTGGGAAAACCTATTCTTGACAATGGCAAAAACGGTATCAACTGGAACAGAAATAGGTTATTACCCTTTTTGTTTTTGATATTCAGAATTTTCCAATATGGGGGCCTGCGTTTTCAGTTTGCCCTAAGGGCCCAGTGATCCTTGCTGCAGCCCTGTAGTCATGATGTGAATCAAGGTGTTCTCTTAAGCTGACTCTATATCGTATGCTGTGAAGGAAGTATGTAATTAGCTATACAAGTATTAACATTTATTCATACAAAACACAATTCATCAAGAAATATCATCAGAAAATGTGTAATAAATGAAATATATGATCATGTTTAATTTTTTCTCTTCAAAGACACCATTATTTCAATGGCTCACAGACCATACATGAAAATTGTCCCAATAACTGACATCTTACAATGCTCGACCTATTAATGAAACAAAATAAGTGATTCATGTCTTATTCACATAAATTTCATATCGCATATCACAATCCCTCCCCCCCCCCCCCACCCCTCTTCGCTAACTTTTAATACTTTTGAAACCAATCCTCTTTGCGAAGAAAATGTCAACAGCAAGAAAGATAGAGGAATTTGATTCATTTATACTTTTGTCAGGAATAGTACAGCTGTGACAAAAAATGTCACTTCTATATGGTACAATATTTCAATATAAAATGACCACTGAATAGAATTCCTTGCATTATTTGAAGGGCCATAATATGTCCATTACCAGAAACAAAGCCAGTTTGTACTGAAGGGCCATAATACGTTCATTACCAGAAACAAAGCCAGTTTGTATTGAAGGGCCATAATACGTCCATTACCGGAAGCAAAGCCAGTTTACACTAAAGGGCCATAATACGTCCATTACCAGAAACAAAGCCAGTTTGCATTGAAGGGCCATAATACGTCCATTACCAAAAACAAAGCCAGTTTGCATTGAAGGGCCATAATACGTCCATTACCAGAAACAAAACCAGTTTGCATTGAAGGGCCATAATACGTCCATTACCAAAAACAAAACCAGTTTAGGGCCATTAAAGGGCCATATCGTCCATTACCAGAAACAAAACATTGAAAGTCCATTACCAAAAACAAAGCCAGTTTGCATTGAAGGGAAACCAGTTTACACTAAAGGGCCATAATACGTCCATTACCAGAAACAAAGCCAGTTTGCATTGAAGGGCCATAATACGTCCATTACCAGAAACAAAACCAGTTTGCATTGAAGGGCCATAATATGTCCATTACCAAAAACAAAGCCAGTTTGCATTGAAGCATGCTTTATATCTTTATTTTTCAAATAATCTCTTACATGTTTCTGACAAGTCACTTGTTTCACCTGTCAGAGTGCAGCAGATGAGGTCAAAAGATTTTCATGAACTAAGAAACAAATCACCATTTTAATGAGTGCAAAAAACAAACTTCTAGTGGTAAAATGCTCATTTAATAGCAGTTAACTTTGCCAATTGATAATCTACCATTGAAAGCATTTCACACAATGTTAGCATTTCACACAATGTTAGCACTTCAAGGACTAGTGATGCATAGAAGTAATTAACTAAGATTGTTTTAAGTAGTATCACCAAAGTCAGATAAGCAAGGCTCACTTAAAACGAATTAATCTCTGGGACAAATTTTTCAGAAGATATGCAAATTTGTGATGATGTCATCATGTGGAATAATTCTTTATTATTTAATGTTTATCTTTTGTTTTCGCAAACATAGTTTAAAAGAAAGCAGACTATGAAAAATATTTTTGAAACTTTAATTCAGGAAAACTTCGGAAGAAAATTTTAAGAATGATATGAAAGACTGGTTGTCAGCCCTTCAACACCACAAATTTTGCAAGCATTAAAGTCTTGAAAATTTGATCAGCAAATAACTTGACAAATAAATGTGGCTATTGTACATTTAAAGGTGCATATGTAGGATGAGCAACAGTAGCTAAATTGCCTTAAAATCTATTACAAATCATATAAGTAGCAAATAGTTTCACCAGAAATGGTTCAAGGTGCGATATCTCCATAAGGACATTCAGTTCTAATTTTCTGATTGGTTGAAATTTCTTCCAATTGCAAAACGTCCCTCTTTCGATCATATTTGAAACTATATCAATAATACAGCATTGTTCTCTGATAAGGCATTGACAGATGTGGCCGAATGGATGAGGCGATGGGCTTATCCATGGGCTTTGAGCGATGGGCTTTGAGCGATTTGCTTTGGTGTCAAACGTAACGAGTTTAAATCTTGTCAAGGCAGAATTTTTGTCTGTATTTTCCCCTCATTTTAATGAAAACATGGAACTATTAACAGAGCTAATTTCAGTTAATAGCTCTATTATTAAACTAATGATGATTTTGCACAGCTCTGTTTAACTCGGTCGTGTCTTGTTACGACACATACATACTGTACGTACAATGTGCACATACCTAATCTCCATACACATACTGTATAGTATATGCTTCCCTTGTTTGTTTGTTTGATATACGTTTGTAATACGTTGATGACATGTATACGTACATGGCATGTACTTACTGACATCATTGTGATTGGTTTAACAAGTGACCTTTTTTACAGCTGCTTCTGATTGCAAATTTTTGGATTCTAATTGGTGATGTATGACTGGGTGATCTAATTGGTGATGGGGTGATCTAGGTATTTTCTTATGTAGATCCATTGCATTTTTAATTTATTATAATGATCAATTGAAAGAATACAATGATCTACCTGAGTAATTACCATGCCCTTAATTCAAATTCTTGCATGAATAGACTCTCTCATCATTTTCAGTGATTGAGATTTAGGAAAGAATTGAAACAATAACAAAGATAAGAGCTCTCCATCTGCCCAGTCATACATCACAAATTTAGAATGTACTGAAACTTTCTCAAATTTTGGTCATAACTCAGAATCTCAAGAAGCTCTTTCCAAAATTCAAAGAAAATTCTACTCAAAATTTAAACCCTTTCTAATAAGAGTATGTGCTATTATAACTTCATATGCTTACTGTGCATGAATGGCATTTATTTACAGTTTGAAAGGTAGTCACATATTTTTAGTTACCAAAAACAAAATAGCACATTATACACAATATCATTCTCTTAAATGTAAATAAACCATATTTTCATGTTTATATTTGATATTAATAATTTCAAAACGTGGAGGCAAACCAAGAGTGTATAGTGATGTCGACTGGCTGTTTGTTTATTATTTTCTGATCGGTGGTTGGACGATTTCTTCTAATGAACATTGAAGATGTTGGTGCACACACTCTTCAGGCTAGTCAACTCTAAATATCCAGTGCCTTGTTGTAATCAAAGTATTTTTCATTTTCTTGAATAGACAATAAAAATAACATTTTTAAAGGTTTGAAGGATACAATGACAGAGGACAAAACATGAACATGCACGCTGTTTGCCAATATACCAATCCACAACCAGCATATATTCTATTATGCAAAGCACAGCATTGCACACGAACATGCACGCTGTTTGCCAATATACCAATCCACAACCAGCATATATTCTATTATGCAAAGCACAGCATTGCACACGAACATGCACGCTGTTTGCCAATATACCAATCCACAACCAGCATATATTCTATTATGCAAAGCACAGCATTGCACACGAACATGCACGCTGTTTGCCAATATATCAATCCACAACCAGCATATATTTTATTATGCAAAGCACAGCATTGCACACGAACATGCACGCTGTTTGCCAATATATCAATCCACAACCAGCATATATTTTATTATGCAAAGCACAGCATTGCGAGAAGTCTGGATATCTTCCATCAAGCTTGCTAAGTATAAACATTTTGTGCACAACCCCAACTGCAAGCCTAACATAATAAGAACACTAACTATCCCAAGGTATAGTTAATCCTAGTATAGCAGTACATCTGCCATGTACACATTGTATCATGTAAAGGTCTTACATTCTCACTTGTCCAGATCATCCCTTGAGCAGTTGGTGCATTATTTGGTAGTTTCCCTATTAGATTATTGTTGCACAATGTTCTATGGATTACCAAAAGCTTCCATATTCAAGCTTCAAAGAGTACAAAACTTTGCGGCCAAGCTTATCTTGGAACAAGAAAAGACATGATATGTGCTTGAAAGAGCTTCATTGACTACCTGTAAAGTATAGAATCCTTTTTAGATTGTTATGCATATCATACAAATGTGTTAATGTATTGGCCCCAGATTACTTATCTAAATTCTTTATTTTAAAGAAAAACAGGTTTCACTCAGATCCAACAATTTATTTCATGTACCATTTACTTTAAAGAAAAAATTGGGGGATCGGGCCATTTCGGTGGCAAGGCCAAAAGAAAGGCATAAATTGCCCACTGATATTAAAAAGCCCAGCAACTTTGCAATTTTTAAAAAGAAGCTTAAGACTTTTCTTTTCAGTAATGCTTTTCAATAATGTTTTTATTCATTGTTTGCCCGTTTTTGTTAAGCGTCGCTGAGCACATTGGTTATTATTGTAGATTTGAGCGCTTTATAAGTATCAATTAATAATAATAATTAATAATATAGCAGTAAATTATAATATAGAGTTTCATGAAGTAAGATTACTATGCGTTTCTTATTTTTCATTATTTATTTTTTATTCTTAGACTAACATTTATGTTAAGAACAGAAATTTAACAAGAATATTTTCAGCACAATTATTTAAACCAAATTGATAAAATCATCAAAAAATCTATGAATTGTCAGTTATTTGAAAGTAAAGTTGTAATACAAGAAACACATTTTGCCAAAGTTGTACCGCTATACTAGGATTTTACCAACATTTCTCAGTGATAAGTGCAACTTGCTTTCAGGCAGTCTCCATTTTCAAACATATTTGTGAATTCAATTTGTGGAATTGCCTTCCTTTTAAGATGTAACCAGCAAAGAGGAATGATAAATTATCATCCAACCTATGTTCATTGCTTTTGTCGCTTTACAGAAATAATCCCATTAATTTTCATGTGTATCTATATGACAGAGGACTGTTAAAGACAGAGGACAGTTAAAGAAACAAACTGGTGAAAACCACCACTTATCTTGTTTGGGATTACTGCATTTCAAAGATTTTACAGGAGTGATGAAAATTATAGTATAGTGTCATATTGCCCTTCCAAGACAATTTTTTTTTATCAAATTTGTTATTTTTCTCTTATAAAGAACTTAATAGAAGTAGAAAAATAATTTACAAGAAATATTGAATGAATTAGACTAAGGCTCTACTCTTCAAGACAATGTGGGAATCTTTCAATGCAATAGCTTATAATATCCTCTTAATTATACATCCATATGAAGAAAAAATGGGGATACTCCTTTAAACATGGGAGTAACTCCTTTAATCATGGAGTAATTTAGACAGGGGCAGATTCAGGGTGAAGAGGGGGTTGGGGTGATAATGGTTGAGATTTTCCCAATGGTTGGGGTGGCCCATAGTTGAGACATTTCCAATGGTTTGGGTGGTCCATGGTTGAGACATTTCTGATGGGTCTTTTTTTTACCATAAAACAAAAATCTAAAGTTGCGGTTTATGAAATATTAGGGCAACGGGATAAGCAAACTAAGTATTCAAATACCTTATATCTTGAAAAGAAAGTGCTTAATTAGCAACTAGAAAGTTATTGCTCAGTCAAGTATTGACTGACAACCTTGTTGATGTGTCTATCATGTAAGAGATATTTCTCCTGACATCCTTATGTAGTTACAAAATTTGCCTCAATGAAACCACGACAAGTCAGTGCCTGCTGGAACAGTGGTGAAACTTAAAATATTTTAAGTTTTTTCTTTCACAAAATCATCTAGCATCATATCCCAATACACTTTCTTTAAAGCTTTAAGTCTTGAGCATGTGTATGTTAATAAGAAATTTTACAAACATATTTGTTTGAACAATCAATTATTCAATGATGAAAGTGGTTAACAGTTTAGACATTTGTTCAAAGGAGCGTACATGGTAACAGGTAAAATATTAATATTATCTTCACCCCCACCCCCATTATTAATGGTCAGTGTAAAAATCATCAATTTTTGACCAAAAACTTCAATTTGAACTTAAAACCTGTACCTCTTTAGCTTAGACCAAAAGTCAATGTTGGACGCAGCCCTTATTTTGTGCCCGTCGACATATATATTATGCATACTCCTTGACCACTTGAAAATTGTGCCACTATTTTTGCAGAAACCAGTTGAAGCTTTACCCCTCTGGTTGCTCAAGCTGGATAAGCTACTGCCCAGAGGCATAGGAAGAGTCACCTTTCAGGGTGGGACACACACAAAATTACATGGTTTCAAGTGAAAATTTGCACTGATGAATTAAGTTTCCGTAAAATGTTGCTGCTAATCCGGAGATCTTCTAAACTGTTTTAATGTGATGCCTCTTAATAGGGCATGCACAAAATAGCACAAAAATGATCACAGGTTTGGCTCTAATGGTTGTTCCCTACCACAACACAGAAGGAATGCTACAGGTATAATACAACAATCTTCTTCTAAATGTTCACCAAAGGTACACGACCATATATGGTGTTTGGTTGTTGGGTATAAAACAGGACAACATATATTACCTATTTTTAATGGTTTGGTTGTTGGGTATAAAACAGGGCAACATATATTACTTATTTTAAGTCTCAATCAGCTCCTGGAATGCAGATATAAGATCATTTTTGAAACCTCATTCACTGAAAAAAAAACTTGCTAAGTATCAATTCTTCCAGAGATGGTAATTATACACATTATCATTCACAAGGTTAAGTTCATGTTAAAGGAGTTCCTTCTATGATTGCCTAATCCTGGCAAAATCGATCTTAGTCTAGTGTCCATATCAATAAGCCAAAAGTTTGGTCCCCGCAATGTTTTTGATGGCTTCTGTATATTTGAGATCTGCTGATTCAGATTCCGATTGATGCCACCCTGGTGACCTGGAACGTTTTAAGATATTCAAAATGGCCACCGCCACATAAAACATGTTATATCTTTGCGTTTAAAAATAGTCAAAATAGTGGCCATTTTGGATATTCAAGCATGTTAAATGGTCTCAAAATTGATCAGAAACGGAATGTATGGTATAAATAACCTAGTATTGGATACAACAACCACCAATATATGTGTTCATAAAGCAAAGATATGACAGGTCTCATATGGTGGCAGCCATCTTGGAAACTATTTGTGTTATTCAGACATGGCAAAAGTCATTGAAATGGTCAGAAATGGAATCTTTGGCATGAACAACCTACATTTAAATGCAAAAAAAAAAAAAACTTTTATAGGTGCTCTAAATGCAAAGATATAACATGTTTTATGTGGTGGCGGCCATCTTAGATATCTCAAAATGCTCAAGCTCACCAGGGTGGCATCACTCAGATTCTGAATCAGTGGGTCTCAAACATATAGAAACATTGCAGGGACCAAACTTTGGGGTTCAGCCTTTAATTGGGGTTTGGGCACTATAGACTATTTATCCCCAACAACATTTTTGTTATATTTTCATTGTACAAAGTCTAGGTTTCTTCTTGCTTCAAAGAAAATTGATGATGAATCTTTTTTTCTTTATTTGGTTTTTTTACATTTTTTTATTTTCTTGAAAGTTTTCATTATCACCCTGTTTCACCTTATAGCAAAAGTGAGAATATAAGTAGAATCTTATTTGATAAAAACATGTATACAAAAACAGTAGAAAATAGGTGTATTTTTAAATAGGTGATATGTCTAACAATTTATTGTGTATCTTATATCTGCAAGCCAATTAGTAATAAAAGCAAAAGCGCCCCGGTCATTAATCTACAAGCTCCAATCCCATTTTATTTAAATCTAAAATATAGGCAAAATTGATATAAAAGAACAAAATCCTGGCAGCAAGTTAAGGAGCAATACAGACACACTAACTTCAGCTACCTACTGTTAACCTTAAAACTCACGTGATGCCTTCAGTCTCTGGAAGTGAGAAGTGAAAGAAAAAGAAATGTAAATGAAGTACAAAATAAATAGGGCTGTTATGACATGTCAATTAGCATGATATCGTGATATTGATTTTCCATATCAAAAAAAACCATGACTAACATCATGATATGCCATTTTCATAGACTGCATATTTAAAACACAAATTTGTGAAACACAATTTCAAAACATTTTTTAATTACTGAGATTTTAAATGTAAAAATTGCAGCATATCTGATTATTTTAAGCTTTCTTTCTTTACCATTTATGTTTTATGGGATAGTTTTGCAAGCTGAAAACCTAAGCAGTTTTCCCAATTTAATATTCATAACATTGATATCACGATATGATGATATATCGTGATATTTTTGTTCATGATACTCGATATCTCATATTATGACAGCCCTTAAAATAAATGATATCAGTCAACAAAAATGAATGAGGTTTTATCAATTGAAATGCATTGTGTATATTAAACTAACATATTATCATTTAAAATGCATTGTGTATAATTACAATAAATGCATTGTGTATCAACTTTTAAATACATGATATCAGTCAAAACATGTATTAGGTATCATCATTTAAAATGCATTGTGTATGATTAACTTAAATGCATTTGTATCAACTTCTAAAATATATCATCATTTAAAATGCACTGTGTATAATTAAATGAAATGCACATGATATCAGTCAACAAAAATGTATTAGGTATCATCATTTAAAATGCATTGTGTAAAAATAACTTACGTACATTGTGTATCAACTTCTAAAATACATGACACCAGTCAACAAAAACACATTGGGTATCATTATTTATTTAAAATGCATTGTTTTATGATTAACTTAAATTCATTGTGTATCAACTTCTAAAATACATAATATCAGTCAACAAAAATGTATTAGGCATCATCATTTAAAAATGTATTGTGTATAATCAACATAAATGCATTGTGTATAACTACTAAAATAAATTGTGTATCATTAACTAAAATGCATTGTGTGTAATCAACTTAAACGCATTGGGTTTCAGCTATGAGAAACACTACAGTATGTATCATGAGTAAAAATGCATTGCACAATTACTACAAAAGCATTGTGAATCGTCAACTAGAATGCATTGTGTATCATCATCTTAAATGTGCTGCCTATCAATTACAATGCATTGTACATTGTGAGATGCAAAGTCTCTTCATAACAAGCAATATGTAAACTTTCTTTCTTCAAAAAATAAAAATTATACACATATCATATCTCTTACAAATTCCCTATCTAGCAGATTTTATTCGTAATCAAAATACATTGAGGGTTGATGCATTGAAAGTTGATACTCAATTCATGAGCACATACAGACTGATTTACAGAACTTTACTGTTCTCTCTCATCATGATCTAATAAATCTCTCCAACAAACCATTTTTCTCAAAAACCTAAGGCTGAAGAAAGGAAAAACATTTTTCTTTGTCAAACTAAGCTGTTTTCGTTCACTCTCTTGTGTCACAAAATTTTAAAACAATGTTTTAAGACACACAAATTGGAGCTGTTCAACTGATGAGATCACACGCTTGCATAGTTTCTTGAATATAAATCATATACACCTGATAATTCCAAAATCTGCTGATGATGGAGTTTGTAACTATTTTCATGGTTTAACATAAGATTCTATAGCATTTATTCTGCCTAATATTGCCTCCTACAATCCTGGCCAAAACTGTTCAACGTCATAAATCACTAAATATTACTGTTGTGATTCTTGATTCTTTCCTTCCTTGATTTCTAACTCCCCAACTTTTCCCCCTTTCTAATGTTAGAGTTTTTAAAATGTCTTATTAAAAAAACATTAACAATGGTCAACATTGAATGGGGTGGGGAGGGAGTTGAGGGGGTTAAAGATATTAAGGTAGGGCAGAGGACACTGGAGATATCAAGGAAATTATGCAAATGTCATAAGAATGAAAAAAAATCATAAAAAGGATCAGTTCAGTGGTCAAACATGTCCATCTTATATGAAAGAGGACTTCAAAAGAAACAAAATAGTGAAGAAAGCGGTCAAAAATTGTATTTCGTTAAGGAGATATTCAAGTTTAAAGTTTGATATCATTCCTGTAAAAACGACTGAAATCAGACTAGTTGTGATGTCAGTCTCAGATTCCTGAAAGTCTTGATATATTTAAAAGAAAGTTTTTTCACTATCTAAATTATTTTTCCTCAAAACTTTCTTCAGGTGGTATATTATCCCTAGATTCAGTTTTACTACTTTTTGACTATCCTATGGTATTTAAGTCACAAACTCACAGAAGAAAATATGATAGAATACCTAAAGACTTTGAGGAATCTGAGGCTATGACATCACGAGTAGTCTGATTTCAGTCGTTCATACAGAAATAATACTAAACTTCAAAGTTAGATTATCTCCTTAAAGGAATAAGATTTTGGAATGCTTTCTTCACCATTTTGTTTCTTTTGAAGTTCTCTTTCATATAAGATGAACATGCTTGACCACTGAAGTAATCCTTTAAGACAAAGTGTTATGGATGTTGAAATAAAAGAATAAAAATGTATGTTCATCAAAAGCACTAAGCGATACAAAGTTTTACGAAGTTTTCCAACAATTTTGTCTAAGATTGTAGGTGCCCCTACTTCTACACGAATGATTCTTAACTAGAATATTAGCACTCTCTAGAGTGCATACCTCTGCCCGTTGCAATTCCAACATGCCTAGAATAATTAAGAGTTCATTTGTTCCTCATACCTAATATAATCTACCTCAAAAATCCTAGGCCCACCAAGATTCATCCCCAAGTTTTGATCTGTAATGATCGTTTGCAATCTAAACACTTGAAATTATCTGTTTGGGTTTCTTCTACTATTGTTTCAGCTTTATTTAAGTGATGCATCATATTCCATCATTTTCCATTCATGGCAGAAACCAATTGCTTCATTTTCATTGAATCCAGAGACCACTTGATGTAAGTCTCTTTGAGTTCAGATTATTGATTGTTTGGATCTTCATTCACAGTGCAAAGGTCTTGACAGATCTCAATCCTAAAAGATCCCCACCCCTTAATTTCTGCCCTTCCTCTGTTCCATTTATTTGCAAATTTTACTTATTTCTTCCTGAAACAGTTACAAAACCACACACCAAATTTAATCAAAATCCAATAATCACTTCTTGAGATATCTTGATAACAGACAAACTCACCTTAAAATGTCCCCACCCCATTTGCACCCTTTCCCTATTCCAATGTCTCAAATTCTAACCACTTTGTCCTCAAGGCAGTAACAAAACCACACACCAACATTAATCAGAATCCAATCAACAGTTCTTCAGATATTTGATGACAAACAAACAAACAAATTTACAGAGGCGAAAACATAACCTCCGAACAACTTTGTTGGGAGGAAATAATATTTTATCAGTTGATCCTCTCATACAGAACTTGCTCTAATTCTTTCTTATCTATCTATCTCATGTTTTTTTTTCTTTCAGGCTTCATGCCAAACTTGGAGCTTTTTGCTAAACCATGGATAAATGACAGCTTATGACAAGTTTACATGCATGTCATATTGCTTCACATCAATCAAAGGGAAACATGGTAAACAGATCGTGAAAAGAATATTACAGAGATGCGTCCTGAGAATGAACTTGAGATGTAATTTAAATCAAAACATAACAAATCAGAAATACAAATTTATAAAGATATCAGAAAAACATAATTATAAAGATACTGATTTAAGAATTTATACAGACTAAGTACAATCAGGCACGTGACCAAGGGGTGAACCATGGCCCACCCCCTTTGCCAAATGTCATTTTTGAGGGGGATGGGGATGGGGGGTTTGAATGATCTGTGATATATAAATAAAAGAATCATATTTGGCCCGGTCGCTCTGGTTTAAATAATATTTCATAGGGGTCCCCCTCCCCCCCCACCCTTAACATTTCTGGCTATGTGCCTGAGTACAATTAACAACATACTAAAATGATCTTAAATAAAATATATGAATAAAACAATTTAAGTAATATGATATAATGACTTCAAAAAATGTTAGCAATGCAAAAATGTACAGTAAAATGAGAAATTCATAGATACAACAAGATGAGTTGTGACACAGATATTTGGTACATAAAGAAATATAAAATATTCTGCAAGAATATACACATAGCAGTGGTGACATTAAAAATGTAAATCAACACACGTTATAAAAGCCTCAAAGGTATTTCAATGATTGGGAATGGAAGGAAATATGAAAGTGATCAGTTTTTAAAATCATAACCCACAGTAACTGGATCTTATACATCAATATATGGTAATCATTAGTGAGGTGTCATAGCCAGTAGCGGCACTACGATATCCCTTTCCCCACCCCCTCTCTCTGCATCCAGAAATTTGTATCCGATCTATATGCTTTTGCCTTCCCCCCTCCCCCGCCCACCTTTAGACAAAGCTTTCCCTCTTTTGATCACCATCCTCACATCAAAATCCTGGTGCTGCCTTCGTCATAGCCATTACATGGTCATCAACTATCTGATCTATTACTGATACACACCTTTAATGAAAGCAATGATCAGAAAAATAAAGTAAGTTGGGAAATGATCAATTTGATCAATATTGTCTAAACAATTACTAGCAAGGCCATTGCAATAAAATAAAAGACATCGCAATATCACATCCATAAAAAGAAAAAGGAATCATCGCAAAATTTCAGTATTAGAGATATTTATAAAAAACAAAACAATTCTTCAACATTATCTTTGTGCTACTAATGATGTGATATTAATTCAACTTACAGTTATACAAATGCACATTTTGGAAATCAATTTTTAATTGAACATTTTCTATCAGTGTTATCCTGATTAGAGGGGGAAAAATGAAGAAAACACTTCACAAATTGCGGGTATAATCTCTTGGGGAACTGCCCATTATTAGTTCTCGCTGATTAGTCTTCAAAGTCTCAGTCGACTTCCTTTAAAAAGAACGGAATATTTTTTGTAGAAAATGTGCAAATCATCAGTTTTTCATTTATTCTAACAGATTGATGTCTCTTGAATTCACAACTTTCCTTACATTTGATATTTTGAGAAGACATGCTATTCTTAACTTTGTAATCAAAATTTCACACATTTTTAACTAGATTTTTAGTATAGCAATGTAAAATAGATAATCTTCACTTAAATTTCTTGTTTAAATTATTTGTAAGCCTTGCAGAGCCACAGGTTATGGTATATTCAGCCAGACTTAATTTAAATAAATTCCAGTGAAACCTGACAAAATTTACAGCTATATCTGTTACAATATACAGCACAAGTTGGATATCTGGATAATTTCAACTGTACAGTTATTTTGCACTTTTGAACAAAAGTGTATACAGTAAACTTTCACTATTATGCTCAAACAATATACCGCATTTAACGTATTAAGTACCTGAGCGCTTACGAAAATACAATTGCACTACTCTTTAGGCCCAAAGTTTCTTCCTAATAAGTGCTCATGCTTCAGGCTGCGCATGGTGTGTGATTCAAGCTGTATTGTGTGAAATGGTTATATACGCTAGCCCCACAATAACTACCACAAAAACATTGAGTGTGAGACACAAAATAAGCAAAGAATGTAATACAACTTATTTAAAGTCTTAAAATTAATCAAATAAATTATGTTAACTGTCAAAAAATTGTTGGGAGGGGCGCTTATTAGAGCAGAGGCGCTTAATGCGTCAAATAAGGTATGTAAGATTATTGGAAAAACCATTGGATTATTTGGAATCTTTTAAGTAACATTTGTTCCACCATCACATGAGTTCTTTATTATGGAACATAAATTAAAATGACTTAGTGTTGAGATAAAAAAAAAATTAATTACTACATTAGCCATTAAACAGGGTATCATAAATCATTGACTTGATCAGTATCTGCATCATAAAGCTTTTGTAACATGCTGAAATACAATAAGGATTTGCTTATTCCTAGAAGAAAAAAACACCCAAAGGAGTACAAAGGTTTTAAAGGACATACTTCACACAGCTAAGGGTAACTTCATTGCAACCAACTTTGATCATAAATGTCTGAATGACAACTAAATGTGGTGTGGGGTTCATTCCTTATAGGCTAAGTATAACATCAAAGTTAGTATTTCAATGTCAGACAATTATAGAAAATACTGTACAACCAATACCGTGAAGAATAATCTATGAATAATTGATTGAGGCAGGGGTGCAGATCTGCCAGTGGGTCTGAACTGGCGGTAATGAAAACTTGTGTGCCAAAAAGATAAGAATGACTGTTGTAATTGTTGGCTATGGTATCTGCGGTAGTTTGGCTCTGTGCTCTAATTATGTGGCACGAACCTTAGAAATGAGCCATTTTGAAATTTGAGGGTATGCAGGGGCATCAATCCATAGTCATAGGTTCCAGGAGAGAGGGGACACAATATGTTGGGAAAAATTTCTTGCCCCGAGGTTCTAACAATTATTAGACATTAGAGGATTAAGCAAGATCTACGCTAAAGTGCACGACTGAATTCCTAATTCCTTTATTTGGCCACGAAAGGATTCGCTTGGCTGGGGATAAATGGATTTTGGAAATTTAGCTAGATTTTCTAAATATACCAATATCAAGGGCGTAATCAGGTTTTTTTCTTTTTTTCAATTGGGCCCCCAGAAGCTATGTGTTATGGTGGACTAAAGTGTGCCTAAAAATGTCTAATGTTGTATTTGATCGCCCGATGATCAACTAAGTGAAAATGTAAAATCATATTGAAAATGATAAAAATCACTACTTATTTGAGGGTCCTCCCCTCCCCTTAAAGATGGGGGAGACCTCCCCCTGCTCCCCCCCCCTCCCCCTGGTTACATGCCTGTAAACAAGCTTTAACATTTTTAAATAAATTGATATCAAACTTTTTATCTTTTTGTCATGGCTATACACGTGTGTCACGTGTGTCAATTTTGGGACTGTATAGCCTCGTTGATCGACTGAACCCCGCAATTTTGTCACAAACCGCATGATATATTTGCATTAAATTATCAAAAACAGAAGACATTAGAATATGCACAAAAGTGTCCCCCTCCATCTCAAAAAGTGAAGGGACATGTCCCCCAGTCCTCCTGGGATAAACGCCCATGAGGGTATGTATCAAATATATGATGATTATTGTGTCTTGTCCGAAAATGTGACAAACTTGCAGCGTACCAATATTTTTTCATATACATGAACTTTGAAAACACTTTACTCCAACTATCCAGAAGATATCCAACTTCTGGAGTATTTAGGAACACCCTTAACTTCTTCACACCATGACAATTCATTATCTTATATGTACTGCAGTCTGACTACACATGAAACATATAGAATAATAATTAATTCACTATTTATAGTCCCTTGATATTAATAACTCACAATACACAATAACATCCGATGATCAATTGCGTATATAATTCAAAGTTCACAATGGATTTCAAAAGTGATTGATATACAGCCAATAATAAGCCATTCGACATCCGTTAAAATTAATGACACACTGCACAAATTAAATGGTAGCTTCTATACAATCATGAATAATGAAATACACCAAATCTTGAAGGAAAATTAAATCTCCAAAAGATGATTCATTGAAATAAAGCTTGTTCACACATACCTAATTAACAAAGTACGGATATTACAAAATGATTAACAACAACTCAAACCAAATATTTCATAATATTCAGATTTTTATATGGAAATGCTTGGAAAATAGTTCCCAAAACTTGTCAAATCACATATAAATTTAAACAAGACATTTAGATTTTGGCTAACCTGTTCCTAACAATTTATTCGTCACAATATGGTTAAACTGAACAATCTAATTTTACCTTTCATACCATCCATTGTCAATTACACAATTTTGTGAGAAAATGTAACTGTCACTTTCCCTTTCTGCAGTCATATATACCCTTCAGCCAATGAATTACATTCATGCCACATTTACTTCAAGACGCTGTCTCAGAATCATTTGATATTCAATTGATGAATCTTTTATACCCTCGAAGCGTAAAAGAGACAAGTCTGAATAAATTTACATTCATCTGGACTGGATTTAATGCTTAGTTGAAGGCTATGATCTAATCATAGACTTACTAGAATAAAGATGTAAACGTAATGCACAAGAATAGACTGCATGCGTTAAGCAGCCTAAAATATTACCACATTTTAATGACAGAATAAAGAAGTGGTCTAAGGATCCTGACGTGTTTTGTTTAATTCCCAAAGATTTACTATTAAAAAAAATATTAAAGCCGAATTATTGATCATATACTCAGACTTATCACTAAAAAAAAGTTACATGTTGATGTGTATCAATACAAGAGAAGCAATATACTAACAAATCTCTAATTCCAATTATTTGACAAAATTAAGCTCTTTCTTTAATCAGAGATAATTGACCAGAATATCAAAAATCCATATTATCATGTAATAATCAAGTACATTACAGGCCAACCTTTTGGATTGGGTTCGCCGAGGGAAACATTTGGACCTTTTTGCATATTTTCTCTGGACCTTTTACAAAATTTTTTTTTTTTTTTTTTTTTGGGGTCGTACGACCCTGTCAACCCCCCACTCCCCAAGCTACACTCATGCATCACATACAGACAAGAAATGGCAAAACAAGCTTCAATTTAATGAGGTCCTTCTTTTATCACTTCTATCATCATGATCTGATGGATGTGAACAATTGTAGCGAATCTCTTGCTGTCCTACAGCGTTCTTCATCTGTGATCCAAGCTTAATGCAATAAAGGAGGAAGATTTGTCAATGAAATAGCAGTTCTATAATTAGGAAAATTACAACAAATTAAACGTGATTTTCATCTAACCTTAATATGAAAAACCAGAAAACACTGCATTCTTGCACAATTAAGAGATATGCAGTAAAGATCACGAAGAACTACAGATTAATGGCCTACATATTGGAAAATAAAAGCAAATGGAACACGTCCCATCAAAAATTAGTTACCAACCAAGAATTAGTTAACAATTTGATGCTTTATAGATCTTTTAATATCCTAATCAAATCAATAAGAAAATATGCAAATTTGTTGCATCATCAGCAGAATAAATGAATATTTCAAGGTCTGTAAAATCTGATTAATATCATACCAGGTATATGTTATCGTCTCCTTGATAATAATCCACTAGTGCAGATAGCAGAGGTGAGTGCAAGTTTATTCAAGATTCTAACACATGTGGAGATTGCAGCTAATGCAGCGGTACATCAATGAAGCGTGAAAAATTGTGCCAGCTAGATCTTGTTTTTTTCTTTGCAAAGATTTCAAGAAAAGCTTCGTAAGAAATATTCAAATTTGTCTTTCAAGAAAAGATGAAAATGAGTATCGATGTAAATAAAAAAATCATTATATGACTATTTTTAGATATAAAATTACATTTGTGTTGTTTTGATGAAATCTGAATTGTCCTTTTCTAAGTCTAGCTTTTTAGGAATTTAACATTTAGGTTTGGGTAATGTAATTTCAAACAAGTAGATGACAAGTAGAGGATCAAATTCTCTTGGTACAAAGGGACAGGATATTTCACAGAAAATAAAAATTGTCAACTCCCAGGTGAGAGGCTGCCTGTCTATTGTTTGTAAACATTGACAATTCATGACCAAGTGAAGTAATTATAGAGCTTTCTTGGAATGTACTCAGTGCTTAGAAAGTAATACTAATAAAGATGTATGACTCTTAAGATCATGACACACATCTTTTGATACTGAATTATTTCAAATTTCTCAATCTTCAAGATATTATTGATATACATAGCCAGTGTGTCACACTACACATGTATGTATATATATATATATATATATTTATATATACATGTATATATATATATATATTATATATATATATATATATATATATATATATATATATATATATATATATATATATATATATATATATATATATATATATATATATATATATATATATATATATATATATATATATATATATATATATATATATGATCAGTTTATATTGTACATATCTAACATGAAATATTGTTTATAGTAGAATGTGCAGAAAATAACAATTTGAAAGCTTCTTGTTGAAATAATTTGAGAAATTTCTCAATACCTTTGCATTTCAATTAGTGGATGTGATAAGGACTAAATTATCTTGTACTGTGGGGATGGGTGAGGGTGGTCACCAATACAATTAAATAAGAATAACTAAGAAAGGTGCATTTAAATACAACTCAACTGTCTTTCTGTTAGTTTTTAGTTCTTATCTAATTTCCTTCCTTCCTTTGTATTTCCACCTTTCTTTAATTATCTATATTTTAATCACCATGATTATATCATCAAGGAATATATGATGAATATAGCCACTAATTGATTATACAGGTACATCGATATATTATTTCAGAATATTCAAACTAATATATCATCACTCTCACAACAATCCCTGAGTCAAAATCAATATCTGCCAATTCCAAATTTGGCAATAAGAAGAATGTTGGCCTTACATATGAGAGAAAATGTGAAAAGTAGTTTTCATTGACTATGATTATATTATATTCTACATAGAAACAGCCTCGTTTGTGCATTATTACTGCAGAATATTTTATTATAAGGATGATAACAAATCCTGGTTAAACAACTAACACATACCTCTAGTTTGAAATGTAATACTAACTTTAAGTAAAGAAAAGAAATAATAACAACATTTTAGATCTAAATAATCATTATATAAGTAGTGAATATCAAATGAAGTCTGAATTCAGATCTATAAAATAATCAAAAGATTTAATAAACTGTTCAAAACTAAAGAGAACAAATTCTATCTTTATTTTCTTAAAATATATAAGTCAGGAATCCTTCATTGTTACACTTAAAATGAGCTGAATGATCACGTCTAGTTTATCAAAATTAAGAATTTGTCAACAATTTGTCCTGTAAAAACATATATAAATATGAATATAAAATATCTAGCCAAGAAACCATCAATACAATTCAATATTTCTGACTGTTCAAAATATTTACGCAAATACTGAAATACCAATCTATAGAAGCCGTGGAAGTTAGGTCACTATAAGATACTGGTGATGCAGAGTGATCAATGTTGGTATTTTCTAACACTTCTGGTATTTTCTAATACTTTATATATAGTTTGGACCTTTTTAGAAACCAATCGATCTTTTTTTGGGGTATTTTGATCAGTTTGGTATTTTTTCTAGCTGATTTTCTCATTGAGAAAATGCACAAACATTTTTTCAGGGAATGGGAGGATATGACACTTCACACCCAGCATGATTTTAATCATTGCTACAAAAGTCTCATAGAAATTTCAACTTAAAGTTATCTCCTTCACAGAATGAAATTTACAACTGTGTTCCTTTACTTGTCTCCTTTCATATGCAATTAACTTGCATGCATGACCATACACTGAAACTAATCCTCTGATGTCAGAAAAAGAAAAAAAAAATCAGTAATATTCTGATATATTGCTCACATTACCAGCTACAAAGGTTTGATTGACAATCAGATTAATCAAAAACATTCCTCTAATCTGGATGAAATATTACTGCTGTACCCGTTATTACACATTTCCTACAATTCCAAGATATGTCACCTTAGGGCATGCAGGCAGCTGCCTAGAGCATAGAGATTTTCAACACATGTTATTTAATATAGAGCTGTGTACTAGTTATTACCTTTAACCTTATAAGTGTACCCAGCTGCTTGAGCAGAAAATCAACACCCAAAATATCAAACAAAAATTAATAAGGAAGATTTTCTGTTCTCAAAGTACAACAATATGCTACCCAACAATATGCTACACAATATGCTACATGTTACCCACTTTCAGGTATGAGTTCAGTTTGAAAATATAGTGTATCATTTTTGGATTTTTTTTTTTTTTTTGCTTTGAAAAGCTTAAGTTAGGATGTGAACCTTAAAACTTAGTTGTGAACCTTGGTAAAAACATTGTGTGTGTGGAGGGGTAGTGTTCCACCTAAACCCATCCATCTGTCACTACCAGCCCCCAAGAGAAAACAGCCCTACCCACACCACACAATGTATGGTATTCAATGGAAACAGGTATAAAGTATGTGATAGTGACGTTACATTCACTTTATCTAGCTGAGTGAAAAGTGATTATCTTTTTAGCATTAATGTGTATGCAAACACTACACATCCACTTAATACTGGTACTGTAGGTTGTATAGATTATATGTTAGAAATATACTACCTCCCTTAACCCTTACTCTACCAGCACTTTTTTGAAATCGCACTTGGGAGACGGGATCAAAGATGGTGGTAGAGTAAAGGTTAAGTGGTACAGTAATTATCTTTTGTACTTCAGCAAAAAGTAAGGAAAATGCTCCAGACATAATAGATATAAAAATGTTGTCAGAAAATTTCCTTGAAAATTATTTTTCAAAAAAGCTATTCAATTAGACATGGACGGAACAAGCGGTTTCTATGGAAGCATTTTCAGTCAAAAATTGAGTGGGTGGATTCAGGCAGGATCAAAGTCATCCAGTAAGTGATAACTTTGTTAACCATTGATTCTTACAATATGAAAGAGTATTCACCTTCCTTATAGTCTATTAATAATTTAAAACAAATACTTCATGAGAATTATAGCCAGACTTCAGAATGAGTCCTCTTCATTCATTTTAGAATTCAGCCTTGCTGGAAGCTCGATGTGCCTGAATGCTGACAATTTGTCTCCTTCTGTTGTATAAGTGGTCTACCGTATGTAGGTCAGTTTCATCGCCGCTATGCTCAAAAAGCTCTTTTCAAGAAGCTCTGTTCAAAAAAGCTCTATTCAGATCTACTGAATGAGCAAAAAATCACTGGTGAAAGTTTGCTACATTGATGGTTATTTTTGTCAGTGGATTTGTCAATGATTTTAAAAGAGCCAGGGTGCTATTTAATTATGCAAGGTCACTGTATCAAATGGGTCAAAAGAATTTATGCTTATAGGCTAGATAACAAATCTTGTAATGCACTTAAAATCAAGACAAAGTGTAGCCTTTGCTTGATATCCAAAAGCTGAAATAAGATTTTGACACATGATGCAATTTCTTGCTTTAATGACAGCATGATTTTACATAAGCTGGCCCATCATCGTTAGTGAAAAAATGTTAAGCCCTAATTATTCTCAGCAACCCATTGGATCACTAGCAGACAAGATCATTGATAATTTATCAGTTGATATGACCATTTTATTATCAATATGTCCAATGCAGTATTGACTATGTCCAATGCAGTATTGACTATGTCCAATTAAAGTCAGTATGTCTAATTAGAGTCACTATGTCCAATTCATTACTCACTTGATCCATTTCATTATTCAATGATTCAATTCATTACTAGTATGTCCAATTCATTGCTCAGAATGTCCAATTCATTATTCAATAATTGTCATATTCACCACTAATTTGGCTCTTAATTGACTATCAAAGAACAATGGGAGAAAATTCCCACAAAATCAGTTCTTAAACCAACCAAACAATTACCACAACTAGCTTAATTTTACATGATTTATTAACAAAGTAAAAGATCACTAATGATTTTTTGCCCACTCGGCTTTCCATCAAGTCTCTCTAGGCCAAGCGTTATAGCTGTCCTGGTCCATGTGAACGCTTTGCTGGTGTACCAGGTTCCATAATACCACAGGTCATTTTCGAAAATACTTTATTCAAAGATGTGCTGTGTGCTGCAAGGTACAGGTTTCACATACTAAAGCGTCTTCACTCTTCAAGATATATCATTCTATTCAGTCTAGGTCTTAACCCGGGGGGAGGGAACTTCCATATGTGATGTATATATACATGTGCTGCCCGAGCAGTTACCCCTTTTCATGATTTTTGTAGTGCAGGTATCAAAACTCCAATCTCTCATACTGCAGTCCAATTTTGAAATTCTGGGTGGCACATACCTACCACTTTAGTATGGAAGTGCCCCCCTCCCCCACCTCTGGTCTTAACTCTTGACCATTAATTGTACCTCTTGCTGTCATTCAATGCTGCACCCCAACAACATTCATAGCAATCACTGATTCCAAAAGAATCTTTTGACAAACACTTTGTCTTATTTGCAGGTTTTGCAGGGCATGCATTAATACAGACTCAATAATATGTGTCATTCAATGAGATGCCCCTTTTTAAAGCAATATTGAAACCTCTGTATTTTGTACATTGTTTTAAATAATTTACAAAAATAGCAAAACATCAAATCTGACAACTTTCTTTAGAGGTAAATTACTTTGCTCAAGACAATGTTTTATACAATGCATGTCCTGCAAAATCCCTTCAGATTTCTCTTTTTACTTATCATACATTTGAGAAATTCTGCAGCAGATCATGGAGGTGATATTTCCCAAATTTTACGTCCATGAGCAGATTTACTCCCAGATAATTTTTCAACAATGCATGTCTTGAAAAATCTCTTAGCATGTATTGTACAATTCAGACATGTGTATAAACAAAGACACAAATCTGCAGCAGGTGTACTGAAGACAATGTTTTACACAATGCATGTCTTGATAAATCTCTTGAACTTACCCCTGCATGTATTGTATAATTCAGACATGTGCAAACAAACACAACATTAGGCACATCACATTTCACGGAGGAGTTTCCATGCCTATAACGCCACAGAAACAAAATACTTGGGCAATTTACGAAATTAACATTATTTCAAAATCAATGTCAGACATTAGTAGGAGCCATGGACTCATCGGTACGTAAATTTGCAGAAATATTAATATGTCCATCAAGATTTGTTTCAAGTTTCCCATTACTTTCAGGTATTACCTTTCTTTCAGGCTCTTCTCCATCTTCAAACTCATTCTCCATTCCGTTTCCTTCCCCGTCTCCTTTATTTCGTTCTGAACCTATTCTCGTCAGTTGCTTGAGCTGCTGCATTCTTTGTTTCTGCTCCTCTCGAAGCCTTCCTGCTGTTTCCGTCATCAAGTCTGATAGGAGGCTGATGATAAGAGCCAAGAAACTCATTCCAATAATAATCCAGAAAAAGCAGAACCAGACCTTCAGCTCCTTGAATTGTGACCCTGGTGAACTTCCTGTTAAAAACAAAGAAGGGAATATCAAATACAACAATATTTTTCTTGGCCCATTTATAATATTTCGCACCCCATAGTTTTTATGTTGAACACTTTTATATATTGAACACTTTCATATATTAAACACTTTCATATGTTGAACACTTCTATATGTTGAACACTTTCACATGTTAAACACTTTCATATGTTGAACACTTTCATATGTTGAACACTTTCATATGTTGAACACTCTTATATGTTGAGCACTTTCATATGTTGAACACTTTCATATGTTAAACACTTTCATATGTTGAACACTTTTATATGTTGAACACTCATATGTTGAACACTTTCATATGTTGAACACTTTCATATGTTGAGCACTTTCATATGTTGAACACTTTCATATGTTGAGCACTTTCATATGTTGAGCACTTTTATATGTTAAACACTCTCATATGTTGAACACTTTTGTATGTTGAAAACTTTTATATGTTGAACACTTTCATATGTTGAACACTTTCATATGTTCAACCCTTTCATATGTTCAACACTTTCATAGGTTCAACACTTTCATATGTTGAACACTTTCATATGTTAAACACTTTCATATGTTGAACACTTTCATATGTTGAACACTTTCATATGTTGAACACTTTTATATGTTGAACACTTTCATATGTTGAACACTTTCATATGTTGAACACTTTCTTATGTTGAACACTCTCATATGTTGAACACTTTCATATGTTAAACACTTTCATATGTTGAACACTTTCATATGTTGAGCACTTTCATATGTTATACACTTTCATATGTTGAACACTTTTATATGTTGACACTTTCATCTTTTATATGTTGACACTTTCATATGTTGAACACTTTCATATGTTGAACACTTTCATATGTTCAACCCTTTCATATGTTGAACACTTTCATATGTTGAACACTTTCATATGTTGAACACTTTTATATGTTAAACACTTTCATATGTTCAACACTTTTATATGTTGAACACTTTTATATGTTGAACACTTTCATATGTTCAACCCTTTCATATGTTAAACACTTTCATATGTTCAACACTTTCATATGTTAAACACTTTCATATGTTAAACACTTTCATATGTTCAACACTTTCATATGTTCAACACTTTCATATGTTCAACACTTTCATAGGTTCAACACTTTCATTTGTTGAACACTTTCATATGTTGAACAATTTCATATGTTGAACACTTTCATATGTTCAACACTTTCATATGTTCAACACTTTCATATGTTCAACACTTTCATATGTTCAACACTTTCATATGTTCAACACTTTCATATGTTCAACACTTTCATATGTTAAACACTTCCATATGTTAAACACTTTCATATGTTCAACACTTTCATATATTCAACACTTTCATATATTCAACACTTTCATATGTTGAACACTTTCATATATTCAACACTTTCATATGTTAAACACTTTCATATGTTCAACATTTTCATATGTTAAACACTTTCATATGTTCAACACTTTCATATGTTCAACACTTTCATATGTTCAACACTTTCATATGTTTAGTATCCATGCTAAATAACTATAGTCTTGATATGATTATTCATATGAAAGATTATTGGTTTGTTACAGGTACATAACCAGAAATTTGAAAATTGTGTGCCAATTAAACTCCACCAAAAATGATAAAGTGCTTTTAGTCTGTAGGGCCTAGACCTTAACAAGTTTTAATTCCTGTAGGTGTGTAAGAATGCTATGATCTAGGGACGTATTAAGGTCCAATTATTTCCCTCCATCTTCCACTGCTAAATTTCATGACAATACCCAGCCGAGACAGTGGCAGACTGCAATAGGTAGTTTGTTCCACAAACGTGGACCCAGGGCAGACTAAGGCACTGTATGTCCCCATTGACTTGGCCTCACAGTCAAACACCATCATCAACCATAAAAAAATATAGAAAAGCTAAAATAGTTTTAGATACAAAGATACTACACGTGAGTGATATTCATTTTAGAAATGTTCATTTTTTGATATGAAAGATGGTTATACATAGACACAAAACAAAACCTAACTATATTCCTCCAACTTGTTGTTTGTTACTTTCCCTTACCGATGATTGGATGATATCCTACAGTGTGTGTTGGTGTTGTTGGCGGAGTCAAATGCAGGAATTGGGAGGGGGGAGCAAGGGGGGCACTTTCCCCCACTTTCCAAATTTGTATATTTTTTTTGTAACTTAGCATAATTTTGCCCCTTCCACTTTTGACTTTGCAAGTTTGCACCCCACTTTTGATAGACAAATCCTGCCTATGGGCAGAATTGTAATTCCTGGCGAACTTGACTCCCATTTTAAAGCAGAATTAAAAAAGATACATCAGTTATTGAAAAACATCATCCCCCACTCTATGGAGGACAATTATGGACGTTTCCCCCCCCCCCCCCACACTTTGCGAAGGAGAATTACGGTCCTGGTTGTTGGTCATCAAATTCTCTAAGAAATCTGATACCTGATGAGTAGGCAATTCAATTAAACACTTCAGTTTTCTAAACATAATATATATCCACTTCAAGATTTTTATTAATTATTGTCAAACCTTCTTAGAATCTCATCAATTTTTGATAAAGTAGATAAACAATCAAGTCAAGTCTAGTCTAGTGTATCAACTGCCTTATTATGATACTTGTCCTTCATTAGTCAACAATGACAAGCATTAATAACATCCAGCCTATGAATTGTTTTGTTTCAATCCAAGTGATGATTGTTTTCGCAGGACCAATTAATCAACTATGAAAATAAAGTACCAGCAAAAAACGAAAAAGAATCTACTCATGTGCAATGAACAGGATATCCTTTACTACTCTACAATTCGGCACTCCCAATTTATGTCTACAAATTTGTTATATATAAAAGGGCAGACATACCTAATAGTTGTATGCCACAATATTCAAAAATTATTTCAAGAAACACAAAGACTTACAGAATTAGCTCTCCAAAGCTTGCTTTTAACAAATCTATTATCAACACATATACCAGTATATAATACCAAATAGCATTTAGAGTTGTGCCAACAATTTTCTTACATTGCAATTAATTCAGAGAGCAATTTCAGATTTCAAACTACTTATTTCAATACTAAAATGAATAAAGAATATGATAATGCGGCACTTACCAATAACATAATCTCCAAAGCCAATTGTTGATACTGTAATGAAAGAATAATAAGCCCCTTCTTGAAAGGACCATGGTTCAATCCGAGTGAAAATAAAAGCAGGAAGAGCAATGAAAAAAACTCCACCAAATCCAAGAAGAATAAATATATAAATGATTCGCAAAAGTTGTGGATAGCCACATGTGACACGATCGTAGAATATTTTCTCCGCTTTCTTAGCCAGCTTCCCCAGTTTTTCACCAATTCCAGTTAGCAGGAAACCGCACAGGGGAATTCCGATAAGTGCATAGAGCATGCAAAAGTTTTTCCCTGATCTTGTGTCAGGTGTGTTATTGCCATAACCTAAGAGAGGGAAAAAAAGAAATAAATAGTCATGCAAATATTAATGAGAGGTACTTTGGACTTATGAACTTATTTTCTAAATTGGGAATCCACACACTTTCCAGAACTATCAAGGTCTCTTTGACTCCCCTACCCCCCCCCCCCCTCCCTGCCTTTCTTCTTCTAATAAAAGAGATAAATTCAGTCTATTAACTTCACTTCCTGGTAATTTCTATTCCTCAAATCTCGAAGTTTGTCTTATTTTCATTACCCTTGTGTTTATAGAAACACACTCAGGGGCTACACCAGTCAAAAGTTCTCTCTGTCTATGATCATCTAATATCACACACACACCATTTCACTTTCATGAACTTATGGACTAAGGAGCTGCTTCTTCTTCATAGAACTAATCAATAGTACACATTCGCCCTTGATGAATAATACATGAAGTTAGTAGCCTTTTTCAAAGCTATACAAAAATTACCACATACAAAACTTTTAACCCCAGCAAGTAATTTTGTGTTGGGTGTACATTTTTGTGATCCCTGTAGCAGGTTCCTGTTACCAAACAATTTTCCTGTTCAGAAATTTAAAATGTGCACATCATGCATAACAGCACCATATTTAAAAAAATATATATATATATATTCTTATCCACCCATGTCACATTGCAATCCCCTGATTTGCTAGAGAGAATTTTAGAGTGTTCTACATTTAACTAAGTGAATACAAGCTTGCGATCAGATATACTCATTGCAGGCAATCAGATCCCGGAACAACTGCCCAGCTCCCATTTCACAGATTTCACCCACCTTTTGACCCCCCCTATTAACTCATGTCCAGCAATCAGATTGCCTGCAGTGTACGGGTCTGATTACGACTTTCACTCAAGTGAGAACACAGGACATTACTTTTTTTTAAATCACAGGCCTGAGTTGTTGTCACAGGATTATGATCTAGACAGAATAAGTAAACGCAGCCTTGATGCAAAATATTTCCTCAGATCACAACGTCCATAATACGAATCTATCATTTCTCAATCAATACAACAGCATCCTTGATCAAACATCACACTTAATGTCTATCACATTCCATGTTTATTTTGGGCTGTATGTGCTTCAAGGTATTGTTAATGTTGAAAGTAATATTTGATGAGGGTTAAAACTCCCTGCTGCTACTTATCATAAATGTAATCAAGATGTTAGTTTATTGTTCCTTGGGGTGTGAATGGTTTAAACTCTATAACAGATCACTACTTCCTGGTATACAGGGAAATGTCTCTTTTTGAGACATTTCCTTAAGTCCAAGACACCTTGTTATAAGTGCATGTGAAATTAAGCGTGAATGAAGATGACGAGTGTGCAGTCAAGCGTGAATACTGTTTGCTGATGGAATATTAATGGAGCCCAAAGATGGGTAGCTGCTGAGGGTTGTAAATGCTTGGATACATAAAGAATATACATGTGCTAAATCAAACCCACCCTGTGGTGATGGCAGGGGCATAGCGACCAGGGGGAGGGGTTGTGGGGTGGGGGGGTGTCACACCCCCGAACATCGATTTTTGTTGGAAAAATTGTGACTTTGTCAGGAAATTTTCACCGATCTTTCCTAATGAGATGAACAATTGGAAATAAAAGCCATGCCAAAATAATATATAGTTATGTTGGGGAAATTTGAACTTTGTCGGGAAATTTAATTATTTATAATCTTAAAAACAAAAAATCATCAAGTCATTTTCATCGCAAATCAATGCACATTGAAATTTCTTTGTTCTCAATTCCGGAAGAAAAAAAATATATTCCCATGATTAAACACACACAGATCAACTAACTTCTTGTCTGTACAAGACTGCAGATCTTGTTTTCAACTTGTTGAATTGAATCACAATTGAAGCTACTGTTTCAACCAGTGAGGCAATTGATAAGAGATCAGATAACACCCTTGTCCCTTATAGCCATGGCAACTTGTGGCTCCTGCAAGTTGGTAGAGGATCTCCGAGTCCCATCAATTGCGTAAATTTTGTTTATTCGAATGGTATAATCATAAGAAATCACTGGTATAACAATTACGAGAAAGCCACGTTTTGTCGCAGTCGTGGAGAAAAAAAGAAAAAAACCTGTCAGAACTAAGTTACAATGTGGGCTGTGTAGGCGAAAATTTGATGGTGATAATCGGAAAAACCGTAAGGTGATATATCATAAAGATCTATTTTACCATTTGAAACTGTCAATGCCCCAGTTAATCCATTTGCGGCAGCCGCAGCTGCATCAAGATTTGGAAAGAGGGCAAATGTTAAGGAAGTCAGTACCGTTGAAGCTCATCATTTACCTATGGACCTACCAAGTACCAGCGGGACCTGGACTGGGGATGCTGAGGCAGAAATCCTTACTGAAGCAAGAAAGGATCCTCCCAGAGTATCAAACTGATGAGGTGTTGCTATTATTTAATTAAGATTTTCATACACAATGGCTTCCATCATCAATTGTGAACAAGCTGACTGGTACAAGATAAAGTAAACAAGAGTGTTTGTAGAGATAACCCATGGTATTACGAAGCAAAATATTTGTGGATCAATAGTGTTGAGAAAAACAATTAATAAATGTATTATTTTGCATTTTTTCTTCTTTTTTTCTTTCTGTAGTTCATAACAAATGGTACCTAAATGAACGCCGGTGTTTCAGTTTAAAACAAAAAGTCCCCATGTAAAATGGATACGTATAGGGGCCTAAATAGTTAAGTTTCTATGCTGTTTTGGGGTGATACATGACTTGTCCTTCTCCTTAAAAATTTGTTCCAGCAAATCATAACCACAAACTTACTGTAGCAAATAGTGAGACCACTTTATCTTAATTAAAATAAACCACACAATAAGGACTTCATCCATTGCTAATATGATACTCAGCACCAACTTCCACAACGACTAAGGTTTTCAGAATAAAGAAAATAAAGAAAAAAATCTGACCCGACCTGGTAATGTATCAGGTCAGGTCTGACTGTTTGAAACTTTAAGGGGCAGAACAACTAATGTATTACCATGTAAATCTGTGTTGATTTTAAATAAATTATCAGCCATAAAATGCCTAAAATTGTAGAGCTTCCGGAGATTTTTCCCACTGGACCCTACCTGGGCTTCACCCCTAGACCCCACTAGGAGCCCTAAGGCGGGCCCCTAGACCCCACGCCGTTTGGGCTACCACTTCACGCTAGCATTGACGCCCACAACCTGAAAGATTTTGTCAGGAAATATTCCTTCACACCCCCCAATGAAATTCCTTAGCTACACCCCTGGTTGAGAGTGGGGGAGGCAGGCATAGGTAACAATCAAAGATGGGCCATATACAAGGAAAGGGTCAATGGAGATTGTACCAATTAGAGTATATTTTTAGCCTAATGTATGTCATAGCCAGTGGCAATACCCAGAAGTGTTTGCTTTGGGAGGTTGAAAGTAAGAAACAACAATTACAAAAAAGTACAAAACAAACAACAATTTGGTGGAAGAAATATGGGCATTTGAAGACGTTGGTTTGTCACTCACAAGTTCTTTTCACTTTGATGAATGATTTTGAACTATATTTTCAACACATATAAGAAATAAGAAGTCTCTCATGTATGATTGTCAGGAATAAATCCTTCAAAATTAGCCTCTAGTGAAAATGCTCGTTACTCTTCTGAATGATAGGTCTCACTCACTATGAAGACTTTGCACTAATATCTCTATTAATACCTCACACACAAAAATCTTCTTTTACACATTCAGAGAAAAATTATTATAAAACAAAACCTTTCAACTGCTTTGAATCTTCTGATTAAAAGTACAATGCATGAAACTGCCTTCAACCAGGGCTTTTTAAAGAAATTCTTAGCCAATACACAAAAGGGACCTTTTCGATAAATATTTGACTTGTTGTGTGTTAAAAAAGGCCCTGCCTTGAACAAAATAAAGACAACTCTATAATACAATCTGTAAAATTTCCACCCTTTCTAAAACTTACAAAGATCTGTTTCAGTCCCCAAGGCAACTATCAATTTTAATACTAGCCTCATCCAAGAGCTTCACTCCTTTTTTGGCAAATTTCAACAGTTGTGGATTTTCCTGAACTGTCAATAAGCAGTAAATGCAATTCTTGACATGAAGTTAACGCAAAGGGCATGACATGTAGACATGTATGTAAACCGACATAGTCAACTAATGCACACTTTGTAACATTAAAGGGTAAGCACATTTATGTCCAGGCAAATTAAGTAACAAAGTATAATTCATGCAATAAGTTTTAAACTGTCTTTCTCTGAGGTGCAACTTTCATGAAAATACGGAAAACTCTACAGAGGGGAACGGGTTGCGTGATTGTTCTTAAGATTACATGTTTACGTATACCATGGTGACACTGTTGCTAGGTAACAGCATAGACCTAAACTCATCTCACTACTGCAACACTGCATAATCATCAACAAATGCAACATGTGATTGTCCACTACATATTGCCCTACAGTTTAATGGGGTACTTTCTTAGAAAGTACTAAAATTCTTTGCAATCTTCACTAGTTAATAAACAGACACTTAAACTTATTGACGTGAAAAAATGAGGGATTCCTAAACACAGAAGGAATCGTCCAGATTGGATAGGTATATTGGCCATTTTAAACTTATACAAATTTCATGCCATTTTGTGATAGGCTTTTGAGTTACTACATTTCCATTTCAATTTATTCATTGATGCACAATCTTAATTGTAGAATTTGTTTTTATGAAGAATGTTTTAAAACTTAGACAAAATCATAATTAATATTTTACAGTAGGGCTGATTACAAAAGCATAAGTTACTGAATTTGGAGAAGCATTATTAGAGCCTGGGTATGTGCCTCTCACAAGACTTTGCACACAAAATCCACAAGCTTGATTTTTCAAATACATCTCTGAGAAAATTTAAAATAATTTTTTAATAGAAATGTTTGGGCTGAATTAGCCTTAAAATATCCTCAAATTGAAGAAAATGACAAAAGCATTCACCAGTCTGGAAGCATGCCTATTTATAGGAACATTTATAACACACGAGAATGTCGAAGTTATGCAGCCATATTGTTCAGATGTTGCGATAAAATGTCATAGTTTCTAATTTATGTGCTTGAAATATAATAAATCATTGTGTTGAATTTTGTTTTTAATTTTCAAAATGGTCGTTTCGCACCAAAAAGCCTAACTCTATTGTATATTATTTATAATAATTAAAAAACGGTGTGGTGAACATATCAAATGGAAGTGGAACAGCTGTAGCCATGATAGCAATGAAGGTATTTTCAGAAGTTTTCCTTATTTTCATAAGTTTTCCCTAGCAAAGATATTTTTCCCAGATGTATTTCAAATTTGAAAAAAGTAACATCGCATAAGACTTTAACGTTAGGATAGCAAAAGATCATGGGAAATATCACAAAATGGCGGCTTCCATGTAGCAAAATGTTCCCATTAATAGGAACATTTATGTTCCCATTAATAGGCATGCTACCGGACTGTTTACATGCTACTTCCATAATCAATTTTTTTTGATTGCCAGATTATGCTTACTCAAGAACATTTGGTTTGACATTATACCTAAGAAATAATTGCACAGAAAAATCTAGCAGAAACAAACAACATCAATATGATATATTCTCATTAAATGGTCCAATGAAGCATGCCACTCTATGATAAAACACATACTGTATGAGAAAAGAAATAGGTCTAAAGGATACAAATGTTCACCTGTCATCATTGTGAGAATTTCTGTCTACAAGATTAGGAGTGGCACTTTACAAAGATTGGGAGTGGCACTTTACAAAGATTGGGAGTGGCACTTTACAAAGATTGGGAGTGGCACTTTACAAAGATTGGGAGTGGCACTTTACAAAGATTGGGAGTGGCACTTTTCCCATCTAAATAGCTCTGTTATTGTGCAGAACATTATTACATCAGATAACATTCATGGAAACGTATGTGTGTGAAAGATCTCTTGTTGCTAGACATCTAAAAACATTGTATAATTAATTTGAATATTTCCACTTGCACGTAAGCATCGTGGGGATCGTTGTAATGAAAGGCACTTAGCTAGGCAGATACTTGAGTTCTAACTACACTTGCTATATGAACAATGAAATCTAAATTGAAGTTTCTTATCTAGTCGCATGAGAAATCAGACAGACATTTTAAATCTAATAATCTCTTTTGTTCAAGTCGGATTTAGAGTGAGTGTATAATGCACTACATCTTAATAGAATAACGACAATCATGTATGTTAAAGGAATATTCCCGTGAATTTTGATTTTCACATATATAATAGAGGACCATGAAAGAAACAATTTGATGTAAAAATCATGTTGATATCTTTCCCTGTTTAGGAGTTACTGTATTTCAAAGATTGCCGAGTGTGTTGAAAAGTGACTTTGTCATAAAGGCAAATCTGCGACAAATTTGGTGTATCTCTTTGAAAATTAATTGCCTCTTCCTAAATTACTGGAAGCATTTTTTTGTTTAATAATCAAGATGGGGTATAACATGCACTTTATAAGAACTTGCATTGTCCATCTGCCCATGAACATTACACTCTAAAGTAAAATATTTGTTTTGTTTTATAGAATACATAAGAATCGTCTTGAATCTGCCTTTATGACATCACATTTTACACTGCTGGGTCACTTTTTAACACACTCGCGCAATCTTTGAAATGCAATATCTCCTAAACAGAAATATCAACATGATTTTTACACCAAAATATTTCTTCCTCTATGATATATATGAAAATAAAAATTCACGGAATATTCCCTGAAAGCATTCTTCAAGTTCTTTGTTTTGATATATGGTGTGTATTCAAACTTAAAGATGAAAGGTATATCAGATGATTTTGCTTGATGGTGTTAGTGCAGAGGAGCTTTCAGAATGTTTAATATCTTCAAAATATTATCAAAGTATAGTCCACACTATCAATTGTAACCCCGTCCAGAACTTTTAAACAGTGATATTGATGCCATATCATAATCTCCAGGGGCATCACGAATGTTCACACACGAGGGAAGGGGGGGGGGGGTGACTAAATTTGCCCGATTTTGTGCCCAAATTCTAGGTAACATGGCTTTCACATACATATTAATATTTGCAGTTCCAAGTTATGTATTTAAAAGTGTCCGTAATGTGGCATGAAGATGAGGCGCAGGGCTGCTCTTTTTCTGTGTGTGTGGTTTTCTTTTTTAATTATTTAATTAATAATTTTTTGCTTTTCAAAATTTGCGATGAAGATTTTTGAATAAAATTTTAGATCATGATTCAAATAAAAAATAATTGGCCCGGGGCGGATCCAGATGTGGGGTGCCGGGGTTATACCTCCATCTTTGGTGGCAAGTTGCCCCAATTTGACCTAAAATGTGCCTTTGTATGTTTGTCATTGTGCCCTTGTGTGTTTGTCATTGTGCCCTTGTATGTTTGTCATTGTGCCCTAATATGTTTGTCATTCTGCCCTTGTATGTTTGTCATTGTGCCGTGCCCAACCTCCTACCTGTGTTCCCTGCCCACCCAATAAAAACACATATTTTAAGTTTAGAATTTGATATGTAATTGTCCCCTCAAAGTGAGCTGATCAAAAGCTAAAAATTACAGTTTCCGGAACTTTACCAATGGGCCCCTTGTGGGCAGTGGTGTATCCAGCTTTTGGTGCCAGAGATGGCAAAAAGTGCTCAAAAATATCATTTTTAATCTGACTTCTGGCTAAATGAAAAATATCCAATATTAATTGATGTTGAACAAACTGAAACAAGTAAATCACTACCATTTTGATACATAATGGATTTTTTTTTAACCACATTAAAGGCCAAAATTTGGGCCATTTTAAACTAAATGTCTGCAATTTTTAACAAAATTTGGGCAATTTAGGAAAATCCTAAATAAATCTAAGCAATGTTAAACCTTATTTGCATAATTCAAACAAACTTTAGGGGACTTTTAACCAAATTTGTGCATTTTTACCAAATTTGTGCATTTTTACCAAATTAAGGCCATTTTAAAGAAAATTTGGGTGAGAGTATTAACCAAAAATACATTTCTTGCACGAATATGAATAGAGAATTGTCCTACTTAAATATTTCACCACACAGTTATTATTATTACCCTCCCCCACTGGTTTTTTTGACCCCAGGAAAATATCTGTACGACATAAATATATTAAGATAATAAATGATATATTTAGATTGTCAACTCGATAGTCAACATTGAATAACAGACTCGGGAAATTTTCGTTCAATTTCCTTCATTTTTTAGGAATTTTCCTAAAATTTCTTCAATTCAATTTCCCTTCTTTTTCGTTCAATTTGCTTGAATTCTTGGTGAATTTCCTTAATTTTCTGGAAATTTTCTTCAATTTTTGGAAAGTTCCTTCAATTTTCTTTCATTTTCATAAAATTTGATTAATTATCAGGAAATTTCTTTCATTTTTTTAAATTTGTATGAAGTTTTGTTCTTTTTTGGGAAATTTGCTTTCCATTTTTGTGAAATTTGTTTCATTTTGTGAAATTTTCTTCAATCAATTTTGGGGTGGGAAGTTTGTTTCATTTTCATGAAATTTGCTTTAAATTTTGGGAAATGTCCTTAATTTTTTGGATATTTTCCTCAATATTTGGGAAGTTTTCTTTAAATTCGTTCATTAAGCTTGCTTTATTTTCATGAAATTTCCTTTAATTTTCGGAAAATTTTCTGAAAGTTTTCTTCAATTTTTTGGCATTTTCCTTTCTCTTTTGGAAAATTTGCTTTAATTTCACGAAATTTTCTTTAATTTTTGGTAAGCTTGCTTCATTTTCATGAAATTGTCTTCAATTTTTGGAGAATTTTGGAAATTTGTTTTCATTTTCGTGGAATATTCTTTATTTTTGGGAAATCATCTTCAATTTTTAGGAAATATGTATAAAACAAGGTCAGGTTACAAATATCTGATAGCATTTACTTCAAGATATTGAAACTTAATGAAGTAAAATTTCTCGCTGCTCAAATATAAAACATATTGAGTTTGCATGATTCGTTAGTAGAATCAAGGAGAAGGCTTTTGCTGAAGGAGATTACAGTTCAGGCATCTTTCCAATTCACAGTAATTACAATACATTAAACACGAATGCATTTAACAATTTGATCAGGCACACGTCTTCTCAAGGAAAAGAGGATAAACAAGCTGCAAATTTTTTGAGCGAGGAGTAATAATGAACACAAGACTTCAGTTTTCAATATTGTTACTCACTGCAATTAGCTCAGTTGTAAATGTGTGATTCATCTGGTAATGACCAATATGGACATCAGGGTGGGAATTCCTGGAGGTGACACCCGGCCCCTCCCTTTATGCAGGTGAATTATTACAAAATAAACAATTCAAATCAACAAATACTTTTATCACAATTGATTAAAAAACAAGCAGCTCAAACATTTTAAAGAAAAGCCAATCAAAATAAAATTGTTTCCCATGTACTTGTGATTTGAGAAAAATTATAATAAAATTTTAACCAGAATGAGATGATTATAAAGTATTTCATTAATCATGGAAAATTGCTAAATTCAAGACCAAACACTTTATATAACAAGAACTGTCAGAAAGACAGTATGCTAGACTTTTCAAAGCTAGAATAGAGAATGGGCTGATAGAGGGAAGTATATTCAGAAATAGGGTAGCAGGGGCAGATAATTTCAAATTACTTGAGATTTGAAAAATGCACTTACATATTCATTTGCTTTGTTAATTTTCACGTTTTACTAAAAGCTTCAAAATATCTTTAGAGTTTTCCCAGATATTTTAGACAAAAAAAAAAAGCTCAAGCTTACCTCAACCAGTAACTAAGAAAACATGTCAAAGCTAGCAGTCTGTAAAACTACAACACCTCTTTTAGTTCTATCAAATGAACAATTTGACAAAGAAAGGAGATGCCCCGAGTTGCCAATGTCAATAAAAGAATGTCATTAAGCCCCCTTTCCAATCTGTACCCTCCCCCAACCCCTACACATTCCCAGAACTACATCCTGGAGCAGCATGAAAAATGTACAACTTGATAACATTGAAGCAAAATTATGCAAAACAATATAGCTTAACATATGACAAACTAGACATTGGAAATGATACAAATCCCCTCAATACTAATAATGCATATTCCAGCCTGTCCCAAATGTCATCCCATGCCTATACTCCATGCAATCATACCTGGAAACCAGATACTGTATGCCATTACACCACCTGCATCAACCCATATGCCATCAAAACTGAAATCCAGATGACAACCCACCACATGCCATTCCACCCTGTCACACATGCCGACCCACCCTGTTCCACATGCCAATCCACCCTGTTCCACAGGCCAACCCACCCTGTTCCACAGGCCAACCCACCCTGTTCTCCATGCCAACCCATAATGTCCAACATGCCATTAACGCATCCTGACCAATATCCCACCGCACCCAGCCCTACATACAATTCCACCCTGTCCCACATAAAATCCCACCCTCATTTTAATTCCTTCAGCTACTTTATCATCATGTCATCTTCTACCCCACATTTCACTTATTGTTTATTTTTCCCAAACTCCTAATTTAAAAAAATCAATAATAAAGAAACTTTTCTTTGCTAATTTATTTATTGCAAGACAAACATTTTGATTGCTATTCATATCAGGAATTTCAATATTATAATAAAACTAGAAATTGTAAGTTAGTAAGTCCCGCTTGCTATATATTTTTGATCTTGGGACAAACATTTTGTAGCAGTCTATTGTTATGCTAATAACCTAATTAATATGCACACTATACCTCACCAAGTGTGAACAATACTGTTCACATATACTGTATGATCAATTGTTTAAGCAAAATCACCACACCCACTTTAATTCAAGAGACACCACAGATACAATTATTTTCATTGCAATGTAAATAAGCTAATTAATATGCACACACAACCCCCAATCATGCTCAATTGAACAGTCCCAATGCCCTCTACAATTGAACCAAGTACCACATTATCTCAGGTTAAACATTTGATACAAAAGTCTATTGTTATGTAAATAACCTAATTAATATGCATGTTACACCTCACCATTAAGTGTAGAAAATGCTCTTCACATATATAATCATTTGTGTGAAAAAAATCCCCTCACCCACTTGCACACCCAACCCCCAATAATGCTCAACTGAACAGTACTGATGCCCTCTACCACTGTACCAATTACCAAGTTATGCTCTCATGTTAAACATTTTCTACAAAAGTCTATCATTATGTAAATAACCTAATTAATATGTACAATTCACCTCACCAGTAAGTGTGTAGACAATGCTTTTCACATATATGATATTTGTGCAAACAAAATCCCCACATTCACTTTAAGAGACATCATAGATACAAATATTTGTATTGTTATGCAGATTAGTATACACACACAACCTCCTCATTTAAACAAGACCCACCTATGCCAAGTTACATGAATGTACATCAATCATAACTTTAGTTATACAAACTTTAACCAAAAACTTTAAACAAAAACTTTAATCAGACACTGACACCAAGGGTAGTAGAATGTATTATTTGAATAGTCGAGCTAAAAATGTTTACATCAAGCAAAAAGAAGAAAACAATGTGGCACATAAATGACAATTTGAAGAAAGCACATTGACAAATATACAGAAATGTCAAGTAGTTAAACATTGATAGAATCCTAGGTTCATTGCTCTTCCATAAACAAATGAAAATGCATACCCAGAAGTTAGGCAACAGCAACGAACCATTTACAATGTGAACAAAGTTCAAAGCAATGTGGATTCATCATATGACCCACATAGCTTGAAACTTGCAGAAAATTCCCAACTTTAATAAAATTCCATCTTGTTCCACATTTTGTAATATTTCATATACAGTTATATAGCAAGTTTAAAATTGTCATTATAACACCCAAATAATGCATTCATCTTCACATGACTTCAACTTAATAACTTTTTGCAAAAAATGATTTTAATTCCCTCATAAATTCAATGCTTTTAAAAGATTAAAGTAGGTGATAAACAAGACACTGATTAATGAAATTTTGATCACTTTTAAGTCTTGCTTCTCTAAAATTTGGACATGCTGGCTCTTATCAATTGTATCTTTTTGAGAGATACATGGCTACAAAAGATTAGAATGCAAACATTTAAAAGACGGCATCCAAAAAGCCAACCCATCATGACGCCAACTATAAATCACAGGGGATTCCTTCTAACACAACCTACATGGTCAGGTCATAAAAGGCTAATCAGCAATATAAACACATTCATAACTTTTTAAGTATTGCTAAAAAGAATTGTTCACAGAACATCTAATATCTGCAGATATCTGCAGATAATATTTCTCCTCTGTGATGGCTTTTCACAATATAGATCAAATACGGTTTATGGTTTATACTTGCGGAATTATAAACACAAATTGATATGCATAACTGTAATGTAACTCTAATTCAATTACACACGAAACTTGCGTAGGCTTTGCATATCATGGGGTAATCACGCTGTTACTCAGTAAATCATTTCTGACCAGAAATCACAATGATGTATGGTGTTACAAAGTCAAAGCACTTCCTAAGATAAAAAGTCTCAAAATATTATTACACTTTAATGAGATGCTTATATAAAAGGCATACTATAGTACTGATAGGAAATAAGGGATGTGCATCCGATGTGATATCCTAAAGTAATTCAAATATATAAAACAAACTATTTGTTGTCATTTTTTTTCTTTTTTACAGACGAGTTTGCACTATCTTGTTTACATTTATTCCTGAGGTGGGAAGAGGGGGAGGGGGAGGAGACTTCCATACTAAGAAGTGGTAGGTATGTGCTGCCCAGAATTTCAAAATTGGACTGCAGTATGAGAGATTTGTTTTTGGTACCTGCAGTATGATAGTTTATGATTATGATACCTGCAGTATGAAAATAAGTGATTTTTGATACCTGCAGTATGAAAATAAGTGACTTTTGATACCTGCAGTATGAAAATGAGTGACTTTTGATACCTGCAGTATGAAAATAAGTGACTTTTGAGATACCTGCAGTATGAAAATAAGTGACTTTTGATACCTGCAGTAGTATGAGATATTGGATTTTTGTTACCTGCACTACAAAAATTCTGAAAAAAAAGGCAACTGCTCAGGCAGCACATGTATATATACCTCACATATGGAAGTGCCCATCCCCCCCTCCTCCTCTCCCCCTTATCCCTGGGTATTTATTCAACATATGGTTCCAAGTACTGCAGAAAAGTATTCTTATTCAATATTTCACTCATGACATGTATGCAGAAAGGTTGTGTACACTTTCTTACTTTTGATTTTAGTCGGGATGCTGAGAAGTGGAACCTTGCTTTTTCAATCATTTTGAAAGGATTCTGCAAGATATACTTAGTTCTTGTACAATGTACGTGACAAAGAAATTTCCCCATTTGGAGAGATTTAGCATGCTTAACACTGTAGTTGTGAATCCATTTTCAATGTTTGTTTTCATGTCTCTTACAAAAAAATTAGCTTGCAGCATGCTTGCGACATAATATTCTGACCATAGTGTACGCTGTAGCCACTACATGGCTGCTATACACTGTCAGAAATCGCTACATACTTTTTGACCTTGAAACTGCTGCATTAGCTTATCATAGAAGCATAGATGAATGCCGACTACATGCTAGAATAACTAAGCCTTTCCGCAACGATCTTAGCTAGGTCAACTTTTGATAATGCCTTTTATCGTCATAGATCCCTTTTACGTAATAGTAAATGATTATTCAGACACTTGGCAGAAATGACAAAAAGAAAAAAAAAGGAATTCAAGTTCATTGGCAATAAATGCCACAACATTACTAAAATTGGCAACACCTGCCACAAAATAAAATACCTCTTTAGCAGAACCTGCCAGGAAATATAATCTTACCGGCCAAAATGATGGCCAAAATTAAGTGCCAAAATGTGGGCGAAACCAGCCAAAATGATGGCCTAATATGTGCCAAAATGATGGCAAAAATGCCCACCGGCTAAAACCCCAGGCCGGGCCCATGATATAAAAATGAGAAACAATTGCTCCCCCCCTGAGGTAAATCGAGGCAAGCATATAATATATTATACATAGCATAAATAAAAGGTAAAAAAGGCTACAAATTTAGGAAACGAAAGCCATACACCTAAGCTTAACAAGGGTGGGTTAAAATAAACAAGACAGAATTTACATAACAAAGGCTGTAACTGGACGTAACTGGCAATATAGCAATGCCCTGGCAAAGAGGGCCAACGAGGCAAGACCCAGTCTAGTAAAAGGAATAGGAAATGCGTAAAAAACATAGGCGGAGCCTAAGAACTGACAGCAGAAAGCACCAGCTAATAAAGTAACATACTTGGAGAAAGACTATACAAAAATGGGCCAGTTAGGATAAAAACTGAGTGAGTAGCACCAAAAACCCTAAGCTTAGATGAACTAGAATGCCCCTGCATAGGCAAAGCTATGTTAAATGATAAGAAACCTCAGCAGGAGAGCCGAGGCAAGGTGAGGTCAGGCCCCCGTAGCAACCAGCAAGAGGCATAATATATGAATATGCATGCTGAAACATTGACACCAGGTAAGTACGGCAGCCTGTTAAAATTTAAAGACAGTGGGACCTAAACACCCTACCACAGCTCTGAATAAAATATTTTAGAGCCTAAGAACAGCCTTAAAATTGAATATATATATTCAATAATAGTATATTAAGCCATTCACTTACGTTTTGGACACAAGTTTAAATAATGAAAACTATGAAGTTGCGTTTGTGCAAGAACCTTCGCTACCAACTAACCTTTTGAACAGCGCCTAGGTGGATGTACCTAATTAGTTCACAAGCCGTCAAACAAAGGAGCGTCAGCTAAGTCAACATGCATATATCACTAAATCGAATACTGCGTGCGCATGCGAATATAACATTTGAGCATAGACGGTAGGTAAAGCAGCAAAAACACGCTTGAAGCTTGTAAACATGGCGTGACTATAAAAAATATATCTTATTTAACATGTAAAAATTCTGAATATGTAAAATGGTAAATTTTTGTTGTTTACTCTGTATTTCTTAATTTAAATTCTAATGGTTATATTTAAAAAGTTATAATATGCTGATACACATGCACTTCTCTCCCCATCTTTTGTCCAAATTCGTCATCATGGAATATTTGAGTTTTAATCTGAACATAGAAAAACTTCATTTAATCATATATATAGGTAGAATATCATTTGTCATATCATAGATGAGATTATAGGAGGTACAAGGCACCATACTCCACTTGTTCCACATTTATATCTTAAATATGGCGGTTGTTTATATTTGAGTGTGGGTTTTTAAGAATTTGTTCTCCCCTTCCTCTTTTTCGATAGACCATGAAAACTAAGGGAACGACTTTGCCGACAAACTGGCCGTTTAGCAGAACTATATAATCTAACAATCATCATTCAAATTTGTTTTCCTTTTCCTTCAATGCTACAGACAAAATCCAACTATTCATTCAGTAATATAACTTCTTTAATTACCAATTAAAATAAGTGAAAAAAAGGTATAGACTAAATTCTTATCAATTGCTTTCCGCCAGGCTAAGATTTGGAGGACCAGAAAACACCATTTTCTAAGGCGGAAGCTAATGGGCCTGGTGTATAAGGTTCAACATTTTCAACAGAGGAACAAATTGTGTTTTGTCCTAAGAAGATTCTTAATTTCTTGCAAAATTTTGACAAATTTTAATCAAATTTTGGCAAGAAAATTGGCGAAAAACTGCCAGTTGTGTGTAATATCTTCCTCGCGCTGTTTTAGCAAACAATCGAGGAAGAGTGTTTACTAACAAACATTCTCAAAGTAGCAGTTCCTAGCACACTCGGATGATACGCACACCAATTGCGTATACCATTTCAAAGGTGAAGGATGTGCAAATTCAGAATGTAATTTAGATGTTTCTTACATACAAAATGTTCATTATTTCAGTTATGACTTAGTTTAAAAGATACTTTAAATATTCAAGATGCTATTGAAATCAAAATCATAACCGGTAAGTACTTTTAAGAAGGGTTTTCATTTGATGATTATGTTGTGTGTTGTTGTCTAAATGGCTTTTAACATTAAGAGTGCATAAATACTTTAATTTGTGCAAGCTAGCAAAAACTTTCCGCAAGCTTGCACAAGTTAACAAATATTTTTGCTAGCTTGCGCAAGCTAGCAAGCGTGTCTTTGTTCCAAACACTAGCTAATTGTAGCAAGCTTGCCAAAAGCAATATGCATCCAGCAGCCAGCTAGTTTTTTTTCTGTTAGGGGTACTTTAATCCCCAGTTATCCTGAATATTCCAATAACTATGTCAATATTCTGAACACTATATGTAGCATTGTGATGTATCACATAATTACAACATTCTCCCCAGGAGTTTTATGGCTGGGTCTTTTATCGCTTTGTATGAATTCCATTATTGCCATCTTTATTGAATTTGGGTAGATTACATTCACAACAGACGTCTAGGTTTCTATTTTCAGTCTTCAGTTCAGTAGTTTCTGAGCATTTATTACCTTCTTCAGTTTACCAATTTAATAGAATGCAATATCCTAGTAGGAGCAAACATTTCAAAAAGTCTTTATATAATCAATGATGCAATGCAATCTTGTGATGCAATGCAATCGTGTAATAAAGGCAATCGTGTGATGCATGCAATGCATGCAATCGTGTGATGCATGCAATCGTGTGATGCATGCAATGCATGCAATCGTGTGATGCATGCAATCGTGTGATGCATGCAATCGTGTGATGCATGCAATCGTGTGATGCATGCAATCGTGTGATGCATGCAATCGTGTGATGCATGCAATCGTGTGATGCATGCAATCGTGTGATGCATGCAATCGTGTGATGCATGCAATCGTGTGATGCATGCAATCGTGTGATGCATGCAATCGTGTGATGCATGCAATCGTGTGATGCATGCAATCGTGTAATAAAGGCAATCGTGTGATGCATGCAATCGTGTGATGCATGCAATCGTGTGATGCATGCAATCGTGTGATGCATGCAATCGTGTGATGCATGCAATCGTGTGATGCATGCAATCGTGTGATGCATGCAATCGTGTGATGCATGCAATCGTGTGATGCATGCAATCGTGTGATGCATGCAATCGTGTGATGCATGCAATCCTGTGATGCATGCAATCCTGTGATGCATGCAATCCTGTGATGCATGCAATCCTGTGATGCATGCAATCCTGTGATGCATGCAATCCTGTGATGCATGCAATCATGTGATGCATGCAATCCTGTGATGCATGCAATCCTGTGATGCATGCAATCCTGTGATGCATGCAATCCTGTGATGCATGCAATCCTGTGATGCATGCAATCCTGTGATGCATGCAATCCTGTGATGCATGCAATCCTGTGATGCATGCAATCCTGTGATGCATGCAATCGTGTGATGCATGCAATCCTGTGATGCATGCAATCGTGTGATGCATGCAATCGTGTGATGCATGCAATCGTGTGATGCATGCAATCGTGTGACGCATGCAATCATGTGACGCATGCAATCATGTGACGCATGCAATCATTGTAATCATGTCACAACCCTGCTGCCATGTAGAGAAACTGCCAGGAAGACTGGGAAACCTGCACTTCTAATGTTTCTGCTAAGATTAAACTATACAGGTTGTCTTTTGATTTCTCTCTCCTCACTCAATTAAGGCCACCTCCCAATGAGACCACTGCCCTACTCCCACCAAGTTGACTACATAACTCATCTGCTTTTTCATATCACCTCAAACATACCTAACATGCATGTTAGAACATATTGTAGCTATGATTTATGTTCAACAGCTTTCTTAAAAATATGCAATGTAAGGAATTTTGTGAGCATATTAGCACACAAAATGGTTTATATAAATCCACAGCAGCATTTACTGTGTATGTCAATGAACATTTAGTTCTAGTTGGCATAATATTTACTTACTTTCAGCCATAGTTTTGTGATCCAAAGCTGTCTGAGGGTTATTTTTATCCAGGGTCATCTTTGGGATTTCTTAAGTCCTTTAAGTGTATATTGCTACATTTTGGCTGGTTCCCAGGTGTGCAATTATTACTTTATTTATCTCCTTCTAGCACAGGTTTTCTCACAGTGTTTGCACCTTTGTGGCTTAGGCTGCATGCGTACCTGGTATGTATGGCTATTGTCTTTTACGTCCGCAAGTATCTTATATAAAGCAAGCCCCTCCTCCTGACAGACTTTATTTTACAATCCTTTGTCATGCAAATTTGTCTGCCTTTCATTCCTTTTGATGCATTGCGCATTGGTTGCCAAGGAGATAGCCTATCAACTACAAACATTTATCGTACAAAATCTTTGAGCATAGGCTGGATTTAAATTTTTGCATGCCTTCAAATAGGCAGTGCAGTGTAAGAAAGAGGTGAAACATAAACTGATTTTCACCTTCAAGTTCTTCAGCAGCGACGGTTACAACAAATACAAGGCCTTCAAAATCAACTGATCACAACGAGGTTTCGTTGCTGCAAGCACAGCCAGTGCCCATTCAAGTGGAGGGTTCAGACCAACTTGAAGAAAATCTATCATCAGGTTTGTCCTGAGGCCTGCTTCTTGGTCTATCATCAGGTAATACAGAATACAAACGTCAAATATAAATCTGTCTTCTCATGCTGTTACGTGTTTGAGTAAAGCATTCTTCTTTATCACCAGATCAAGACTCAATAATCTGTCTTCTCATGCTGTTGTGTGTTTGAGTAAAGAATTCTTCTTTATCACCAGATCAAGCTTCAATATATATAATAAAAATTCTTTTTTTATTGTTGTCATAAAAAACATGATATTCCATCAGTTTTGTCATAAAACATTTGGCACTTCACATCTTGGGGTTGTTTTTACAACAAAAATTTCCTCTGTTTGTACACAAACTACAGCAAAAGCCATACACATACTTGTACTTTTTAATGCCATTCACTTGTGATTACAATTTGTGCAGTAAGAGGAGGGATATGAGTAGGATAAAAGTATGTTAACAAATTTGTTTCCTTGACATTTTCCTGTTATATTTTTAATGAATCTACTGTAGACAATTCTTTGCTGTTGTAATTGATAATGTAGATAAACATTGTTTGGTATTGTAACTGCACAAATAGATGAACAGATGAAAATCTTTCTTTGATGTTGTAACTGCACAGATAAACAATATTTGTTTGCTCTCTTAGCTGCACAAATACTTATAATCTACTGTAAATGAACATCTTTATTTGCTGTTGTGACGGTGCAAATGTTTTAATGTACTACATGAACATCTTTGTTTGTTGTTGTAACTGCCTAAACATTTTAATCTACTGTAGATTAACATCTTTGTTTGTTGTTGTAAGTGCACAAATACCTTAATCTTCTGTAGATGAACTTCTTTGTTTGTTGTTGTAACTGCACAAACATTTTATTCTACTGTACATGATGAATGTCTTTCTTTGTTGTTGTAACTGCACAAATACTTTTAATTTACAGTAGATTAAGATCTTTGTTTGCTGTTGCAACGGCAAAAATATTAGAATATACTGTAGATGAACGTCTTTGTTTGTTGTTGTAATTGCACAAACATTTTATTCTACTGAGATGAACATCTTTGATTGCTTCTGTAGATGAAGATCTTTGTTTGTTGTTGTAACTGCACAAATATTAGAATATACTGTAGATAAATATCTTTGTTTGTTGTTGTAACTGCACAATCATTTTAATCTTCTGTAGATAAACGTCTTTGTTTGTTGTTGTAACTGCACAAACATTTTGATCTACTGTAGATGAGCATCTTTGCTATTGTAACAGCACAAATATTACAATCTACTGTACATCATCTTTGTTTGTTGTTGTAACTGCACAAATATTTTAATCTACTGTAGATGAACTTCTTTGTTTAAAACAACAATTCATAAGTTATTGTAGATGAACAGCTTTCCACCAAAGCCCTTAGAAGCACCTTGCTACTTATTTCTTGGAAGTATAATCCACCTTAAAAAAACCTACTTTCATTGATCTGCAGCTATCTTAATCATGTTGCCATTTAAAAAATAGCTAATTGTCATCAGTACAAATGAAATACATTCTGTAAATCATACAACCATCCATAAAATACATGTGAATAAATCAATGAAGATGAGAACCTAAGTAATAATAATAATAATAATAATACATTTTTATATAGCGCATTATACCAAACGGTCTCAATGCGCTTTACATAATCAAATATAAGATGAGAAAACCTTAAGATACAAACAGTAAGAGAACAAAAAACCATACTTAAAAAGATACAAGCAGGAAAAAGTTACAAGTTCCAATGAGGGGAACTCATGAAAAGGTGTGTTTTCAATACACTCTTAAAAATATCTAAAGTAGGGGCATTTCTGATGTAGATCGGAGAATGTTCCAGAGTTTGGGGCTGCATATTGAAAAGAACGTTCACCGTAAGTCTTGGTGTTAATTTTTGTGGCTTTAGGAGAATAGCACTGTTAGATCTGAGTGAGCGAGTTGGTAATTGTAAGGTGAGTAAGTTGGAAATATAATTTGGAGCAAGACCATGGATGGCTTTGTATGTGAGGGTGAGAAGCTTGTAGTTTATTTTTTCACATATAGGAAGCCAATGAAGTTGGTGGAGGATGGGTTTAATGTGATATTTCTTAATTGTGAGAGTAACTAATCTGGCAGCAGTGTTTTGAATGCGCTGAGGCTTTGAGATTTGTTGAGAAGGAAGTTCAAATAAGATACTGTTGCAACAATCAAGTCTGGATGATACAAATGCGTGAATAAGTGTCTCAGTCGACTTTTGATCAAGATATTTACGAATTTGGCTGATTTTTCTGATGGCAAGTGAAGCGGAGCGGCATATATTATTTACATGTGGCAGCAGTGTAAGCTTATCATCAAAAATAACACCTAGGTCTTTAACACAGGAAACAGGAGATATACATGAATTACCAATCATAACAGAGGAAACTGAGTAGTGCTTAGAAAACGTGACGAAATATGAATTACTTCAGTTTTACTATCATTAAGAATTAGTTTGTTGTCAGCACACCATGTCTTGATTTCCTCTACACACGATTCAAGTTTTGCAATACTCTGGTCTTTTTCGTTTCTATTCATTGACACATAAACCTGTGTATCATCTGCATAAATCATCCCATGCAGGCCATGAGATGTGATAATACTTTCCATAGGGGAAGTATAGTATGTAAAAACAGGTGGTCCGATTACTGATCCTTGAGGCACTCCATAGACGAGATGCCGAGGCGAAGAGTTTTTATCTTTAATGCTTACAACCTGCGGCGGTTTGCAAAATATGATTTCATCCAATTGAGAGTGATTCCATCCAAACCGTACACAGTATGCAGCCTATTAAACAGAATTTGATGGTCAATAGTGTCAAATGCTGCACTAAGGTCGAGGAGGACAAGGAGTGACTCTTTGTGGTCATCAGTAGCAAGGAGAAGATCATTGTAAATGCGTAACAGGGCAGTTTCTGTAGAGTGATTCTTGCGGTAGGCAGATTGGAGGGAGTTTTGTAGTGAGTTGGCACACAAGTAGTCTTGTAGTTGCAAAGAAACAGCCTTTTCTATCAATTTTGCAAGAAATTTTAAGTTGGAAATGGGACGATAGTTTTGAAAAACTTCTGTGTCCAGGGACGGTTTTTGATGGTAGGAGTGACGATGGCAGATTTCAAGGTTGATGGGAAAGTGCAGAACTCAGTGACATGTTTACAATCTTTGACAAAACTGGCAATAGCTCGTCAAGACAATCCTTCAGGATCCAAGTCGGTAAGGGATCAATTGAACATGATTTGTTTGGCATCTGCAGGATCATTTTACGTACATCAGCATCACTCAGTTGACAAAATTTATCAAGAGAATGTGAGCATGTGCTAGTGATATATGGTTTTGGATCCACAGGCATTGATGGGGTGTCACATTATCCAGTTGAGAACGAAGCAAAATAATTTTGTTCTCAAAGAAGTCCCCAAAGTCCTCTGCTAACTTTTGTGGGCAGTCATGGCTAGGCAATGGAGAGTTGGACTTAGCAACGCACAAGGAGTCAACAAGTTTAAACAATTTACGCTGATCGCAGGTTGCAATTTGTGTAGAATGATAGTCACATTTGGCCGAGTCAAGAAGCTCACGGTACTCAGAAGTTTGAGCTTCAAGAATTTGCCGATGTACTTCTAGATGGGTTTTCTTCCATTTTCGTTCAGCACGTCTTCGCTGTAGCTTAGCTTTATGCAATGAGTCAGAAAACCAAGGGGCATGAGGTCGTAAAGTGACTGATCGGGACTTCTCAGGTGCATGCTTATTAATGAGATTCTTTAAGACGTGTTCATATTGTAAGGTTAATTCTTCAGCATTTGATGAGGGATCCGTGTACAGGGACGATAATTGGATGTCACGCTTGAGATCATCAAGTACAATGTTTTTATAGTTAAGGTGGTGAATTGTTCGCTTGGTTGGAGGAGGGCGTTTAAGCCCAATGTGACAAGATAAGACAGCATGGTCAGATGGAAGTTCAAGGTTGTTGACATTAACATTCGAAAGCAGACGATCATCCTTATGTGTAATAATAAGATCAAGGGTATGTCCCTTGCGATGCGTAACAACGTTAATGTGCTGCTGCAGACCAGCAGAATCCAGTAAATCTAAAAAGCTATAGCATCACGGTTTTACAATCATCAACGTGAAAATTAAAATCCCCTGCTATAAGCAGGTGGCCATGACATGTTGTCAGGATTTCAAGAAGTGTGGAGAATTCACACATAAATATGGCAGAAGTTAGCTTGTTCTTTTTGTTTGGTGGTGGGCGATAAATAACAACAAGTCTAATGGAAACACCATTTGAACAAATGGTTAGGTCAATGATTTGAATGATTTGAAAGATTCGTGACAGTTTTGCCTTGCATTAAAACCTTTACGTAGTATAATACAAACACCTCCCCCACCTTTTGACAATCTAGGTATATGGTAGAGGGCATGATCAAGCAGAGTATTACATATGTCTGCAGTGGCATGGGAATCACGAACATCACCAGTAAACCAGGTTTCAGTTATAGCAAATATGTCAATTTTGTTAGACACAACATAGTCACAAACAGAAGGAACTTTATTTTTCACAGAATTGGCATTCCATACAGAAAATTTAACGTTAGATGCAAATGAGTTGTTGGAAACAGAAGGAATCTTTATAAGGTTTTGGTGATTTGCAGCACCAACTGTGCTAAGGAGTCTTTGTGCACTGTTAGTCACAATACGAGATATAGGAGATTGCTTCTTGGAGAAAGCACGATATCCTCTTTTTGTTGGATTAACCGAGCAGATCCCCAATTTCCTAAGTGAAGAGTAAACATTCTTATCAAGTCTCTGAGTAACAGTAGGTCTCAATTGTAAAAGCTCCTTAATAGAATAGGATAGATTAGGCATAATCACCAACAATAGGATTAGGTAGCAAGTTGAGAAATTAACAATTGCCATGAGTGAGAACAAGTTCAGGCAGCTGAGACTAGATCAATAAAATAGATGGTTGGGTAATCCCTCAGACATGCAATGTTCTGAAAAAGGGCCTAAGCTTTAGGCTTCCTTAAGTTCCTTGGGAATGAAAATGGTAAACATTTCCACCGAAATATCTCTAAAAACTTCACATGAAAATGTTAAATAATTAGTCTAAAGTAATCCTGACTTGAATCAAATGAAGTTGGTAGAAGTTGAAAAACAGACAGTCTAAGAATACATACAAAAACAGTGAGAAACTGTGAGAGCATTTAAAAGTGCAACCAGTAGGTGCTACACATGCAATCATGAAGCGCCTACTTCATGATTGTTGATGGCATCTTGAATGTTGTTTCTTTTTCATTCCTACTTTCGTCAACTTGTATTATTCTGGCAAAGTTGTTCTGGCAAATTGAAAAGTAGTTCATGTCATGTCGTAAGTATCTTTAATTTACTGGACTCGGTGTGCTATAGATTCCCCCCAGCAGCGTAAAATGCAATTGGAGCAGAAGAAGTTGTGGAGTTTATCAATTTGTGTTGTTATAGATGCCATAAAGGAGGAGATAAATACTTTGTGAAAATTGAAAGAAAATTTGGAAATTCTGATGTAGGACTGTCATGATTAAAATGTGTTCTCTCAACCCACAAATTAAGCTTTTTTTTGCAGAGGAAAGACAGTTTTGTCTTTCTTCTTCAAAATAAGTAAATGATGGAGGGAAACATTAAGGAATTCAGGCATGGGAGATACACAAGCATGTTACAAGTTTATCTGCAGCATGTCAAGTCAATTTTCAAGTATGTGTATCAATTTTTTCTATGAATTGTAAACTTGACTGTACTGATATCTTTATATCTATATATCTATATATCTTTATATCTTTAATAAACTGACCTAATTGTCTTTCATTAATGTCTTTTGTCAACAATTTAACCATTTCTGGAACTATATGGTATTCACAGAATTGTTTTTTGGCAAATGATTCTATCCAGCACACCTGCCTAGTCATCATCTCTGAAGCGCGGCAACCATCTGCACGAGATGCTCTGTGCTAATATTGACTTTACTTGGTGCAATACAAGGGTAAATACAGAACTTCATGTTTGGAAGGGCCTTCTCATTTACATATTGATCTATAATATGCAATTTGATATCAATCGCACAATATATGTGAGTTAGAAATTATAATGAAAATCTCTTGGTGTCCACAACATATTATTATATCAATATTTACACCTCAATCATTACTTATATTGCATATCTCTGGAGGAAGCATGTGCTGTAACCAAGACAATAAGACCAACTGACCACTTCAAAGGAACACCATGCTTTCTATTCTATGACATTGCGAAAATATTACTACTGGGCAGCTTGCAATAGGAATTAGGGAAGGGGGCAGCTTGCAACAGGAATTAGGGAAGGGGGCAGCTTGCAATAGGAATTAGGGAAGGGGGCAGCTTGCAATGGGAATTAGGAAGGGGGCAGCTTGCAATAGGAATTAGGGAAGGGGGAAGCTTGCAATAGGAATTAGGGAAGGGGGGGGGGGCAGCTTGCAATAGGGATAAGGGGTGGCAATTGCCCTCTTCCCGTAAGATTTGCTCATCATTATTTTTTCATTGATAAAGAATTATACAAGAAATACTCTATATTTAGCAGTGATTGATTAAATATTCATGTAAGAGGACCATACCTTACTACTGACTGAACTAATCCTTTAAAAAGTCTATAGTGACGTCAACAAATTGTATGCATCCCCAAAAAGAACACAACAGAGAACACTGTCTTTTAAATCTTATAAAACATACTTTGTTTCCATGTTATGGTTGTTTAATTATGTAGCTTGAGAAGTATTTAACTGATTACATAATAAACCTACTTATTTTCTTGAATAATTAGGCCTAAACTACAGCTACAAAATGGGTCAATTTCTAACCAATTTTCATGGGATATTATTTGTTTTTATAAATAACTCATCTCATGTTGCCCATCCTTTCAAAACAATCTTAACAGAATGAATGATCACCACTACGATCATTCATGTTTTACATCCCATTTACAGCCAACAGATCTGAAGATACTGTATATCTAAGGAAAACATACCCTGAAAGTTATTTATTTTTACAATCCAGTGGTGCCCTCTTTGTAATCCAAATGAATTTGATTGCAAATTGCAACCATAACGATATATCTTGCACCCAAATCAAAATAATCTGAATGTCATTCACATATATCTCACTGTAGAGTGACTTTGTGACTACTTTCAATAAATCTAAGGTTGAATTCTTTGGACTAATCTACAATATTCAAGGATATTATAAGGTCCAAAGCAAATTTTCAGAATGGAGAACTTTATGAGCCGCAGGATTAAGGCAGAAAATTCCATCAGGGCAAATTTACACGATTTTTGCTATATAAATTTGCCACGAAACTGAAGATTATCAACTTGGCTCGTGATCCCTCCTGATCATGGCAAATTTATATAGCAAAAATTGCGAAAATTCGTCCTGGTGAAATTTGTTGCCTTGCCCCGGCTCATTGGAGTTCTCCATTCTAAAAGTTTGCTTTAGACCTTGTATCCTTGACAATTGTTGGTGTGGTCCAAAGAATTCAAACTTAGATTGATTTATTTGCTCTTTAGACACTGTGAGGCCAAGATCCTCAAGAAACTGAGACCTCTGAGCAACTTAATCCCTGCTAATTAACCTCATTTAAGCATCTTCAATTGGAGTCTTACAAAAAATCTGTATGATTGTTGGTCATCCTGCTAGTGGGAACTTGGTAACAATTCTAACTTCTCATTTTACTTGCCACTCATTCAAATGGTAAATAAACGGAAGCACTAGAAAATGTTTCCTTTTTCTTTTCTTTCGTATTTTTTTCTTTCTTATGCTATTACAGACTAATAATTCAGTAGTAATCGATTATCCAGAAATTGCCTTATATTTTATACAATCGTATTTGTGTTACCTTTTTACTTTCATTTAGGGACTAAACTTCATTGACTTATTTCCAAAACATTACTCCCAAGACAAGGCAGGAGGGAAAGAGAAACATTACTAGCCAATGAGTCCAGCTCAGTGCTGATTTATTCTTGAATCCAATTTGACAGTTAACTTCCTATCTCTTTAGAATATTCAGTAATTGCCTTTTATTTCATACAGTCATATTTGTTTTTCCCTTGTTTGTCTTTTTATTTTCATTTAGAGACTGAACTTCAAGTCATTGACTCATTTTAAAAACATTACTTCCAAAAATAAGACTGGAGGGATTATGATATTAACTAACCACTCAGCTTAGTGCTGATTTAATCCTTAATCCAATCCAATATGGCCTGGTAATTTGACAGTTGACATCCCTTGGAGAATTTGGTCTATATCTCTTCTTTCGTAGTGGGAATCAGTCAATTTTCATAATTTCCTAAAGATGGAAGCAGACCTTACCTTGATCAATACTGAACTTCCTTACAATCTATCATGTCTGTTGGGAATTACATTACAAACAGCTTACCCAAAACATTGTTTGGCTAGATGAGATACCTCAGCATCTAATTTCGATATTTATCTCCACCCTAAATATTTTACTCAATTACTTCAGATCTATTCTAACCAAGAGAGACCTAAAACCTACAAACACATGTTTACATTTTAAAATGTTGTAAATAATATTCTGCAGACAGTAAATTATTGATTTAAATAATATAATTTCAAATTGGTAATGAATAATACAGTAAGGAAATTGTTAACTAGAACTGTCAGAAGGACAGTATGCTCAACTATTCAAAGCTAGTATAGAAAATGGGCTTATAGAGGGAAGTATATATAGAAATAGGTTAGCAGGGGCAGATGATTTCAAATTACTTGAGCTTTGAAAGATGCACTTACATTTTCATTTGCACTACAAGCTTCAAAATATCTTTGAGTTTTCCAAGATATTTTAAGACTAAAAAAGCTCAAAGTTACCTCACCCAGTAACTCAGAGAACATATAAAACCTAGCAGTCTTTATAACTACAACACCTCTTTTAGTTCTATCAATTGAATAACAAAGAAAGGAGAGGCCCTGACTTGCCAATGTCAATGGAAGAATGCCATTCAACACCCTTTCCAACCTGTTTGTTTGTTTGTTTGATGAGGTCTTAATGGCACCACGACAACGAAGGTCAAATTGTGCCTGAGAGGTCAGATCATTTTAGAGGTAGTAAGGAAAGAGACCAGGGGAAGAATGAGAGAAATTCAAGAACAAAAGCCAGAAAGCTGTGATCGAGAGAGGTGCATGGGTAAAACTAAAAACAGAGTAGAGAGGGGGTGGAAGAGGAGGATTAAATATGGTTGTAGAGGGATGCATGCTGAAGGAAGGAGACTATTTTATCTGGAGGATTTTTTTGGAAGAACTCAGCAATTGAGTTGTGGGGAGCGAGAGAAGCTCTGGGAAGGTTGTACAGGGGGCAAGCAAGGAGAACGTGTTGGATTGTAAGGATGCAGTGGCAATTGTTACAGAGGGGTTGGGGGGAACCAATAAGGAGGTGGGAGTGAGTGAGGTGGGTGTGACCAATTCTAAGACGGGTAATATGAACGTTGTCAGTACCCTCCCCCAGCCCCTACACATTCCCAGAACTACATCCTGGATTGTGATACAAGTTCCAATTTAATAAAATATGTGTTTTAAGCAAAGTCAAGCAGTATGAAAATGTACAATAACATTACAGCAAAATTATGCAAAACAATATTGCTTAACGTATGACAAACTAGACATTGGAAACACATAGGCATGTGGAACAGGATGGATAGGCATGTGGAACAGGATGGATAGGCATGTGGAACAGGATGGATAGGCATGTGGAACAGGATGGATAGGCATGTGGAAGAGGATGAATAGGCATGCGGAACAGGATGGATAGGCATGTGGAACAGGATGGATAGGCATGTGGAACAGGATGGATAGGCATGTGGAACAGGATGGATAGGCATGTGGAAGAGGATGAATAGGCATGTGGAACAGGATGGATAGGCATGTGGAACAGGATGGATAGGCATGTGGAACAGGATGGATAGGCATGTGGAACAGGATGGATAGGCATGTGGAACAGGGCTGGTTGGCATGTGGAACAGGGTGGGTCGACATGTGGGACAGGGTGGGATGTCATCTGGATTTCAATTGTGATGGCATGTGGGTCATGCAAGTGGTGGAATGACATACAGTTTCTGGTTTTCAGGTGTGATTGCATAGAGTATAGACGTGGGATGACATTTGCGACAGGTTGGGATGGAATGTGGGACAGTCTGGAATATGCATTATTAGCACTTTAATTCAATAGATACCACATATACAAATATTTTCATTGCTATGCAAATAGGCTAATAATCATGCACACACAATCCCCAATCATGCTCAAATGAACAGTACTAATGCCCTCTACCACTGGACCAAATAGCCAGTTATTATCTCAGGTTAAATATGTTGTACGCAAGTCTATTGCTATGCAAATAATCTTCTTAATATGCACACTACACCTCACCATTGAGTGCAGACAATGTTCTTCCCACATATGATCATTTGTGTAAAACAAAATCCCCACTCCCACTTTAATTGAAGACATATCATAGATACAAATATTTTCATTGCTATGCAAATAAGCTAATTAGTATGCACACACAATCCCAAATCATGCTTATTTGAACAGTACCCATGTCCTCTACCCTGTAGCAAGTACTTAGTTATTATCTAAGGTTAAATATTTCATGCGAAAGTCTATTGTTATGTAAATAACCTAATTAATATGCACATTACACCATTGTATGTACTCTAAAAATATCCCCCATATAATTGTGCGATGGGTAGTACATTTAATTGCAAAAGAGGGAAGCATATACAAAAATGTATTTACTACATTTATATTATTTCTTTCATGGTTTTTCGTGGGAAGATTTTTGACACCTTTATTCAGAACTGTGGGAAACTGTATAAATAATTTCAACTCTGTGCTTATATTACTTCATAGGTATTGTACCCCTTATAACTTATAAATGTAGGCTATACCTTAGCCATGTTGTGAGAACAACACCTACTGTATTATACGAATGAGAGGCTGTTTTAAATAAAGAAGTGATACACACATTTTAAGCTTGACTATTCAAAGAATAGTAGAGCTATTCTACTATCCCTGGCGCCGGTGTCAGAGTCTGGTAAATTTTTGGTTTAAGTTTTTATAACTCAAGTTATGAATGGTGTACATTCATTTGACTAGGCATAGGGGTAGAGGACATGGGTACTGATCAAATGAGCATGATTGTAGACAATGCTCTTCACATATATGATCATTTGTGCAAACAAAATCCCCACATTCACTTTAATTTAAGAGATCATAGATACAAATGTTTTCATTGTTATGCGAATAGGCTAATTAGTATGCACACACAACCCCCAATCATGCTTATTTGAACAGTACCCATGTCCTCTAACCCTATATCAAGTCACATGAATGTACACCATTCATAAGTTATGAAAACTTTAACCGAAAACTTTAACCAAAACTTAAACCTGACAAATATTTTCATTGTTATGCAAATAAGCTAATTAGTATGCACACACAACCCTCCAATCATGCTCATTTGATCAGTACCCATGTCCTCTACCCCTATGCCAAGTCACATGAGTGTACACCATTCACAACTTAAGTTATGAAAACTTTTAACCAAAACTTTACTCGACGTCAACACCTATGCCGGGGATAGTAGAATAGCTCTATTATTCTTTGAAGTCAAGCTAAAAATATGTGTATCACTTCTTTATTTGAAACAGCCTCTCATTCGTATAATAGGTGTTGTTCTCACAACATGGTTGAGGTATAGCCTACATTTATAAGTTAAAGGGGTACACAATTACTTATAATATTTACCACACTTCTGAATAAAGGTGTCAAAAATCTTCCCACGAAAAATCATGAAAGAAATGATATCAATGTAGTGAATACATCTTTATATAAGCTTCCCCCTTTTGCAATTATATGGGGGATATTTTTTAGAGTACATATTTACCACACATACTGTTGCTTACTTAAGGAATCTATCAAAAAGATATTTTTACTGCGAATTCCCATTTTTCCGCAGTTAACCATAGATTTTTGTTCTGTAACAGCAGATCAAAAATCGTGTATCAAGGAAGAGGCCTTTCATAAAGTATGTACACAAGGTGGGTGATAGGCAGTAAGTTTCATTGCATACATACACAATGAGGCAATGAGACTGCAATACACCAGGTCCTGATATTCTTCGTACTTATATGCTTTAAATGCTCATGGTTGTTGTTGTGTTTTTTTTAAATAAATGTTCTTGGTATATGTTCAGCATAAGTGGTATAGCAGACTTTGTAGAAAATGACAATACCTTCAACCTGGTTTTGAAGGCACAGATGTGTGGTATTGTTACAAAGTCTTCATTTTCAACTACAAATATGTTATGTTACTTGACTTGAAACTTAATTGTATATAATATTGGGGAAAAGGGGATCAATACAAAAGGGTACAAATTGTGTACATGGGGGTGAGACATGACAGTTCTTTCTAGGAAAAAAAATTAATGGAAAAATTACATGTGAAAAAAATTAATGCAGAAAAATGCAACCTACCAAAAAAACAACGTAAGTGACAAAATCTATGTGCCAGAGAAATATGGCTGCTTCGGAATCAAGAATACTGGAGGTTGTACCATGAACTTGCAACAGGTTATACATGCTGTTTGTTCAATTTGTATGTGTCTTCATTTCTTTCTTTATGACCTTGCAACAGGTTATACATGCTGTTTGTTCAATTTGTATGTGTCTTCATTTCTTTCTTTATGACCTTGCACTGGTTATACATGTTGTTTGTTCAATTTGTATGTGTCTTCATGTCTTTCTTTATGACCTTGCACTGGTTATACATGTTGTTTGTTCAATTTGTATGTCTTCATTTCTTTCTTTATGACCTTGCACTGGTTATACATGTTGTTTGTTCAATTTGTATGTGTCTTCATGTCTTTCTTTATGACCTTGCACTGGTTATACATGTTGTTTGTTCAATTTGTATGTCTTCATTTCTTTCTTTATGACCTTGCACTGGTTATACATGTTGTTTGTTCAATTTGTATGTGTCTTCATGTCTTTCTTTATGACCTTGCACTGGTTATACATGTTGTTTGTTCAATTTGTATGTGTCTTCATTTCTTTCTTTATGACCTTGCACTGGTTATACATGTTGTTTGTTCAATTTTTATGTGTCTTCATGTCTTTCTTTATGACCTTGCACTGGTTATACATGTTGTTTGTTCAAATTGTATGTGTCTTCATTACTTTCTTTATAACCTTGCACAGGTTATACATGTTGTTTGTACAATTTGCATGTGTCTTCATTTCTTTTTTTTATGACCTTGCAACAGGTTATACATGTTGTTTGTTCAATTTGTATGTGTCTTTATATTATTCTTTATGACCTTGCACTGGTTATACATGTTGTTTGTTCAATTTGTATGTGTCTTCATTTCTTTCTTTATGACCTTGCAACAGGATATACATGTTGTTTGTTCAATTTGTATGTGTTTTCATTTCATTCTTTATGACCTTGCACTGGTTATACATGTTGTTTGTTCAATTTGTATGTGTCTTCATTTCTTTCTTTATGACCTTGCACTGATTATACATGTTGTTTGTTCAATTTGTATGTGTCTTCATTTCATTCTTTATGACCTTGCACTGGTTATACATGTTGTTTGTTCAATTTGTGCGCGTCTTCATTTCTTTCTTTATGACCTTGCACTGGTTATACATGTTGTTTGTTTAATTTGTATGTGTCTTCATGTCTTTCTTTATCACCTTGCACTGGTTATACATGTTGTTTGTTTAATTAACATGTGTCTTTATTTCTTTCTTTATGACCTTGCACTGGTTATACATGTTGTTTGTTCAATTTGTATGTGTCTTCATTTCTTTCTTTATGACGTTGCAACAGGTTATACATGTTGTTTGTTCAATTTGTATGTGTCTTCATTTCTTTCTTTATGACCTTGCAACAGGTTATACATGTTGTTTGTTCAATTTGTATGTGTCTTTATATTATTCTTTATGACCTTGCACTGGTTATACATGTTGTTTGTTCAATTTGTATGTGTCTTCATTTCTTTCTTTATGACCTTGCACTGGTTATACATGTTGTTTGTTCAAATTGTATGTGTCTTCATTACTTTCTTTATAACCTTGCACTGGTTATACATGTTGTTTGTTCAATTTGTATGTCTTCATGTCTTTCTTTATAACCTTGCACAGGTTATACATGTTGTTTGTACAATTTGCATGTGTCTTCATTTCTTTTTTTTATGACCTTGCAACAGGTTATACATGTTGTTTGTTCAATTTGTATGTGTCTTTATATTATTCTTTATGACCTTGCACTGGTTATACATGTTGTTTGTTCAATTTGTATGTGTCTTCATTTCTTTCTTTATGACCTTGCAACAGGTTATACATGTTGTTTGTTCAATTTGTATGTGTTTTCATTTCATTCTTTATGACCTTGCACTGGTTATACATGTTGTTTGTTCAATTTGTATGTGTCTTCATTTCTTTCTTTATGACCTTGCACTGATTATACATGTTGTTTGTTCAATTTGTATGTGTCTTCATTTCATTCTTTATGACCTTGCACTGGTTATACATGTTGTTTGTTCAATTTGTGCGCGTCTTCATTTCTTTCTTTATGACCTTGCACTGGTTATACATGTTGTTTGCTTAATTTGTATGTGTCTTTATGTCTTTCTTTATCACCTTGCACTGGTTATACATGTTGTTTGTTTAATTAACATGTGTCTTTATTTCTTTCTTTATGACCTTGCACTGGTTATACATGTTGTTTGTTCAATTTGTATGTGTCTTCATTTCTTTCTTTATGACGTTGCAACAGGTTATACATGTTGTTTGTTCAATTTGTATGTGTCTTCATTTCTTTCTTTATGACCTTGCAACAGGTTATACATGTTGTTTGTTCAATTTGTATGTGTCTTTATATTATTCTTTATGACCTTGCACTGGTTATACATGTTGTTTGTTCAATTTGTATGTGTCTTCATTTCTTTCTTTATGACCTTGCACTGGTTATACATGTTGTTTGTTCAATTTGTATGTGTCTTCATTTCTTTCTTTATGACCTTGCACTGGTTATACATGTTGTTTGTTCAATTTGTAAGTGTCTTCATGTCTTTCTTTATGACTTTGCACTGGTTATACATGTTGTTTGTTCAATTTGTATGCGTCTTCATTTCTTTCTTTATGACCTTGCACTGGTTATACATGTTGTTTGTTCAATTTGTATGTGTCTTCATTTCTTTCTTTATGACCTTGCACTGGTTATACATGTTGTTTGTTCAATTTGTATGTCTTCATTTCTTTCTTTATGACTTTGCAACAGGTTATACATGTTGTTTGTTCAATTTGTATGTGTCTTCATTTCTTTCTTTATGACCTTGCAACAGGTTATACATTTTGTTTGTTCAATTTGTATGTGTCTTCATTTCTTTCTTTATCACCTTGCACTGGTTATACATGTTGTTTGTTCAATTTTTGTGCGTCTTCATTTCTTTCTTTATGACCTTGCACTGGTTATACATGTTGTTTGTTCAATTTTTATGTATCTTCATTTCTTTCTTTATGACCTTGCACTGGTTATACATGTTGTTTGTTCAATTTGTATGTGTCTTCATTTCTTTCTTTATGACCTTGCACTGGTTATACATGTTGTTTGTTCAATTTGTATGTGTCTTCATTTCTTTCTTTATGACCTTGCAACAGGTTATACATTTTGTTTGTTCAATTTGTATGTGTCTTCATTTCTTTCTTTATGACCTTGCACTGGTTATACATGTTGTTTGTTCAATTTTTATGTATCTTCATTTCTTTCTTTATGACCTTGCACTGGTTATACATGTTGTTTGTTCAATTTGTATGTGTCTTCATTTCTTTCTTTATGACCTTGCACTGGTTATACATGTTGTTTGTTCAATTTGTATGTGTCTTCATTTCTTTCTTTATGACCTTGCAACAGGTTATACATTTTGTTTGTTCAATTTGTATGTGTCTTCATTTCTTTCTTTATGACCTTGCACTGGTTATACATGTTGTTTGTTCAATTTGTATGTGTCTTCATTTCTTTTTTTATGACCTTGCAACAGGTTATACATGTTGTTTGTTCAATTTGTATGTCATTTCTTTTTATCTCCAAATTCAACCAACTGAAAATAACAGATCACAAAAGTGACCTTATTGTATCTGTTAGAATTTTTACATTGGGGCATATGATGATTTCTTTCAGACTAAGCTCGGTGTTCAATTGGACAATGTCAACATGCACCAATGTGAGTGATGTAGACATTGTAACAATACCACACATCTGTGCCTTTCTATACTTATAAACCAGATTGAAGGTATTGTCATTTTCTACAAAGTCTGCTTTACCACTATACTGAACAATTAAAACATACCATGAAAACATCTAATGGGACAGCTAGAATAGAGCTAGACTAGCTTGTGACCTTTTTTTTCTGAATTTACAGAAGAATTATATGTACCAAAATCAGAGGTCTCAAAAATGGGGTTTTAACAGTGAGTTCTTGAGATCAAAACTTGTCCAGAGGTAAGCCCATAAAATGTTGCAGATTGGTTGTAATTCTGGTTTTGAAATCAACACCTCTTTTCTGAGAAACAGTATAGAATCCTACATTTATGAGCCTGATGTACTCATCAGATCATTGAATTGAATATGTAAACGATACCACAGATGGGTACTGCGCAATTGAAAAATGTTAGCTTGTCACAGGCGTGCTGCAAGCTAATATTTATTTATGCATGAGAGGCCCTTGCATTAATTTTTTTTATAAAATTTCCATGTTAGATTGTTTAAAATGCATAGAAAACAACAAAAAAAGCATGAAAACGAGAAAAGTTAATATACAATTTTTGGCAAGAAATTCACCCTTGTAAAAATACTCAAGGCTGTGCATTATGTGGATTTAATGCATGAGCATGACAATGCAAGTACTCCATAGAAATTTTATAATTGAATTTAAATTAAGTTTTTGAGTTTGACCAGTGGTGCCTGGCGCCACCACTGGTCACAGGTGTTTGACAGATTTTACTAAAGGAAGATTTGACAGCATATTCATTATGCAAAAACCTAAAACCATGTCTTTCCAGGAATGCACTGCTTTAAATACATTTATCTCTTCTTACTGTATGCACACCTCATGCAGACAACATGCATGTCATGCTGCCTAGTGCATACCTCTCTATGCTGTACTGCATTCTTAGAAACTCATTACTTACTGTACATTATGACTGCAAAATACTGTGCATTCATGTTAACTAATACAACATACTCAACATTGCTAATCAATGTGTGTGAGACCATTCTAACATTTTCAACTTATTCATTTTGCAAAAAGAAATTTCCATTCAACATTTTTCTTGAAAACCCCCGAGAGATCGGAAACATGCATATTCCCCTAATTCTGCAGCAGCAAAAGTAACGAGGGGTGGGGTAAAATCGTCCCCTTTTCCACATAGTGACGAATGTAGGAAACAGTTTTGAGAAAATAGATGCAAAGATTTTTGCAACTTTCAAATTTACTTTTCATTGTGTTTCTGAGGTGTTAATTAGTACAATTATATATTGTTGAAAAGAGAAATATATAAAAGTTTTGAAAATCATACAGAAATGTAGATATCACTTTTCTTTTACATTTAATCATGTCCCAAAGACATATCCATTGCTATACGGAATTGATATACAAAGGTAATACAAATTGACATTCGTTACTATGCGAAAAAGGATTTACTAATAAAGATTTATGTTAAGATATGTGCTTGTCTGTTATTGTAACTTGAACTTAACATTTATACTTGCACTAAAATGTGCGGGTGTGTATCAGTGTGTGTAGGGGAAGGGAGGGGGAAGGGGGAGGAACTGAACTTCATGGAAAGTTTGTGTATGGAGAGGTATGACACACGCTTCCTTATCCACTGCCCTTGGTAAGAAAATTAATGAGGTTGTATTATGTAAAATAAGGAAAGCAGAAGAATGACCCTCTAAACAGGATTTCATCACGATACAAGAAAATGGTGTTAAGTAGCTTACTCACCTATTGTTGTTACTATTGTCCCTGAGAAGAAGAAAGCACTATGAAAATCCCAATTTGACGATTCAGTATCGTTACCAAAGATATCAAATCCTGTTGCTCCGATCTGCATTACTTGGTCTATGAAATAGCGTATCTCCTGCTCCGAGAGTTTATCACTGAAGTTAGCTATAAGTTGTTCCCTCATAATATATCCAGTCCTCTTCCCCTCAAGCTCTGCATCTTGCTCAAAGAACCTAAACAGTACTGACCCCATCATCAGGTACAGCACAAAGACGATGCTGATGAATATGATAGTCTTCGGCTTCATTGTGTTTTAGTGCAGTGCTCACACCACCATAAGAAACTTTCATGTAGTCCACAATTGCAGTTGAACCTTTCTCGTAGAAGAGTTGGTTTTTTTATTTTTCATGTATGTGATAGCAGATATCTGCAGAAAGAGAAGTAAAACCAACCAAATCCAAATGTAAACAAATCTTTCGTTAACAAGAATCAACTTGTAATCCATTAATAAAATAACAACAACAATCTACAAATGATCTGCATTTGATATTAAACATGGAATGAATATTAAAGAATTTTTTTTACACAATGCCAAAATATGAACCTGAATAGTAACTTCACCAAAAAGATGAAAAACAACACAATTCAACCAAGCCAGTATACTTCAAAAATTATCTTCCTATACACATCCAAACTTTAAAAGAATTTAATCACTCTTTACAATTTTATCACAAAAGATGGCATAAATATCAAATGTGTTATTTTTACTTAATATAAATGACATTCACTTCAGCCAAAAGATGAAAGAAATATCATCATCCACAGCAATATACTTCAAAAATGATCTTCTTAAAACCTCCAAACTAAAACAAATTTCACCACTCGATCTTCACAATTTCAAGTCTTGTATTGTTCATGACAAGTTTCCACGAGTTGCAAGCTACTTCTCAAAACGTTGACAGCAGATGGATAATTTGCTCCTTCTCATTCTTCATCAGCAAATGAATCACAGAAACTTTGTCTCGCTTTCATTCACATCTGCTGAGAAACAGATGCTCATTGGCTTGTGTGATTTACAGATTTGACGAAGGCGGCTCGCAACAGTCATTTTTCACACATTATTCATTTGAAGAGTGTGTGTGTTTTAGCCACAAGGGAGCAACATATTTAGTATCTCCAAATAAATCGTTATTTTGAAGTAATGGTTCAATATACTGGTGTCAAATGATGGTAATTATTACATCTTCTTAATTAAAGCAAATAATATTTGAAGGGGTAGATAGGGTTGTACAACTCACAAAAAAGTATGAGGTAAAGAGGTAAAGAAAACTGCTAAAAGGTCCTGTTTTTGAGATAATCATCTTTTTAATTTTTTGCAATTCACTAAAATTTAGTGTCTGAAAATTAAATTGAATAAAACTTTAAACAAATTTTGGGAATTATTTTTAAGCCTTTACCAATTTCAAATCTATGCTAATGTTGTGATGTATGTTTGCAATTAGATGAACACCTGCCAACAACACCTGCCAACTGATCATAATGATCATGACCAGGCAAACAGTTCAAGACTTCCTAAATCGCAGTCACTCAAAATGATGGGTTATGGTTAAACCTCAAAAACCATTTGGTCATAATTTGCTGCACCACTAAGGAAATACCAAGTCACCCAATACCAAGTCACCCAATACCCGATACCAAGTCACCTGATACCAAGTCACCTGATACCAAGTCACCCGATACCAAGTCACCCGATACCAAGTCACCCGATACCAAGTCACCCAATACCAAGTCACCCAATACCAAGTCACCCAACACCAAGTCACCCATACCAAGTCACCCAATACCAAGTCACCCAATACCAAGTCACCCAATACCAAGTCACCCAATACCAAGTCACCCAATACCAAGTCACCCAGTACCAAGTCACCCAGTACCAAGTCACCCAGTACCAAATCACCCAGTACCAAGTCACCCAATACCAAGTCACCCAATACCAAGTCACCCAATACCAAGTCACCCAATACCAAGTCACCCAATACCAAGTCACCCAATACCAAGTCACCCAATACCAAGTCACCCAATACCAAGTCACCCAATACCAAGTCACCCAATACCAAGTCACCCAATACCAAGTCACCCAATACCAAGTCACCCAATACCAAGTCACCCAATACCAAGTCACCCAATACCAAGTCACCCAATACCAAGTCACCCAATACCAAGTCACCCAATACCAAGTCACCCAATACCAAGTCACCCAATACCAAGTCATCCAATACCAAGTCACCCAATACCAAGTCACCCAATACCAAGTCACCCAATACCAAGTCACCCAATACCAAGTCACCCAATACCAAGTCACCCAATACCAAGTCACCCAATACCAAGTCACCCAATACCAAGTCACCCAATACCAAGTCACCCAATACCAAGTCACCCAATACCAAGTCACCCAATACCAAGTCACCCAATACCAAGTCACCCAATACCAAGTCACCCAATACCAAGTCACCCAATACCAAGTCACCCAATACCAAGTCACCCAATACCAAGTCACCCAATACCAAGTCACCCAATACCAAGTCACCCAACACCAAGTCACCCAACACCAAGTCACCCATACCAAGTCACCCAGTACCAAGTCACCCAGTACCAAGTCACCCAGTACCAAGTCACCCAGTACCAAGTCACCCAGTACCAAGTCACCCAGTACCAAGTCACCCAGTACCAAATCACCCAGTACCAAATCACCCAGTACCAAGTCACCCAGTACCAAGTCACCCAATACCAAGTCACCCAATACCAAGTCACCCAATACCAAGTCACCCAATACCAAGTCACCCAATACCAAGTCACCCAATACCAAGTCACCCAATACCAAGTCACCCAATACCAAGTCACCCAATACCAAGTCACCCAATACCAAGTCACCCAATACCAAGTCACCCAATACCAAGTCACCCAATACCAAGTCACCCAATACCAAGTCACCCAATACCAAGTCACCCAATACCAAGTCACCCAACACCAAGTCACCCAACACCAAGTCACCCAACACCAAGTCACCCAACACCAAGTCACCCAACACCAAGTCACCCAACACCAAGTCACCCAACACCAAGTCACCCAACACCAAGTCACCCAACACCAAGTCACCCAACACCAAGTCACCCAACACCAAGTCACCCAACACCAAGTCACCCAGTACCAAGTCACCCAGTACCAAGTCACCCAGTACCAAGTCACCCAGTACCAAATCACCCAGTACCAAATCACCCAGTACCAAGTCACCCAGTACCAAGTCACCCAGTACCAAGTCACCCAATACCAAGTCACCCAATACCAAGTCACCCAATACCAAGTCACCCAATACCAAGTCACCCAATACCAAGTCACCCAATACCAAGTCACCCAATACCAAGTCACCCAATACCAAGTCACCCAATACCAAGTCACCCAATACCAAGTCACCCAATACCAAGTCACCCAATACCAAGTCACCCAATACCAAGTCACCCAATACCAAGTCACCCAATACCAAGTCACCCAATACCAAGTCACCCAATACCAAGTCACCCAATACCAAGTCACCCAATACCAAGTCACCCAATACCAAGTCACCCAATACCAAGTCACCCAATACCAAGTCACCCAATACCAAGTCACCCAATACCAAGTCACCCAATACCAAGTCACCCAATACCAAGTCACCCAATACCAAGTCACCCAATACCAAGTCACCCAATACCAAGTCACCCAATACCAAGTCACCCAATACCAAGTCACCCTGTAACACATCACAAACTTACACTATTAATTCCCGAGAATCAAGAACCTTGTAAATTTGCCAATTTATACTTCATATGATTTTGATGAAAGTTTTCATGGATTTACTAGATTTTAAAGCAATTTAGCTAATGTTGCCTATTCACGCATCCATATCTCACTCATCATTGGGACACCAATGATTACTCCCTTACAAGCTCTTGCTATACAGGGGTGGATTCAGAGGCCCCCCTCCCCTGAGATTTTTCCGATTATACTGACTTTACTATGAGATAATTCTTAGTCACTGTTTATGTAAATTGTCTTCTATTTATGGGAAATTTCATTCATTAATTGGAAAATCTCTTTCAATTTTTAGGAAATTTACTTCATTCTCGTGCAATTTTCAAAAAAATTCCTTCATTTTTGGGCAATATTTTTTCAATTTTTTATAATTTTTTTTAAAATTGTTCTATACATTTTCTACAATGTTTAGGAAATATCTTTCAATTTTGGGCAATTTCCTTTATTCTTGTGCAATTTTCTTCGATTTTCGGTAAATGTCCTTCTGTTTGGAAAATTTCCTTCATTTTGGGAATTTTTTTTATTGGTTATCGATAAATTTCATTCAATATTTGGGAAATTTCCTTCATTTTAGGGCAATTTTTCTTCAATTTTTGGTAATTCTTTCTTCTTCAATTTTTGGGAAAATTCATTCAATGTTTTGGCAGTTTGGGAAATCACTTTCAATCCTGTAATTTTATTTAAAATTGGGGGAAAATTTTCCTTCAAATTTTGTTAAATTTAACATCAATTTTCGGGAAATTTTCATCAACAATTGTGATATCCCTTGTAACACCTCCTGCTTCCGTCCGCACATTTCTAAAAGGGCATCTTCTGTCCCATTAGTCTATGGCCAAGGCAAGCTCCCCCACCCCACCCCCTCCTTTTATTTGCCGCTGTGGTTCTGACATCGCTGTAGAGGTCAAAATCTCTACGGGCCCCATGACTAGTTGTTCTACTGCGTATTGGAGTTTTAATATTGTTTGAATATGTGAAAACTGTTTTTAAAGTAAGCCTAATGCAATATGATGCAAAATTTATTAACAATGTTTGCTCTTGAGTGAACTTGAAATCATACACAGAGATCCACTTCATTTTGAGACAATTTTCTTTCAATTTTTGGTAAGTTCTCTATAATTTTTGGGAAATTTCTGTCATTCTCATGCAATTTTCGGGAAACTTCCTTCATTTTGGGACATTTTTTATTTAATTTTTCTTCATTTTTGCAAAATTTCCTTTTCAAGTCTCTTTCAATTTTGAAAGATTTCTTTTATTTTCATGCCATTTTCTTAAATTTTCAGAAAATTTCCTTCAATTTGGGGGGCAATTTTTCTTCGATTTTCGTTAAATTTTTATCAATTATCGGGAAATGTTACCAAATTTTACCCAAATTTCGAATGATTTTACCATAATTTCCTTCAATTATTTGTAAATACTTTCCTAAATGGAAGGAAACCTTTCTCTCTGTTCCCCGCTTTTAAGACTGCACCCTTGTCCCAAAATGTTCCATTAATCATGACAAAACTGCTCATGACACGTTAACACATCATCCCTGGTTTGCTTTGGCTTGCCCACCCCCTCTCCCCTCCCCAACATTTTATCATAGCTCCTCCCCTGTCGTCATATACCTATAAAGGTATATGACATGTAGAGAATCCATATGCACCATAATCAATTTTGGGGCCTTTCTTAGGCTCTAAAATATTCTATTCAGAGCCTTGGTAGGGTGTTTAGGTCCTGTTGTCTTTTTATTATCATAGGCCGCTGTACTTACCAGGTGTCGGTCTTTCAGCTTGCATATTCATATTTTACGCCTCTTGTTGGTTGCTACGAGGACCTGACCTCACCTTGCCATTTCTCCCCTGCTGAGGTTTCTTATCATTTAACATAGCTTTGCCTATGCAGGGGCATTCTAGACGGCTTGGGGTTTTTTGGTGCTACTCACTCAGTTTTTATCCTAACTGGCCCATTTTTTGTAGTCTCTTTTCAACTATATTACTTTATTAGCTGGTGCTTTCCGCTGTGTGTTCTTAGGCTCCCCCTATGTCTTTTACACATTTCTTGTCCCTCTTACTACACCGGGTCTTGCCTCTTTGGTCCTCTTCACCGAGGCATTGCTATATTGCCAGTTATGTCCACAATTAATGTATATAAGGTAGCCCCGCCTCTGACTGAGGTCATTCAGTTGCGGCCTTTGTTATGAAAATTCTGTCTTGTTTATTTTAACCCACCCTCACATCCTTGTTAAGCTTAAGTTTATGGCTTTGTTTCCTAAATTTGTGGCCTATTTTACCTATTATTCATGCTATGTATGATATATTATATGCTTGCCTCGATTTACCTCAGGGAGCAATTGTGCCTGGAGTTTAAACCCGGTGGGCATTTTCGCCATCATTTTGGCACATACTAGGCCATCAATTTGGCCGGTTTGGTCATTATTTTGGCACATATTTGGCCATCATTTTGGCAAGTTTTGCCAATCATTTTGGCATGTAATTTGGGCCATCATTTTGGCGGAGAGGTTCTGCCAAAGTGGTATTCTATTTTGCGGCAGGTGCTGCCAATCTTAGTAATAAAGATTGTAACATTTTTTGCCAATGAACTTGAATTTCTTTTCTTTTTGTCATTCTGCCAAGTGTCTGAATAATGAGTTTTAAATACTAAACAGAATAGTCTTTAAACTATGCCACAACCACCTGTAGTTTCCAAGTTATAGCTTACTAAATTTTGGAAATTTTTTAATCATGCAATTTTTTAATTTTAATTCTTTAAATTTCTAACCTAAATTTCAGTCACTTAGAACCCTAAAACTGTTTTCTCCCGCTAAATTTGTATTTAGAGCATCACAGAGATTCAAAGCTTCTTCGTCAAGTTCAACTTCTTCCAATCAAACAACATTGGTGGAGGATCATGAAAAACAGTAGGTATTATAGGAAATTCATTTAAAAAATTTGCATAATTTAAGATGATAAGGCCTTAAAATTCGAAATGTTTTAAAATGGTCAATTTGTAACAGATTTTGAACAAACCTTTTGCTATTTTCTTCCAATTAAGATCAAATTGTTGCTACTGGTCCATAGATCTCTAGCAAAACTATAATATAAAGAACACCCACCTTGGAATCAGCGCACTTATGTCATCACACGAACTACTGTACCTCCACTCCGAAATGAGTATGATTCTACACAGTTGTGAAAGTAGCCTGCAATATGTCACAGCAAGTATTCAGATGAATAAGTCAACCTGATCAAACAAGAAATTTGGTAAAATGATTCAAACATAACCCACTCCTGTTTTATTTAATCTAGCTTGTAAAATAATCAATTTGAACTTCAAATTTGATCTCAAATGGTCATTATGCAAAACGAATCATATGGTTTTGTAAAAAAGAATAAAAGTCATAAGCTGGTAGAAGGATTGTAGGCTTCCTTAATATAAAGCAAAGTTGAGAAAGTTATATATACAAGAAATTGTGTCCAAAATCAATGTTTGTGTTTGGTTATTCACTGTTGGGGCTGCAACTGGGAATTCTTTACAATAAAACCTTTTAATTAAACCTAGAAAGTTAACAAAATAATTCCTTCACCTTAATTTGAACAATTTCAGAAAGATGGAAAAAGAAATACATTTTGATGATTATGTTGATTAAACGAGAGATTTAATTAACTGAAAAATCTTTCTTAAAGGAGCACTAGACTGAAAAGTAAGGGTGCTTGTTTTTGTGAATTTCACAGATATACCATCCACAACAGATCGATAATCTTCATGCATGCATAGCCCACAGATGGTGGGAGGGCGAAGGTTACTTGGAAATTAATATTAACCAGAAATTTGCTGTACTGTTAATATGCGTTTGATTTTTTGGGGACCCCTAAAAATACCCCTTCAGATTTTGGTCTAGTGCTCCTTTAAAATCACTGTTTAACAACTATTAGATAAATGAGGTAGAAGAAACATGATAAAGTTATTAAAGGTACATGCACAGGTAGAAACTGCTGTGGTTCTTCATTATTATTGTTATAATTTTTTTTGAGCAAGTGTTCCACATTGTAACTAGAATGATAGCACTCTGCATAGTGCATACATCCGCCCCCTGCTCATTCAACATTTGAAATAAAATCCACCTCAGAAATCCTGGGCCCACCAAGTTATTATCCTAAACAATTTCTTTCTCGCTGTTGATCTGCATTCTAAACACTTCAGGATCTACCCTATTATCATTGTTTTCAGTTTTATTTAGGCTAAGCATTCATTGTTTAGGCTTTATTCAGTCAAGATTAAACATTCCATCATTTTTCTTTCATGCAAGAAGTCAATTGTTTTGATTCTCTTAGATACCAGAAACCACTTGATTTTCTTATGAGTCAAATTGATTGTTTTGAATTCTTTTTAGGGCATGAATTTATTGTTTAGCATCTTCTATTGGAATCCAATAAAAAGTTTCAATTATATAAGTCATGACAGATCTCATCCAAAAACATCCCCACCCCTCCATTCGTGCCCTTTCCTCGTTCCAATATGTCTCAAATTGTATTCACCTCTTCCTTAAGCAGCAAACACAACACACGCAAAATTTAATCCAAATTTAATCATCGGTTCTTGAGACATCCTAATGGCAAACAGACAAACAAACAGAAAAACAAATAAACAAACAGAGGCAAAACATAACCTCCATCCACCTTTGTTGGTAAAGGTAATTAGCCATTTACAATTGGCTTTGTGGGCACTCCCACTGATATATGTTATATATTTACTTCAGATATACAAACAAAAAATTAAGTAAATGAAAACAGCCTGATTAGCTTATTATCCATCAAAAATTATGAAAACAGTAAAAATAGTAAAAATAGTCAAAACCATTGAGAGACATGCTATATGGGGTTCATGGGGCAGCTGACCCCTTCCCCCCCCCCTTACACACACACACACCTTGTTGTGGAAGGCACAGCAAAATTACACTTTTACATATTATGAAATAATATTACACATTGGGGGACCAGATTTGATTTCTATCCCAACAAACCTATATGAACCTCTTATATCTCAAAACTATTTGCAGAGGGGAGGGAGGGAGGGGAGGGGAGGGAGGGGAGGGAGGAGGGGGGGGGGGGGGGGGAGGGGAGGGGGGGGAAAGGAGGGGGAGGGGAGGGAGGGAGGGAGGGGGAGGGAGGGGAGGGGGAGGGAAGGGGAGGGAGAGGGGAAAGAAAACTTTGTAAAAGTATTGGAAAATTGACTACATTACCCGAAAATTAAAGAATATATTCTAAAATTGTTTTAAAAAAATTCCCAAATTTTGGAATAAGAAAAGATGGGAATGGAATCTGCCTCTTTAAAATCAATTTGTCAGACCTTCAATATTAGAGGGGTGGGGGGAATGGTACTTGGCCCCCAATGAAATTATTGAGGTGGCCTTGGTCCCCTCTGTTCCAACACCCCAGGTGAAAGAGGTCTAACTAAAAGCTTTTTATTTTGACATTCATAAGAGGTATGTAGTAAAGGAAAGCAGTATACAAAAATAACTATTTTTATTCCACACTCCTTTCACTATATGAAACAAAATAAAAAGATGCATTGAGATTTTTTATTTGAAAACAAATGAAGGCCTAATAATTAAGATGCAATTCCATGGTTGCTGCTGCAATAGGTGTCAAATCCAACTGTAAATCATTGAAAACATGCCTGGAGTGCAAATATAGTTTTCCCTTTTAACATTAATGCTCTTAACCTACTTAACAAGATTTGGTCCAATTCTTTGAAATTAATCAACATTTTTTCCATAAAAAATGACTTTCTAACAGATATCCTGACAATTATATTAAAATGTACAGGAATTTTAGGCAACAAACCCGATCAATTACATAATTTTCCTTAAGATTGGGGTTTAGGAGTTACGTACTCCCCTCCCCCATCTCAGGCACTACATTCCTCTTGTTTTTTAAAATACTTTTTTTCTTGCAGAAATTGTTTCTTCAGCCACTACTCTATGAGTTCAGAAGTAAATTTAGGAGGAAAACTAGCTTCACTTCCGCTATTCATCACAGGAATATAAAATAGTATTCATAAATGTCTCATCAAAGTCTGTGACATTCCAAATTGATTTTCAACACAACTTCATTAAATGTTACTTTTACTTAGTCAGTATACACCATGGGCATCATCAAGCAAATTCTAGAAATGTAGGCTACACTTTAAAGAGAAATTAAACATAAAATGATCCTTACCAAATTTATTGTATACATTCCATCAAAATTCATTTTGGTCTGACTCTTAATGATTAAATGCAGGCCCCAAAATGTGAAAGCTTCTCTTTCTCTCAAAGGGGATATATTTACGTTACAGCTTCAAAATGCATTTTTCTGTACTCATAATTTCTTATACAAAATCAATAGTGAAAAATTATGGAGATTGGTGACATTTAAAACACATTGATCACAAATCAATTCTCCTTTCCAAAGGACTTATTTGTTACATGGGAAATCTGTGTAAAATATAAAGTCCAGAAGGCATTTAAACAATTTTTCAGTTCAATCATCTAATAAGAAAAGCATTCTGTTATATACAAACTGAAATAACCATTTTCTTGTCTTATGATTTTGAAGTATTATCTTTATATTATTTTGAAACCAAAATTCAAAACACAGTAATAACCATATTTAAGATCTTTCTTGTCAGTTATGTGGCATTGTGGGTAAGTAATCACAAAATTGTCCATCCTTCTACAGAAATTACTATTTCAATAAACAATCAACAAAAATAAAGAAATTCTTATCACTGTTGGAAAATGAAGAAAAAGAAAATAAAGTACATTTTTTAACATTAACAATTGATGACATTAAAATAACTTTTTCTGGCCTCTTTTGCTCATTCAAAATATATCTTCTTCTTTCTTTAAAATGTATTTAAAAGTGTCTTTGTCAAGATAGTCCACTCAATCATTCATCTCCTATTGGCCTCAAGCAGAATAACTGCCAACATCTTATGCAACTCTTGTTTCTTTTAATAACATGAAAAATGTTCTATATTTAATTTCACCAGGGGTTCCTTTATGTGACAATATAAAGCTGATTAGATTGCTATCTAGATGGCTACATGACACCTTTGTATGATAAAAAGCATTGTAACGAGCTACAAATATGATTGGTATGTTTGCCAATATAATGAATAGACCTAATACAATCAATGTTGTATGAATAAAATCCAACTTGTGTTACACATACCGCATTCTATTTACAGTGACCATGGAAGCTGATATTCAAATCACCCCGTTTACAATGCAAATCTAGAGAGTGCATCTTAATTATGATTCGTATGAGTTAATAATTCAAATTGGTCTTAGATTGAGAAAGCAAATGAAGACACGCAATGTATTATGCAAGGTCTGTTGAGATAATGTACGATCTACTGTATATTTCCAACAAATCTGATAACGTTTCATTTATTTTCTTGTCAGTTCAAGGTAACAAAACTCGTGTGGGCATAGGTTGGTTATGTCTTCTGAATTTACTGAAGAGGAATTAAACATTATCTACATGCAACCATCAAATTAAACAAAAGTGCACTAGGTTAAGGTGCAATTTCAAAATGCTTCAAGCTCGGGTAAACGGTTAGACTATTGGGATTTCTCAATATTTTCAAAAATTGAGTCTTGCTGTATGCACAGAAATAAAATGATATTAACAATTGTAATGTATCTCAGGTAGGTAAGGTAACATATACTTTGATACAGGTAAACATTGTTTTTGTACTTTAGAACCTTCTAAATGTAGCATCTAAATTTACAGCTTAAGGTCAATTGTAACTAGAACGGTAAATACCGTCATGGTTCACATGCCCATGCAAATTGACACCCATATTATATGACCTGGCCAATTATAAAAATGGCATCTCACACTAAGTCCCCAAGGCATCCCATGTACCACATGGCATCTCACCCCATGTCCCACATGGCATTCCACATGACATCCCATGTCCCACATGGCATTCCACCATAACTTCCACATGGCATCCCACCCCATGTCCCACATGACATCTTATGTCCCACATGGCATTCCATCATATGTCCCACAGGGCATCCCATCCTATGACCCACATAGCATTCCACCCTATGTCCCACTTCCCATGTACCAAATGACATCCAACCTCATGTCCCACATGATATCCCACGCCTTGTCCCACATGGCATTCCACCATATCTCCCACATGGCAAACCACCATACAGTGTCTCACATGGCATTCCACCATATGTCCCACATGGCATTCCACCATATGTCCCACATGGCATCCCACTCTATGACCCACATGGATCCCATCCAACATGTATGTCCCACATTAATCCAACCATGTGTACCACATGACATCCCTCCCTATGTCCCACATGGCATCCCTCCATGTGTCCCACATCAGTAGCTTCCCACCTGATGTTCCACATAGCATCCCACCATATGTTCCACATGGTATTCCTCCTAATGTCCCAATGACATCCTACTTAATGTCCCATGCACATGGCATCACATCCCATGTCCCACATCCCATGTCCCCATGGCCTCCTACCCTATGTCCCACCTAACCTCCTACCCTATGTCACACATGGCATCCTACCTTATGTCACACATGGCATCCTACCTTATGTCATACATGGCATCCCAACCTATATCACTCTGTGTTACTCATGGCATCCCACCATGTCCCACATGGCATTCTACCCTGTTCCACATGGCATCCCACCCCATGTCCCACATGGCATCCCATTCCATGTCCCACATGGCATCCCACCCCATGTCCCACATGACATGCATCACATAGGCTCCATAAGAAGTCTCATCCTAGCTATCACAGTCCCTGATTGAGCATACTATGTATGAAAGTGTCAGTTCATATAATAACTTATATGCAAATGACTTGTTGAAATGGAGTGGGACGCCATGTCCCACATTCCATCCCATGTCCCACATGACATTCCATTCCATGGCAATCCACCATATGTCCTGCATGGCATTCCACCACGTATCCTACGTGGCATTCCACCCTGTTCCACATGGCATTCCACCATGTCCCACATGGCATCCCACCCCATGTCCCACATGGCATGGCATCCCACATGGCATCCCACCCTATGTCTGACATGACATCCCATAAGCTCCATAAGAAGTCTCATCCTAGCTATCACAGTTCCTGATTGAGCATACTATGTATTAAAGTGTCAGTTCATATAATAACTTATATGCAAATGAGTTGTTAAATAAGAAAAAAAGGTGGAGTCAAATAATTATGCCTGATATAGCCCTTGGTGTATACAACATGGTAAATATCTAATCATATGTCCTTCATGGCCCCTATCCATGTCCCACTTGGCATCCCTCCCTATGTTTATATGCAATCACATCCTGTCACACTCCCTGACTGAGCATATTAAATAAAAATGTCTGGTCAGGTCATAATACTGTAGCAACTTTATGCAAATGACCACAATAATAGAGGTGGAGTTTAAAAAATCATGCCTGATACAACTGTTGGTGCCCAAATAATTTGACAATTTTAAGGATTTTAAATCTCACGTACTACAAGAGAAACTTGAAGATCTCTGAAGAAATTTGGAAAATTCTATCATTTTACAGTTATCTTCTAAGAAAATATCAAATGTAATTGTAGACTTTTTAAGGAAACTAGTCTTCAATCCTACTTTAAGTATCTCTGAAGAACTTTAACACTTTATACGGAAATTCTAACCTTCCATAAAGATATCTAAAGAAACTTTAACTTATTTTAAGGAACTCTAAAGAAACTTTAACATTTTCTGAGGAAATCTCAAAAAACTGTAACATTTCTGAGGAAATCTCAGGGCCTGATGGCCGGCCAGCCGGCCGGTCGGACGGCCGGCCAGACGTAGTCGCTATTACATAGGTTCGCATAATGCTACGCATGCGAACTAAAAAGCAACAAGACAATTCAATTAGCAGCATATAGTAACAGCAAAATGAAAAGCCATGCAGGTCATGCAAACTGGTTATCTTAGAGCTTTATAGATTTTTAAATATACATTTCCTTTACAATTCTATCATTGTTTGATATTCAAATGAATAGTATTTTTACTCCACTGCATCTATCAATTCTCAAGGAGAAGCATTAATTGTGACAGAAAATTTGAATCTTAAATTAACATCCAAGTGGAAAAAAACACATTCTCATCATATTTCAATGACTGAAATTGAGACCAGAACCAAAAGTGTTTGTGGTTCTGATGCATAACCTGATTGATTTGCAAAATTTGTATTAATTGTTATGTCATTGCATATATGATGAAATATTGGTTCCATGATAATTATTTGTAAGCCACCCACATAAAAATGTTGACAACATTAGCATTTGCACAATAATTACCAACATAATTGAAGCAAGTATGATGCAAAAATGATTGCTCATTTATCCTATTTCAAGAATTAGTCAGTAAGTCCTGCCTACTCATTAGCATTCATGACATCACAACCACAACATTAGAACATGCGCACAGACCATGACCCATCTGTGTACCAGATATAGCATAAATCTGATATACCGTTTATGGTGTTTTCATCATCTAGCACTTTCACATTAAGCCAAGCCCACCATGTATATTAATAACATCTGTTGATAACATAAGCATGTACACAATAACCAACAAAATTATCATGCCCAATATGATGCAAAATAGACAGTTGCTCATTTATCAATTTTTCAAAATTTTCACTTTAAGCCCCGCCCACTTAGTAATATACATGAATCACCACCACAAACATCTAAGTCACATCTGGAGACCATGAGCTATCTGTGTACCACACATTATGTGGATCCAGTTCATAGTTTTTGATATCATATTTATTTGTACTTTTTGCTTACAAAATCATATTAAGTCCTGTCCAATATACATATTAATGAAAGTCAACGTTTTTATACCATGAAAACATATATACACACTAGCCAACATCAATATTATAACGAATATTATACAAAACATGTGATTGTCAAAAAAAGAACATTTCAATATTTTTATATTAAGCCCTGCCTACTAATTAATATGCATGATATCACCACCAAAAACAAAAGAGCATATCTACAGACCATGGGCTATCTGTGTACCACATAATACATTAATCCAGTTTACTCTTCTTGAAATACTGTGTTTACAAGCTCTTTTCAGCAAAATCATATTAAGCGCCGCCGACTGTGCATATTAATAAAATCTAATGTTTTTACATAATGAACCTGTAGACACCAGTTAACATTATAATCAAACCAAACATGACTCAAAACAGACATGTAGTTGTTAAACCAGAAAACTAAAATGTTTAGTTGTTCCAATGCATCCTTTCTTTGTTGGTTGATTTTCAAGTGTTATACTAACTAGCGTTGCATGTCATATGCTAAAATAACATCATTACCAATGCCTTCCATGCATATCAATAAGATCAACTTGACAACATTACAAGTATCATGCAAAGCATGCATGTGGTTGCACATTTTTTACTGTTTGAAGAATTTTACATAATGCCCCACCTATATGACATCGCTACCAATACAATACGGTAGGTCACATACTAGAATATTGACCATAACTCATCTGTGTACAGCAGATGTGTTCACCAGTTTGTTGGAGCATTTTCACATTAAGGCATGCATATTAGTGATATAACTTCTTGTGAACATAAGTATGTACACGATAACTGACAAATAACATGCAAGTATGATGCAAACAGACATATGGTTGCTATAGATTTATACATTTTCAAGATGTTCTTTATATTAAGCTATCCCCCCCCCCCCTCCCAACTTGGTAATATGCATGAGATCATCACCAAAAACAATGGGGCACACAAATGGACAATAGGTTAGCTGTGTTCCATACATAAGTTGTATCCAATGTACTGTTCTGCAGTTACTGAAGTTTTTTTTAGCAAAACCATATTTAGCTCCATTAATGTATATTAATGATATTCAACAACTTTATACCATGAATATGTATACATCAGCTAAAAACATAAATATACGAAGTATGAAACAAAACAGATATGTATTTGTTAAAAGATGAGCATTTAAAGATATTTAGATTAGCCCCGCCTACTCATTGATATGCGTGACATCACCACCAAAACCAATCGGGCGCATATATGGACCATGTGCTATATGTATCACATTTGACATAAATCCAGTTTATCATTCTTGAGATTCCATGTTTACAGCTTTTTTCAGCAAAATCATATTAAGCCCTGCCCACTGCATATATTGATGAAATTCAACGTTTTAAAACCATGAACACATACACACTAGCTAACATCATAATTATACCAAATATGAAACAAAACGGACAAGTGGTTGTTAAAAAACGAGAATTTCAAGATTGTTACATTAAACCCCGCCCACTCATTAATATGCACGACATCATCACCAAACACAATAGGGAACATCTGCAGACTATGGCTTACCTGTGTAACACTTATAACATAAACACAACATGTCGTTTTGGAGATTTCGTGTTTTCCGGCTATATTTAGCAAAAATCACATTCAGCCCCGCCCACTGCATATTACTGAGATTCACATTTTTTACACCATGAGCATGTGGACACTATCTAACAACATTACTATACCAAAATGAAACAAAACGGACAAGCGGTTGTTGAAATATGAACATTTCTCAATTTTTACATTAAGCCCGGTCCACTCATTAATATGCATGACATCATCACCAAAACCAATAGGGCACATCTTCCAACCATGGGCTATCTGTGTACCACATATGACATGAATCTCATGTACTGTTCTTGAGATATCGTGTTTATGCCCCCCTCCCCCCTCCCACCCAATCATGTTTTGCCCCAGACCATCTAAAATCTCAAATCCCTTACAGATGCCTCTCAACAAAAGTGTATCTCCATCTCAGGGATAATGTTTTCACTGTACATTTTTTTTTCCAACCCAAGGTAGGCATCCCTATGGGAAACATTGCAAGCATTACTGCAATTCTGACTGTTGATCTTGTAGCTTCATGCATCAACAAATGTTAAAATCTCAGTGCTTCATGAGAAGGACATACAAAGAACAATAGCAGATATCTTGCTGGTTTCGCTGGTTTCGAATAGTTACCATGGCAATGTTATGCATCTTAGAAAAACCTTTGTCCCACTTTTTAAAATAAAAATAGCAAACCCACCTATAGTGTTGAGTCATACATATGGTTTTGAGCCTTACAATCTATTTCCAGAACAAATAGATATAAATAAAAATACCATTAAAATTCACAATTTTTTTATTAATAAACTTTTGTGGTGGATTTCTGGGACAAAATCCTAGTAGTTTTAGATAACTATTTGATTATACAACAAATCAATTCAAAACGCTCACCCCCATAACGACAACCACGCAAAATAAATACAGGTATAAGCAAAGGAACAATCAGTATTGTGCCGTGACATTTATCAATGCATTAATGAATTGTCCTGCAATTCTTTTACTTTTTGATATGTATGTTAAGAGTTTGTCTATGTATTATCAATTTTATTGTAAAGCGCTTCGATCCATGGGAGAGACGCTATATAAATAAGTGCAATAATAATAATAATGCAGCGAACTAATTAATGTGGCATCCAGAAAGCACTGGTGTAGTTTAATGATTCAGTTGATTAATTGTCAGTCATGTTTATCTCAAAACCCAGAGCTTGACCCAGAAAGGGGCAAGGTGCCCAAAAGGGGCCTTTATAAGATAGAAAAGGCCATGTAGATTACCCAGATTATCTCACGAGTAAAACCCTTTATGGAACTCATCAATGGTGTGATGGAGGCAACCTGAGGGCCCTTAATAAAACAAAATGAAATTTTGAGGGGCCCCTGAAAGCAGGGTTGAAAAAAATATTCTATTTTCAGGGACCATAGAAATTAATTGACACACAAGTATAGAAAGAAAATTGTTTGCAGTCTTTTCTTTCATTTACTCTTTTTTCTGTGCCCCCCCCCCCCTCCTTTCCTTTCGTTTGTTTCTTCTTTTTGTTTTTGTTTCTGGGACCATTGGTGCCATTATCTGCCATATTTTCCACCCTTACCTGAAAGTCAGAAACCTGTAAGATTTTGCACTTAAAGGTTACTTACCCGATACCTCAATTACACCACTGCACTTCGATGAGTTTATTCAGGTAGTGATATTAATATCCTTTATAAGGAGTTCTCTCAGCTATTATTTACCCTCTGATAATCTCATGGTGATTGTCATCAGCACTTCATGCAAGCAAGCAGCCTTACATAGTTCATGCAAGCAAAATAACGTGATCACGTCATCATCAAATTATTACCACCTTAAAATCCATTAAAGCTTATCATCTTAATCATCCACCCACACAAACGATGAATTCCCCAAGTACACAATTTTCTAATTTTCAAAATAGCACTTAAGTTCTGACTTGATGAAATTTTGGTGATTCAAGTATTTAGCACACACCCCCCCCCTCCCCCTACACACACACACACCCATAATTATAGCCCTAGACTTCATCAATGATGAAACAGAAGCAATCTAAACAATATTAAATTTGGGTGCCCCAAGTCCTTAACATTTTGCACAAAAGATTATCTTACCCCATACATGTACCTCCACTACCGACTACAACTTAATGAGTTTATTCAAGTAGTGATATTAATATCCTTTTACAGGAATTCTTCTCACTTTTGTCAGCTATTATTTACCCTCTGATAAAATCGTAATGATCAATCATTCATGTCATCAGCACTTCGTGCAAGCAAGCAGCCTTACATATTTCATGCAAGCAACATTTCATGATCGTCATTAACAATACCACCTTCAAATCCATTAAAGCTTATCATCCCAATTATCTATCTACACAATTGATTAATTCCCAAGTACACAATTTTCAAATTTTTAAAATAGCACTTAAGTTCTGACTTGACAAAATTTTGGTAATATCTTAATATATGTAAAATTTGCTATCAGTTGCTTCAGGCAGGAAATTCATGAAGCTGTTTAAGTGGTTAATTTTCCACCAATTTGGAAAGGATGTTTTGCTGTTTTTTAGATATCTATTTACCAACTTAATTGATGCTGTCTCCTACAAAACAGATAGATTTTAATGATCAAGTAGATCTGATTCTTAGCATCAACAAATTAATGGATCATATCTCCCTTTGATATTTGGATAAAGATACAAAATTATATTCAATAGTATCCAATTTATTATTAGATCAAACTATAGTTTTAAAACTTAAATTGTTCGGTTCGTACTCCCAATCGGGAGATCTCAGAGTTCCCCCGTTCTGGAGATCGGGACATGTGCAGTACCAGTCTATTCAATAACGGGCTTCAACTCCATAGTCTTCAACTCTGTTTTATTCAAATGAAATGACAATATAAAAGTTTGATTTGTTAGTCAAAAATAATTTCCAAACAAAACTTCAACATGTTTTTTCAGAAAATCTTGTTTAAGTGCAACTGCCCATAACGATTACACATAATAAGAAGTCACCACTTTCTTCAAATTTCTCGAAAATTCCGCGGTAAATTTTAAAAGCGCACAGTGAAAAGGTAATTCATATGCCATTATTTCATACCATGAAGAAAAATTTAAACCCTCCGCAGTGGTTGAGTTTCTAGCACTCGAACTTCGTCCGATTCTTACATGATTCCTATACATAATTTGAATTTGGGTAGATGTATTGTGGGATATTTACGTAAAGTATCTTCTGATCGGGAGACCAAAACTGTTCCCCTGATCAGGAGTACAAACCGGACTTTGGAACTTGAAAGGATAATATTACATACATTCATATACCTTGCTTATGCACCTTCAAAAACTATATTGTGTCTGTCTGACATAAATTAAGATATTGTTATGACAATAAAATTCTACACAAGGCCGATAGTACAATTACTATTGTAAAACGGATGTTCTCAACTAACTTTTTAATGGGGAAATATTTGTTTCTAAGATTCTTGAATATTTTCCACTTTGCTATTATGTAAAATGTTTACTCATATATCTAGTTTGTTTTCACTTGCCTTAAAGTTGCCTCTCCCTAGATAATACTGTAACATAAACATATGAATGTTTTAAAGTAATTTGGTAAAATTACCTCACATCACAGATTTGTTAAACAAATTCCTCCAATAATTCGGTCTAAAATTCCTCTAATAATTCGGACAAGAATTCCTCCAATAATTCGGTCAAGAATTCCTCCAATTATCAAAATGCACTCAATCAAAAACCTGCTATCTTCCTTACGGCTAACTATGAAAATCCCGCGTACAAATCTAACTTGGTTCAGTAATCTCTTCCACACTTCATTATAGATTTGAAACAATCCACTCTATAAAAAAGTGACTTTCAAGCATGTAAAATATTCACCAAAAAAATAGAATCCGTTTTGATTATTATAAATGTATAGTATTATTAAGTCACTTGACAAATACACAATAGATATAATAACTATGCTTCGATCATCTATGTTACATCGTCTATCTCAAGCATTATAATTCAGGCAAAAAATGTGTGTATAATACACACATTTTTTGCATGAATTATGAAAATTTAAGATTGATTTAAGCTATAAGAGGATTGTCCCTGGGGAAAATAACAGCTCAGTAATGAAAATACACACATTTGCAATATTAATAAATAATTCAGACAAATAAAACAGCATAAACAGCAACATGTGTAAAAATGTAAAACCATATGAACAAAATATTCCTCGTTTAATTATTAGAATGAGAGTATAATACACTTTAAACAAGGTACTGGCATCACCATGTAAAGAATGTGCATAATCCACACGGCAGCTATGTTGCCCACAACAAATATATGATATTAATTTGTAGCATCATTGATTTCCCATTGTGTAAAATGTCATGTCTCATTTTGATCATGCAGACGAGTCTTATAATGATTGCAGGTTCAATAACAACAGACTAACACGAGCCTGACAACTTCTGCCTTGTGTCTTTTCTGTCTAGAGTTAATGGATTTTGAAAGATGCTGCATGACAGGACTGAGGTTTTTGCTGCTCTTTAAATGCATTGGTATACCAAGGAGATCGTCCCCCCCCCCCACCCCCTTTCCAGCTCCCCAAAAGGTAAAATATCAAAAAAATTGCTAAATGGTCCATAAATGCTATAAAAAAAAGGTCCTCAGAAATTTTGCTCTTTCAGTATGATTTAGCCTCTGAACCATTTAAAGACCGCTATTGTGAAAAAAATTAATGCAATTATTGATATGTAACTACCCATTTGAAAGTGTAAATCAAAGAAGGATAATGTTCATACAAAGTATGAAAGATTAAGACATTTTGCCAAAAAAAAGCTCATTTACTTTACTTTAGTGCTATATACATATTGTAATGTATATATATATATATATATATATATATATATATATATATATTGCAATGTCCATATATGTACATATTGCAATGTCTATATATATATATTGCAAAAGAAAAAGGGAAAATGTTTATCACACTTAGTAAACTTCAAGTGTGTGAAACCTGGCCAAAGACGCATCCTTTTGTGACACATTTGGCCAGGTGCGACACACTTGACCGGGTTTTACACATTGGACCAAGTACTGTACATGTGACACATTTAAATGTGTTACATGTGTACCTGGCCAAATGTGTCACACGTACAGTACCTGGCCAAATGTGTCACACGTACAGTACCTGGCCAAATGTGTGAAACCCGGTCAAGCGTGTCACACCTGGCCAAATGTGTCACGCCTGGCCAAATGTGTCACACAAGGATGCTTCTTTCTTACAATGTTTTACCTTGCACTTCATGAATTGATATTTTACCTTGGCTTACAGCAAAACACAAAAATCTGATATCTCAAGCGAATTGCTTTAAGTGTGTGATGAATACAAAATTGTACACATTCATGTATATTAAAATGAACAAAAATTGGTCAAATAATTTTAGGTCATTTGGAAGACACTCAGGGCCATTTCAATGGAATTATTACTATTTTTAAATCTCTTCTAGTCAGAGATACTAGTTTGTTAAGTTCATAGCAACTCAACACGTCAATAACGTACATCTCAGCATGCTAAATGATTCCCAGATGTTTGGTAATTGTGCTGGCATGTAAATTGAAGCTTCTGATAATATTGGGGATAACTAAAGAGCTTTTGATTATGAAATAATGACGAGCATGAAACATGGAACATAACTCATGCCTCATAAATCAAAATAACATTGACACATATCTTTCATAAATGACATTGTGCGAGCTGTGGTAAATGCTTTAAAGGTCAGTTATCGTACAACTTAGCATAAAATAGAACAATAAATACTGTCATGGTTCGCATGCCATGCAAATTGACACCCATATTATATGACCAGGCCAATTATAAAAATAGCATTGCATACTAAGTCCTATGTGTTATCCCATGTCCCACATGGCATCCCACCCCATGTCCCACATGACATTCCATCTCATCCCTTGTCCCACATAGAATTCTATCATATCTCCCACATGGCATCCCACCCCATGTCCTACATGACATCCCATCCCATCTCTTGTCCCATGTAGCATTCCACCATATGTCCCATATGGCATCCCATCCAATGACCCACATGGCATCCCATCCTATGTTCCACATGGATCCCATCCCATGTGCCAAATAACATCCCACCCCATGTTCCACATGACATCCCATCCCATGCCTTGTCACATGGCATTCCACTATATCTTCCACATGGCATTCCACCAATGTCCCACATGGCATTCCACCATATGTCCCACATGGCATTGCCACCCTATAACCCACATGGCATTCCACCGTATGTCCCACATGGCATTCCCACCCTATAACCCACATGGCATCCCACCCTATTTCCCACAAGGATCCCATCCTACTCGTATGTCTCACATTAATCTAACCATATGTACCATATGACATCCCTCCCTATATCCCACAAGGCATCCCTCCCTGTGTCTCACATGGCATATCTCCCTATGTCCCCCATGGCATCCCACTGTATGTCCCACATCAGTGGCTGCCCACCTGATGTCCCACCTTATGTCCCACATTGATCCCACCATATGTTCCACATGGTATCCCTCCCAATGTCCCAATGACATCCTACTTTACGTCCCACATGGCATCATATCCCAAGTCCCTATGGCCTCCTACTCTATGTCCCACACAGCCTCCTACATGGTATCCCAACCTATGTCACACTCTGTGTCACTCGTGGCATCCCTCCCCATGTCCCACATAACATTCCATGTCCCATATCCCACCCCATGTCCCACATGACATCCCATGTCCCACATGATATCCCATGTCCCACATGACATCCCATGTCACACATGACATCCCATGTCCCACATGACATCCCATGTCACACATGACATCCCATGTCACACACGACATCCCATGTCACACATGACATCCCATGTCACACATGACATCCCATGTCACACATGACATCCCATCCCATGGCATTCCACCCTATGTTCCGCATGGCATTCTACCATATATCCTACATGGCATTTCACCCTGTTCCACATGGCATCTTGTCCCACATGGCATCCCACCCCATGTCACACATGACATCCCATAAGCTCCATAAGAAGTCTCAACCAAGCTATCACAATCCCTGATTGAGCATACTATGTATGAAAGTGTCAGTTCATATAATAATTTATATGCAAATGAGTTGTTGAATAAGAAAAAGTGGAGTCAAATAATTATGCCTGATATAGCCCTTGGTATATACCACATCATATATATTATATAATATGGCCCGCATGGCCCACATCCATGTCCCACATGGCATCCCCCTATGCAGTCACATCCTGTCACACTCCTTGACTGAGCACATTAAATAAAAAAAGTCTAGTCAATTCATATACTGTAGCAACTTTATGCAAATGACCACAATAATAAAGGCGGAGTTTAATAATCATGCCTGATACAACCGTTGGTACCCAAATATTTTGAAGAATTTTACAGATTCTAAATCTCCAGAGTTGCAAGAGAGATGCTTGAGGATCTTTGAAGAATATTGGAAAATTATATCATTTTACAATTATCTTCTAAGGAAATATCAAATCTTTTATAGACTTTTTAAGAAAACTAGTCTTCAGTCTGTCCTAAGTGTCTCTGAAAAACTAACATTTTGTAAGGAAATTCTAACCTTCCATAAGGATATCTGAAGAAACTAATTTTTCTGAGAAACTCTGAAGAAACTTTAACATTTTTTGAGGAATTCTCAAAAAACATTTCTGAGGAATTCTCAGGAAAAACTGTGGACGTCCGGACTGATAGCCGGACGGACGGAAGCACCATTACATAGGTTCGCATTAGGCTTCGCATGTTCACCAAAAATGAAACATGTGGAACAGATGAAAACAAAAATTTAAAATATGGGGATAAATAGATTGTGTTTTACTTGGTTGAAATACAATGGTCCATTGTGCATCAATACTGATAAGCCAATTAGGAATCAATTTGGGATAACATGAGTTTTCTCAGGAGCTGATAATACTTTAATGTTCCCTCTTATGTAAAGCAATAAGCAGGAATACAATAAAGGAGCTCACTTCAAAATTGAGAGCATCAAAGGAATTTTGAATAACATTGATCCAATTTCTGATACTTACATCTTTAAGAAATTGCTTAAGTATTCAGAAATAATTATGATTAATTTAAACATTCGTATCACAGGTTTTCAGTACCATTACTTGCACAAAAAAGTGTCTTCAAATATTCTTGAGACTCAAGAGAAATACTCTCTCACTTTTCGGACACCAGCTCCTTTAAGCCTTGTTCGACATACACACTCACATCACAGTGTACAAAATAAAATGATACTGACACATACGTTCACATCTAGACATTTTTGAACAAAATGGCTTCAGACATATTCACCTATGTTGTTTGGCAAGAAGTTGGGGCTGTCCCAAAGGCAATTAAGGATGAATGTGAATCTCTTCACACGCAATCACTGCCACTTGAAGGGGGCACACAGGCAATCAAATATCTAAGATGAAAAAAGAAAAGGAAAAGTTTTAGAGCTACGTTATGAATTGTACACATTCAACATACAAATTAAAGGGTACATTAAAGTTGAAACAAGTTCATCTTATATGATAAAAGTGTTGCCACTGTTTAGTAGCTTAAATGTTAAATTAGTGTTAAAGGAAAGATTTTGTCCCATAAATATTTTGAAAAGAGAATGCCACCTTGCTGATTACATAACTGCCGTTCTTCAAGTTTTCCTATTGATTTTGAAAAACCTGCTATGCTATTGACACATCCGCCAGATGGAACATTAAGGCCTGCATGTGTTATTGGGCCTAGTGGGATTTTTGTCCCAAAATGGAATTTTTGGACTACTTTTGTCAACTAGGATATGCTGATTTCAAAAAAGTTAAGTGCCATATTTTTTACAACCATCTTCAGCTGCCATTTTATATTTCAAAATGGTGGGTTTCTTTTATTCTTTTTTTCTGGAATTTCAGCAAGATTTTTGTGCCAAAATGGATTTATTGGCTTACTTTATTAATTTTGGTGTGCTGATTAAAAAAAAAAGTTGAGTGCCATTTTTTCAGCCATGTCTTCAAGGGCCCATTTTAAATTTCAAAATGGTCGCCGCCATTTTCATGACTTGTTGGGAAAATACTTTAACGACCTTACTACTGAGAACTGTTTTGCAGTGGAAATTGCTATATTTTGATGAGAGGACGCCGTCATAAAATCATTGCCAAAGTAACTGGTATCAGTCTAAGCGGGGTATCAGAGATCCATATGTCCCATGTGGGTTCCATACTGGTCTATATGGGCTATTTAGGAAGAAGAACAATCTTGCTGTTAGACCCCATATCCCATGTCAGTTTAATGTGGTGTATTTGGGAAAGATAACCTATATAAACCCCATGTACGATTGACCTGGATAAGTGAGGTATATGACCAGAAAGGATGCATACATGTCCCATTTAATGAGCCTCTCCACATCCCTGTAAAATTGTCCTTGTGGATGTTAGCATATACTACATAAATCCTTCATCATTTGAAGCCTAACCAATAACTGTGGACAAGTTTGAATTTCACTCCTGTGAACATTTGTCAGAAAATATGAGACATTTGACATGGCTTGGCTTGTGCTCAATTTGCTTAAAGAGAATTTAGAGATACGAGTCCCCAGTCACTAGAAATGTAAATTCTAAGGAGCAACATGACTCTTGAGCATCCTGACTCTGTTAATTTAGAAGATCAATCTACAGATGACTCTGAGCATCCGGACTATGTTAATCCTGAAGAGCAATCTACAGTTCGGGATGACTCTGAGCACCCTGACCTTGTTACTCCTGAAGACCAAGATGACTCTGAGCATCCTGACCCTGTTCCTGTTAATCCTGAAGATCAATCTACAGTTGACTCTGAGCATCCTGACTCTGTTAATCCTGAAGAGCAATCTACAGTTTGTGATGACTCTGAGCATCCTGACTATATTAATCCTGAAGAGCATTTTATAGTTCTAGGGGACTCTGAGCACCCTGACCTTGTTACTCCTGAAGACCAAGATGACTCTAAGCATCCTGACCCTGTTCCTGTTAATCCTGAAGATCAATCTACAGTTGACTCTGAGTATCCTGACTCTGTTAATCCTGAAGAGCAATCTACAGATGACTCTGAGCATACCGACTCTGTTAATCCTGAAGAGCAATCTACAGTTTGTGATGACTCTGAGCATCCTGACTATATTAATCCTGAAGAGCATTTTATAGTTCTAGGGGACTCTGAGCATCCTAACCCTTTTATCCCGAAGATCAATCTGACTCTGATGGGCATCATGACTCGGTTAATCCTAAAGAGCAATCTAGAGTTCGAGATGACTCTGAGCATCCGGACTATGTTAATCCTGAAGAGCATTTTACAGTTCTAGGGGACTCTGAGCACCCTGACCTTGTTACTCCTGAAGACCAAGATGACTCTGAGCATCCTGACCCTGTTCCTGTTAATCCTGAAGATCAATCTACAGATGACTCTGAGCATCCTGACTCTGTTAATCCTGAGCTGCAATCTACAGTTTGTGATGACTCTGAGCATCCTGACTATATTAATCCTGAAGAGCATTTTATAGTTCTAGGGGGCTCTGAGCATCCTAACCCTTTTATCCTGAAGATCAATCTGACTCTGAGCATGCAGACTCTGTTAATCCTGAAGAGCAATCTACAGTTCGTGGTAACTCTGATGGGCATCCTGACTCGGTTAATCCTAAAGAGCAATCTAGAGTTCGAGATGACTCTGAGCATCCGGACTTTGTTAATCATGAAGAGCATTTTACAGTTCTAGGGGACTCTTAAGCACCCTGACCTTGTTACTCCTGAAGACCAAGATGACTCTGAGCATCCTGACCCTGTTCCTGTTAATCCTGAAGATCAATCTACAGTTGACTCTGAGCATCCTGACTCTGTTAATCCTGAAGAGCAATCTACAGTTCGGGATGACTCTGAGCACCCTGACCTTGTTACTCCTAAAGACCAAGATGACTCTAAGCATCCTGACCCTGTTCCTGTTAATCCTGAAGATCAATCTACAGTTGACTCTGAGCATCCTGACTCTGTTAATCCTGAAGAGCAATCTACAGTTCGAGATGACTCTCGGCATCCTGACTCGATTAATCCTGAAGATCAATCTACAGATGACTCTGAGCATACTGACTCTGTTAATCCTGAAGAGCAATCTACAGTTTGTGATGACTCTGAGCATCCTGACTATATTAATCCTGAAGAGCATTTTATAGTTCTAGGGGACTCTGAGCATCCTAACCCTTTTATCCTAAAGATCAATCTGACTCTGAGCATACAGACTCTGTTAATCCTGAAGAGCAATCTACAGTTCGTGATGACTCTGATGGGCATCCTGACTCGGTTAATCCTAAAGAGCAATCTAGAGTTCGAGATGACTCTGAGCATCCAGACTATGTTAATCCTGAAGAGCATTCTACAGTTCTAGGGGACTCTGAGCACCCTGACCTTGTTACTCCTGAAGACCAAGATGACTCTGAGCATCCTGACCCTGTTCCTGTTAATCCTGAAGATCAATCTACAGATGACTCTGAGCATCCTGACTCTGTTAATCCTGAAGACCAATCTACAGTTGACTCTGAGCATCCTGACTCTGTTAATCCTGAAGAGCAATCTACAGTTTGTGATGACTCTGAGCATCCTGACTATATTAATCCTGAAGAGCATTTTATAGTTCTAGGGGACTCTGAGCACCCTGACCTTGTTACTCCTGAAGACCAAGATGACTCTGAGCATCCTGACCCTGTTCCTGTTAATCCTGAAGATCAATCTACAGTTGACTCTGAGCATCCTGACTCTGTTAATCCTGAAGAGCAATCTACAGTTGACTCTGATGGGCATCCTGACTCGATTAATGCTAAAGAGCAATCTACAGTTTGAGATGACTCTGAGCATCCTTACTATGTTAATCTAGAAGAGCATGTTACAGTTCTAGGTAACTGTGGAGTACCTTGACCCTGTTTATCCTGAAGAGCAAGTTCTAGTTGACTCTGAGCAGCATGCAATGCAATCATCTGCTAAAATCATAAATACATACATCTAAGGCACCTTCAAACTCATTCTTGATGCAGTCAAAACGGCAAAATGAAATGAAATTACAATCTTCAACAAGAAATGCCAACTGGATTTTAAGAGTGGGTGAGCTTCATGCTTCACTTCACGCTATGGCAAAGTATTTTGAGGGCAGTGGTCTTGATTCCATTACCATTAAAGCTGGTCTTTATTCTTCAATGGCAATCCGCCAAAGTTTCACCGGAAAGTGGTTAAAGCGTGGTGTACAGTTCCTCATCACCAATATTACCGCCAGCTATGACCTCTTATTTGAAGCATCTTCACACCAAGAAAACTTTGAAATCATGATCCTGAAATGCCACGAACTCCGCAATAAGCTTTATACGAGACAAGATGATATCAGAGATATCTTTGAAGAAGTACATGCAGTCTCCAGGAACCAGTTCCATGCTACACTTGTCCAGGACCTTGGAGAGATGGCACAATTTCTCAGGAGTTATATGAAGCGGGTGAAAAGTTTACTTCCCTTGATTCGACGAGCAGACAAGGAGAGTGAGAGCTTTATCTTGGTGCTCTTGAGAAGCAAGTATTACTTTGCTCATGATCTATACAAATATGCTCAACTTGTACCAGTCTACCTTGCACTTGCTCAAGAACACTAATCAAGAGACCTGTAAAGCTCTGAGATGTGGCGATTTCATGGTGACTAAAACAGGCATTTATTTCATTCACAAATCTATTCGTGAATCAAGCATTGTAACAACTTGGAAGAAAATGAAAGGTTGCATGAGGAATAACTGGAATTACACAAATGAGGGTGCACTCGATAGAAGAGGATGCACTCGATAGATTCTTCTTGACTGCCTCCTGGAGCTAATAATGGTAACTGCACCAACAGTGATGAACAACTATCAACCAAGGAGCATTATCAACTTAGTGACTCAATAGCAGTTCTCATGTTTAACAATACATCCATAATCAAAAGGGGAATTAGTCAAGCACTGTGGTGGAAGCTCCATCATGTGTAAGGCCACAAACCTTATAAACATGGCATCTAACATGGAGGTTCCAGAAACTGAAAGGGAAAACATTCTTCTCAGAGACGACAAGGGTTTAAACAAATTTGAATAGTTTGTGTCTGAGAGATTAGTTGCATCTACACCAGAGAAGTCAACTTGGGATCCAATGAAAAAATCCCGAGATTACTCTTCTCCTCAAATGGTTTTTTTTTATTATTATCCCAACTGACAAAAGGGCCTTTGTCCATGCAATCGAAGAGTACAAAATGGAACCAATTCAAGTGGATCTGGAGGATATCTATTCACATCCGATGCATAAAACAGAGAGGAGGGCTGAAACAATGTGTGCATTTTCGATGCGAAGGCAATTCACCAAGCAATCAAGAAGGGACCACCGATGGTTAATTGCTCCAATTTTGAAGCATTCGTAAAATCATGTCTGGGTATAAAGAAGGAAGAGTTATTTTTGACAGATATATTAATAACTCCCTGAAAGCCCTGACACATGGCAAACGGTCTGTTAGTGTTGAACCAGTCCAATTTAAAATCAATGACTTGACTATTATCAAATTACCCTGCTGTTTCACGTTGAAACAAAATCTAGACTAACAGAGTACCTGGGGAATGTATTCATGAATATGCAGATAGCAACAAGAGCTTAGTTGTTGTCTATGGAGCCTCAATGTAATCCAACAAACCAGATGTCTTTGATCCCAAACTTGGTGAGCACTCACACAAAGAGGCAGACACCTTGATCCTAATGCATGTTCTTGATACATCCAAGACTGACAGAGACATCCGTGATATAGATGTGTATTCGCCAGATACAGATGTCTTCATTTTCTTAATGGATTCGTGTTCAACTAGCAGCGTTCTAGACGAGCTCCATTTCATCACAGGAAAAGCGAAGAGGACAATTGATATACATGCAAGATGTTTAGCAGTTGGAAGCTAGAAAAGTAAAGGACTACTAGGCCTCCATGCTTTTTCTGGTGCTGATTGGGGAGGAAAATTTGCCGGTATATTTAAGAGTAGGAGAATAAAGCATCATCTAAGCATGAATCCTGTTCCGATGTAGTTGATGTTTTTTGACAATTTGGTGAGGATGGTTTTGACTTGGACATCATGTCAAATGTGCTGGAAAGCTTTTGTGTCCACAGTGTATGTCAAGCAAATCCAGCACAGTTAAGAAACCCTGAAGCTGAAAGGTTGCCACCAACACTGGGCGCACTGAAGCCACACATTCAGAGAGCCTATCTCATGTTGCTAATTGGCAAAGGTTTTACACAGCCACGTCCACACATACCACCGCTTACTGACAATGGATGGGAGGAAACATCAGATGGGACAATTTCTCCTAAGAAATGCCTGCATCTCAGGCAGTTCTTGAACTTGTCAAGTCTGGATGTCATGAAAAATGTGTCAGTAACTGCATGTTCCTGCCAGAAAAACAACTTGCAATGTACAGCACTGTAAATGTAGTGACTGTGGTAACACAATAGATAACAATGTGACAAGTCAAAAAGAGGACAGTGACTAGGTAAGCAGTATAAGCCATTAAGGACATACATGCTAAATATTGATTAAGTTTAAGTTTAAGTTTATTACACTTATATGGCGCATTATCTAAATAACTTATTCTAATGCGCCTTACAAAATATGCATATAAAGAAAATAAATACAAATGTGTAAATAAGATAAGCATGAAATATAAAGAAAACAAAGAACAAGAAAATTATGAAGAGGACTTGAAAGCACAATTAAATAAGTGAGTCTTAAGCAAGGTATGGAATTGTTTAAGGGATGGAGCAGATTTGATTGAAAGAGGTAAGTCATTCCAAAGTTTTGGGCCAAATATTTGCAAAGAGCGATCGCCATATGTAAGATTGAATTCGAATAGACCCACTATGATGAACCTGAAAAGCTGGAAAGACAATTCAATGTGTACTGTGAATGTTATATTTATAGACAATTTAGTAGGTATTATTACAGCAGGATGTTTGTAAAGTATACTGTTAAAATGGTTGCTTAAATTTCACCAACACTGAATAATATTATGAACCCACCAACTGTTGGTGGGTCATTTAATAATTAGTATTGGTTAAATTTTCAGCAGTTCTTTTATCAGTGTAAGAATTTAAAATGGTCATTCTGTGACGAGGCTTCTGTCCATCAAAATTGATGAAAACTGGCTTCGTAATTTAATTTGATATCAGAAGGAAAAGAAAATGATATTGAAAATGGCCGCTGAATATGTGGCTGAAAAAATGGGACCCAATTATTTTTGAAATCAGCACATCAAAAATAATACAGTAAGCCAATAATATCAGTTTTGTCACACTTATCTAGCTGGAATTCCAGAGAAGAAAAAAAAATCAAAATGGCCACCATTTTGATATTCAAAATGGCGGTACATTCCAGAAAAAAAAAGGACCCAATTTTTTTCTAATCAGCATGTCAAAATTAATCAAGTAAGCCAATAATATCTATTTTAGCAATAATATAGCTGCAATTCCAGAAAAAAAAAAGAAAAAAAAATGTCCACTATTTTGGAAATTCAAAATAGCGGCTGAAGATGTTGCAGAATAAAATGGCACCTAACTTTTTAGAAATCAGCATACTAAGAAATAAAGAAAGCCAATTTATATACATTTTAGCAAAAAGATTTAGCTGGAATTCCAGAAAAAATATATAAAATGACCACCATTTTAAAATTCAAAATGGCGGCTGATGACGTCGCAGAAAAAATGGCATCTAACTTTTTTTTAAATCTGCATACCAAAATTAATAATTAAGCCAATGAAATCCAGTATGGCACAAAAATCGACGAGGAATTCCAGAAAAAATAAAACGGCCGTCATTTTGAAATTCAAAATGGCGGCTGAAGACGTCGCAGAAAAAAATGGCACTTAACTTTTTTGAAATTAGCATACCAAGATTAATAAAGTAAGCCAATCATCTTCCATTTTTCCACAAAAATCCAGCTGGATTACATATCTGACCCTACTATATCGATAACATCACATATTTCTCAAAATCAATAAGGAAAATTGGAAACCAAAAGTGACGCTGCAGCACAGCGGCAATCACTTCTGAATTTATTTATAGGATGATACTTTTCCTTTCAATTCATACTAGAGCCATGAAGGCCCACTATAGGCTGTTGCTAACCCCGGTGTCCTTGGTGTAAGCGGATGAGAGCATACAACTCCACCCATAGGCATAGAAACATATTCTTTATTGGGAAGGGGGGGCACAAATATATGCTACAATACTAGTTCAATTTTGTTTAATTGACTTAGTAGGGGTACCATGTAGATCACTGCAACACTGGGGGGCACGTGCCCCATGTGCTCCCCCCTGTTCCTATGCCTATGACTCCCCCTAGATAGGATGCCAACTCCCCAGCAGTAGTATACAAAAGGGGGGTTCTGGACCACTTTTTATGTCGTTTTTGATTTTACTAATTGGGCTCGGTTCTGGACCACTTTTTATGTTGTTTTTGATTTCACTGGGTGGACTGAGGTTCAGGGTCACTTTTGCGCCGTTTTTGTATGTTTTAATTTCACTGGGCGGACTGGGGTTCTGGCGCAATTTTTATGTTGTTTTTGTTTTCTAATTGGGCTGGGGTTCTTGAAAATTTATGACAAAAAAAGATTTTTTTTTAATATATATATATTTTTTCTCATTCATTTTACCTTTTTTTTTTTTAAGGTTTAATCCCTGTAGCCAAAGGCCATAGTGGTGGGTGATCCACTCACAGCCCAGCGCTTGGTATCGAAAGGTAACAAGGAAATTGTATTAATTCGCATGCTATATATAATGTGGTGTTCGTTTTTCAATAGATTCAAACCATGACGAAATGTCTTGCTGTAATATAGTGCTTCTTTGTACTGCTGATGTCGTATATATTTTTTCACAACATACTTTTTAATGCCTTTTGCTTTTCGGATTTCGCCTCCATCTTCCTTCAAGATAGAATACATTTTGGGTTGAAGTCCTGTATACTCACTAATGGGTATTCCAGCGCATTCGTTTTTCATTTTACCATGCACCTTTTAAATCATGGTGCTGTGGAGTGGGTGGTCAGTCCAATAACTCGTGTCATAGAGGTGTGACTTAAAACTTATATCAGCATACACATCCTCAGTTTGGATTTCAAGCAGAATATCCGTATCCGTATAGAGAAGATTGCACCGCTCTCCATATTGCTCCTTGTTAGGTCCAGGACACACATCCCAACGTAGACTGGTCGGTTAAGCATCAGCCGACGCTTGTGTATGTGTAGGGTGGCTAGATCATCATCAAATACCACGCCTTGCAAACGTGGGGCTAGCTATCCACCGGCAAAGCTTGTCATCTTCAGTGGCTCTCACGAGCTTGACGTCTACACACTTACGCAGATTTTTCATAGTCTTACTAAAGACGCTATTGTTCGTCAGCTTGTAGAGGTCCTTCTCAAAGCTGGTCTTGGCCTTTTTAAAGAGTTCTGTATTCATTCTGATGTAGGGTTCCATTCATTTGCTTTGGTGGAATCAAATTGCACGATGTATTTTTGTCAGCTTCACACCTAGAGAGAGGTAGATTTGTATATTTCGATAGTGCACAACATAACACTTTTTATCACAGAGATTAGGAACCAACTTTTCAACATCAGTTGACGAGTTTGAAAGCCCTTTCTGATACTCTGACAACCACTCCTTCGGAACCTTCATACATTCCGGAGCAAGTGGGTATGTATTGTGGATGTCATGTAGCTCTTGAGGATACTCAAGGTCCACCTTAAGTATGTAACCCTTTTCTGCATCGGAAGAAAACGTGTCCAGCGAGGGCACTTCATCCACCCATTCGAATCCACCCATGGGTAGTGCTTGACTCATCGCCCAAACATACAGTTTATTTTCATCTTGGTAGACAATATGATTGTTAGGCTTGCAAAGGTCATAGCATGAAAGGTAGGGGTTGTTGCCTTTAGCATAGCACTTGGATACCATGGAAATGCCACCTCTCATACCTTTTTCGTAGAACAGGTGCATGTCATAGTCAGTTAACAGTTCCAATTCTACACCTGTATATTTTAAGAGTCTATCCCAGGATAATCCAGGGCTTGTATAATAGTGTGCTGGATCCAGACCATACTGCAGCAAGCAAGTCTTCTGATATATCTCGAAGACATCAGCTAGTAGAAGCACATCAGTCCTCAGGTATAGGTCATGATTATCTCCCATAGTATCACATTCGAATGCCCCCTAAACCTCCTGCGCATGTTGATAATCCTCATTGGAGATATGTTCCTCCATAAGCTCGCTATAGAAGGCATCTTGTGGAGGTAGGCACTCCCCAAACTGTTCCCAGGAATCCATATACTCATACGCAATAACAATTGTCTCTTTTTATCATTCGCTTCATATTCAGTAGTGATACGGAAGTCGACAGAGTCATTAGCTGCAAACAGCTTATCCAATGACGCAAGCAGGAATTGTGCGCTATCGATGAACTTCAATTGACCTAGGGAGAAGGATATATATTTCTCCATGTTGTTGAGGATGCAGATTATCTTTCCTGCCACTTTGCTGATGGCTTGCATGATCAAATGAGAGTCATAGCCCCGCAGGTTATGGAACAAAACTGGGATTGTGGTTGTTTTGGAGCTCAGGCGCATGGCAGTGGTCACGAACAGTCACCATGTAGAGGTTTTTTACATATATGACAATCCTGTGCTGTCCGGTGTGCACGCCAATCCTCTCTGGTGATTATCATAGGTCGAAGGTTTGCCAGAACTGCTTTGATCTGAGTTTCTTCTTACTGCAAAGCCTCAAGAAACTTCTCAGCTGCATTTTGTCCTCGATATACTACTGTACGACCATCGCACCTTACCACAACATACCCATAGCCACACGCTTCGTGCTGTTGAGTCTTTTGAGTATTGGATTGTGCGGGGTTGGATCCAGGCCCCGCCCACTATGCATATCATGAAATTGGACATTTTTACATCATAACTATGTGCACATCAACTAACATCTTAATTATACCAAACATGAAACAATTAAAACAGACATGTGGTTGGTAAAAAATGAACTTGTCAGGGTTTTTACTTTAAGCCCCGCCTACTTACTAATATGCATGAAATTATCATCATAAACAATAGGGCACGTCTGCAGACAATGGGCTATCTGTGTACCAAATATGACATGAATCCAGTTACCATTTTTGAGATACTGTGTGTACAAGCTCTTTTCAGCAAAACCACGCCCACTATGCATAGTACTGTAATTAAATTCAACATTTATATATCATATGTACAACCCAGCTAACAAGATAATTATACCAAATATGCAACAAAACCGACATGTGGTTGTTAAAATTTAAACATTTCAAGAGCATTTTTACATTAAGTCCTGCCTACTCATTAATATTCATGACATCACCATTAAAAACAATAGGGCACATCTACAAACAACCATGGGGTATCTGTGTTCCACATATGACATAAACCGGGTGTATCACTATTAAGATATCAAATTTATGAGCTGACCATCATAAACACACATACTTTCTATCTTAGTGATTTTATGATTCCCCTGACTATTTGTAGACATTTAATTTGCGACTTTGCAACACGCCCCCCACCCTCTTCCACTCACACAAATACACACAAACAAACTCTTTCAATGAGCAAATTTTGGCCATGTACAATACTATAATGTTTGAATAAACCGACAATTACTCAATCACAAGTTACTGTTAAAAATCACTTCCCAAACTTTACAACACATTTATAATATATATTTATTTCTAATGCCAATGTGGTTTGCACATAAGCTTGTATTTTAACTCTCAAAGTGCTGCAATACATAGGCCTACCAGCTTACTTGTCTTTTCCTGAATGAATGAAAGCAATATCTCAGGAAAGAAATTTGCAGCTTCAATGCAGAGTTGTGATGAAAATCATAATGGGTGAATGACTGGAGGTAGGAATCTAAAAATAGCACTTGAACGGTCAAGATTAGTTTAAAGGTCAATTCTAGCTGCTGTATAAGATGAAAGACATCTACTATGGATGCGGAATATAATACAAAATTGGGAATCATTGATATAATGATTTTCAATGAATACAAATTTCTACAAAATAAAAAAATGATTGCTATATGAAGAAAAAAATTCCAAGAAATGACAGTTCAGTGATGACACTCTTTTACGCAAATTTTACTCAGTTTTTATTGCATATGTTTTTACGATGAAATAATAGGGGTATTATGGGGGGAATTTTTAGTGCATGGATTCAGTCAAAGAGGGAGGGAACGGGGCACAGAACAGAAAAGGAATTTTCACATGTTATGCAAACTTGCTCAAATGATAAGTTTTCCAAACCCCATCCTTTTGAACAATTTGTTAATGCATTACGATTGCATACATATATTTCTTTAAGACTGAGAGAAATCAGGGTATTTTGGGGGAATAAGAGTGCATGGATTCAGTAGGCAAGGAAGGGCACCGAGGAGAAGGGAAAGGTTATTTTTCACGTTATGCAAACTTGTTTAAAGGATAAGTTTTCCTTTCAAACCCCATCATTTTGAACATTTTGTGAAATGCATTATAAATGCATACATATATTTCTTCAAGAATGAAGTGGTTTAGGGGGGAGGGGGTAACAATTTTTTAGTGATGGTTGTTATCAATGACTTATACAGTTGTTTGAGCTGGTTGCATCTAAGCAAACTCTGGAACAACAATGCTGATGGCCTTTTCAGAGACTCACATATTAACAGCTAAAATTGCATGGTACAAACTTGTAAGTTGTTATATTACATAGTTCTCTCTAACAATATCATTCCATGCATTAACTGTCCTCCACCATGTGAAATGTTTATATCTAATTCCATGTATAGACTTAAATGGTGCAATACACTGTCAGCAAATTTACCCACTTCTAAGTTTTTCAAAAACCAGATCACATTGTTTAAATTTTTCAACAGTTATACTATACAGAAATGCTCAACAAATCAATTTCTAGATCATAGTGACACACCCTTTAACAGTAAAGGCAACATATTTTATAGATTAGTTTTAGGGGTGCGAATGATCATAGATAGAATAACACCTTCATGACTAATATTGAAATCAGGCAGAAACTAACATACATTATGTAATTGCCATAAAGTTGGCAGATACGGCACAGTTTGCCAAGTCTATTCTGCTGAATCATATTTTGTTCTATTGATTGTCTTTCGTAATTCTGTATGGAAGTCTTTTATCAAACAATTCCTGCATTGTCTTTTTTATAATGATCATTAAAGGTATATGGACAGGTCAAGCTTTTATATTCATCAGAAAGAACTTTAAATTCTGAACATTATAGTCTTCTGAGTTTATGGCTCAACAAAGTTTGAAGAATTCTTTATTTGTACTTTAAAGTTAAAATACGTACGAAAGAGAGGACAGCTCAATCTTTAATGTAGTTCTATGAATTTCTGTCCTAAATTCCAATTACTGAAAATCACAAGAATGTATTATCCTGTGAAATATTTGTTGAGGTATGATGGAGAACAGTGGTGCCACCAGAACAAATTTATTTAGAAAGGTGGGGAATCAAATTGTATGTATAATTGTGTGCTGCCTATGGTGGTACTGCACATGCCAAGCATGCACCACAACGGTGTGAGGTCCAGGGACCCACTTCCCCTAATTGCTTAAAAGTCATGTCAAATATACACCAAAACCATTTTGAATTATTTAGGATAATGAGCATGCCCCCTCCGTCAGCGCAACTGATGGAGAATCAAAACCTCTTCGTCATATTCAACCTCTCTTATTCAAATAACATTGCATGGTGAAATAATGAACAACAATAAGTTAACATAAGGAAATTCATTGGTTTTCCCTGTGTTGATATATGTCACAAAATTTCTATAACGTTTAAAAAATCTATTTGGGGAGGCAAATTGCTGAAAAAACCTGACATCGCAAACGATGCAAATCTTCTAGCCATTTATAACATGTTTTCCACCCTATGTTACATCTGCCATCCCACCCTTTGTTCTGCATGATGTCCCATCTTATATCCCTCCCAACAGGAAATCATACATGAAATCCAGATATCATTCCACAACATGATCCATATGCTATCACACCTGCAATCAAGATGACATCTTACCATATGCCTTGCCTCCCTGTCCCATATGCCACCCTGTTTAAGATGCCACCCCTCCCTGTCTCATATACCATGTTACCTTGTCCCACATCCCCACCCCTAACTGTACCATCCTACCCTGTCCCACATGCCATCCTTCCATGTACCACGTGCCATCCCACCCTGTCCTACAGGCCATTCCATCCTATCCCACATGCTATCCCACCCTGTCCCATCCCACCTGAAATTCAGACAACATGCCATCCTGTCTCATATGTCAATACACTCTGTCCCCCATGCCATCCCACCTTGTCCCACATGCCATCCCAGCCTGTCATAAATGCCATGACACTACCTTGTTCCACATGCCACGTCACCCTGTCTCACATGCTATCCCACCCTGTCCTATATGCCATGACATTCTCTTCTACATTCCGTGGTATCCTGTCCCATTGCCACCCTGTCCCACACGCCATCCCACCCTGTCCCACATTTTATCCCATCCTGTCCCCCATGCCATCCCACCTTCATCCTAATTACTACACCTACCAATCATTCTACCGTCTTCCACCCAATATTCTTTCCTCTAACTCCCATCTCCTCACTTCTATCAATTCAACATGCCCCATTCACCTACTCCCCCTCCCCCTGCACCTGCCATTCTCCACCCATCTACCATCCTCTATTCCTCAACATGCCCCATTCACCTACCATCCCCCATTCACCTAAAATCTCCCATTCACTTACTACCCCAACCCACCTTTTGCCATCCACTCATTTACCACATATACTCTTACCAACGAATCATTCCAATATTCAGTATAACCTCCACTCACTCCATTGCACTGCACCCCAGCCTTAACTTAAATCTGACACTTCTATTAGAAACATGCTCAACTTTTTCCCCTAATAAACCAAATTTAACTCCTATCCCCTCACTTCTATCAACCCAACATGCCCCATTCACCTACCACTCCCCTTCACCTGCCATCCTCTGTTCATCCACCATCTTCCTTTCATCTACCATCCTCTATTCCTCAACATGCCCCATTCACCTACCATCCCCCAATCACCTACCATCCCCCAATCACCTACCGTCCCCCATTCACCTACCATCCCCCATTCACCTACCATTCCCCATTCACCTATCATGCAAAAACGGTTGCTCATTATCCTATTTCAAACATTTGTCAATAAGCCCCACCTACTTATTAATATTCAGGATATCACTGCCACAACATTAGAACATATGCACAGGCCATGACCTATCTGTGTACCACATCGTTCATGAGATAAAGCAGAGATAGTTTTTATAGCATTTAGCACTTTCACATTAGCCACGCCCAACATGCACATTAATGACATCTGTTGATAACATAAGCGTGTACAAAATAACCAACAAATTTATCATGCTCAATATGACGCAAAACGGACATACACTTGCGCATTTATCACTTTTTTTTAATTTGTTACTTTAAACCCCGCCCACTTATTAATAAGCATGAAATCACCATCAAAGGGCACATCTGCAGATCATGGGCTATTTGCATACCACACATGACGTGAATCCAGTTCAGTTTTGAGGTATTGTGTTTACAAGCTTTTTGTTTACAAAATCATATTAAGCCCCGCCCACTTAGCATTTTAATGAAAATCAACGTTTTTATACAACACACTAGCTAACACAGACAATCTCTCAAAATATGTTAAATTTTGTTATATTAAGCCCCGCCTACTCATTAATATGCATGAATCACCATCAAAAACAATGGGCACATTTACAGACCATGGGCTATCTGTATACCACGTATGTCCAGTATATATCCAGTATACCGGTTTTGAGATATCGCGCATTTACGAGCTGGCCGTCACATATCCACACACACCCATGCCATCATGACCGCATAGGTTCCTGATGCTATTGCATCAAAACCAAAATGTATTTTGAAGCATAAAACATTATTCTGCCGTGTAGAACTGTAGTGTCTGTTGTTAATTCACATTTTACCTTAAAGGAGACATAAAGTCAAATATTCTAGCTTGATATATGATAGAGAATTAAAAAATAAAGCAACTACCAAAAACCCAATCATAAAATCTTATTCCATTCTATATCCAAGTTTGAAGTTGTAGCATGGACACTGCCATTTTGTCTAATTTTGTGATAAAATCATGCCAATGACGACATAATTTACCTTATGTGCAAGCACACATGTATTTCTTTATAATTTTCTTGGAATTTTTTTTTCCAAATTGCTTTGACGTGAAGTTCTAAGGACTTAAAACATTAAGATCATACACAAATAAATATTCATATACCTATATGCAAAGAGCAAATTATTTCTTAGAAGTTAGACAATTTAAAACAGATTATAAAGAAATACGTTAATTTTCTAATCTGTGGGTGGGATGACACCATAGTTTAGAGGGCGTACGAACAAAATGGCAGATTCCATGTAAGTTTATGTTGACAAAATTAATGTTTCAATAAATTAGAAAGTATATGCTAAATTGTTTTGTACGATGTGAAGTTTCCCCATATGACTTAAAATTATTATTTCTATCACATTTTAGAAATAGAATCATTTTTTAATTTTTTTTTTTTTTTTTTTATCTTATAGCTTTTGTTCAGTTTTAGTTACTGTTATTTGTATTGCTTAGCTGCTTGTTTACTATTATGTATATACTCATGCCGGTGGCCTAATCATAAAGAAGAAAAAATTGAATGTTAAATGAAGGAAAATCCAGACTTTGTCTCCTTTAACATTTATAATATTACAAAATTCCAACAGGCAAGTCACAATGATTCCTATAACCTTTCACTACAATCAACAACATCATTTGTTCATGCAATAGTACTTACACTTCACCTTGAATTAAATACACCAAGAGGATAGCATACATTATGGCCGACTGATTAAAGTTTGATTAGTTATTATCCTCCTCCCCCCCCCCTCCCCCTCCTTTCCCCATTGAACAACTTCAAAAACAATTTCACACATTCTCAGCTTCAGGGGTTCTGCACTGGGAATCTTCCCCAAGATCCCCTCAGCTCCCCACTCATGGCCCTAGATCTATATAGTTCTCGCCATCTATAGAGAATATATAGATGGAGATATACTTTTTTTCATTACATGGCTCATTAACAAGGCTCACTAGCATGGCTTATTAGCAAGGCTCACTAGCATGGCTTATTAGCAAGGCTCACTAGCATGGCTTATTAGCAAGGCTCACTAGCAAGGCTCATTAGCAAAGTTCATGCATGGCTCATTAGCAAGATTAGCAAGGTTCATTTACTGTAAACAAGTATGGATGGCTTACAAACCATGCAAATACCATTGCTTCTTCAGTGATAAATGAGCTTAAACTGATTGAAATGAAGTCATGCAAACAACAAATGATCAGGGGGGTTGTTTTATTTACATCAAGGGTGTCGGAAGCTTTCGAAAAGTGGGGGAACAACCTCTAATGGGGCACTTCCCGAGTCACAAGTCTACACCTCTGTCTGTATAGATAATAAAGCAAAGTAAAAGGGGCACTTCATTTTTACAAAGGGGCACTATTCCAATCAATGGGAACACATTCCCCTGTACAAATTGCCAGCTTCCTACTATTGGTTCAGTAAATAAGGGGCGTTTTATTTTAAAAGAGGCACTTTTGTACTATTTTTTTTCAATAGTGTGCATATTCTTGCACCTTTGACAGTAATTGAGAGGAACAATTTTTTTCAGAAAGGTGCCCCCGCAAATTTCCCCAGGCCCCATGGTTCCTACACCTATGATTAACATACTATTGTTACGATGAATTCATGACATCAGTCTCATTTCTTGAAAGTTAAACTTTCAAGAGCAATTTCTTTCACCTAACATGCCATATATGGAATTCCTCACCTTAATCGCCAGTGAGTAATAAAGTTTGTTTAGTCCTTGGAAGATTTCTGGTAGAGAGTCTTGTAACATCATGTAATTCTTAAGGAGGTTATTTTCAGAAAGTTAAAGTCATATGACGTGAATCCTGATGTCATCTATTCTTTCAAACGGATCAAATTTCCCAGTCTCTTCCACTATTCCGAGAGCAATGCTTTTTATGCAGGAAGAGTGAATTTCCAAAAACAGTGTTTTTTTCACAAGCCTGTGGCATCAATGATTAATAGCTTGATATCTGCTCAAAAAAAAAAAAAATGCACGCTGTCAAACAAGATCATCATAACAATAATTGCTTCCAGTAAGAAAAAGCTTTTCTGCAATTGTCAGCACAATCAATCATGAATAAACATACTGTACTGTATCTGCTTGCATGTAAATGGTTGTACCCAACTAGATGCTACTGTAGGCCTACAGTACATCATGTAAATACCAATATCAATCTTTAACCATTGCCCACACATTAGTTGTTAAATATTAAAGCCCATTTTGAGGAATTTTTCCTGTTTTCAGCGAAAAAGTTGGAACAGCGCAGTCTGATCAGTATCATTTATTCAGTATTAGCATAGCATAGCATAGCATAGCAAGGTTTAACATCCCGAAAACATCCAGTGCTGGACATTATATGAAGATGGCCATGACCTTTGATAACCAGTTGTGAACTCACTGGTTGCAGACCCACTGGGATACGAACCCAGGACGTGCGGGTGAGAGGACACAGCACTAAGCACCACACCACGGAGGTCTGTTTTATCAGGAACAGTATTACTTGAGAAAGTACTGTTCCCAGAACCGTGGGCAAGATTTGCCTACTGAAAGTGGGGGAAAAGGTCAAAAGTGTAAGCGAGACTTGGGGAAGGGGGGAGGGGGGCAGGACAAAATCACGCTTAGATGCATTAAATCACCAAACAAAAGGTACAAATTTGATAAAAAGTCCTCCCTATGTCTCCTCAAATCCCACCTATGCATGGAACAATGGTGGAAGATTAAAATTTCAACCTCTGCTGTATCTTTTATATGGTGATGTTTTTATATTTTAGCATGACTGCTCCAACTTTTGGTAGATAAATCCCACAACAACAATGATACACCCTTCTCTTCTTGAAATACAATGCAGCATCAAGACACAAATATTCAGAATACCATATGCAGAAAATATATTTTTTTTTTATCAGTGTTGCAGATTTGAAACAGTTATAAGAGTCAAATTAGATTTTGTTCAGATATGCAGTCAGTATAATGTGAATTACAATGTTATAGCTGTTGTAATTGCAATCATTTCACTATTTATTAGAATGTACCAACAGTGCACCTGTTCCCCTTAAGCTAATGATCAATATCTGACTATTCTATTATAGTAATAATGAAATAGAAACCATTATTATTCATGACAACTTTAAGTACTTTAAATGAATCATAACAACTGAAGTATAACAGATATAAAGCTCCTTCGACAAGAGCTTACTATGCGATTTTCAAAAATAAATATGGTTTTCTTGACATTTGACAGTCAGTTCCCAGCGCACCGAAAAGTCACTTTGGTTCCTCTTTAAGTATTCCGCTCACTCGAGATTATAAATATATGATGAGCTAAAAGTTTAAGCCATTTTCTGACGAAGAGTCTCAGTTTAAAATTTTTTGCTTATTTTTTCTTAGGTCAGGGTATAGCAGTTGACACCCTGACACCCCGTTGAGGTCCGCTTGTCTTTCTTAGGTCAGGGTATAGCAGTTGACACCCGACACCCCATTGAGGTCTACTTTATGGGTCTTTCTTAGGTCAGGGTATAGCAGTTGACACCCTGACACCCGCTGAGGTCCGCTTGATGGGTCTTTCTTAGGTCAGGGTATAGCAGTTAACACCCTGACACCCCAATGAGGTCCGCTTGATGGGTCTTTCTTAGGTCAGGGTATAGCAGTTGACACCCTGACACCCCGCTGAGGTCCGCTTGATGGGTCTTTCTTAGGTCAGGGTATAGCAGTTGACACCCTGACACCCCGCTGAGGTCCACTTGATGGGTTTTTCTTAGGTCAGGGTATAGCAGTTGACACCCTGACACCCGCTGAGGTCCGCTTGATGGGTCTTTTTAAGTCAGGGTATAGCAGTTGACACCCTGACACCCCAATGAGGTCCGCTTGATGGTCTTTCTTAGGTCAGGGTATAGCAGTTGACACCCTGACACCCCGCTCAGGTCCACTTGATGGGTCTTTCTTAGGTCAGGGTATAGCACTTGACACCCTGACACCCCGATGAGGTCCGCTTGATGGGTCTTTCTTAGGTCAGGGTATGTTTTCTCATAACTTCCATATACAAAGTTTCAAAATAAACGAGGAATGTAACAGAAAACATCTGCATGCATGTCCTTCATACTTGTCATGGATAAATGTTTGTTTCTTAGTTAATATTTTCGAATAATATTCTAACATTTTAGTTGATACACAACTCTTTGCTTCAAAACATACCTAACCGTATAAACAAGTTACACCTTGGCCTTCATTACAAATTTAATACTTCACAAATAAAAGAGTAGGCCCTAACATAGGCCTTAATCAATTAATTCTACAGATAGTAGGCCTGTGTTAGCCCCCTTGTGTTAGTTTAATTCTTAAACTCTAACAGTAATGTTCCTAGCCCCTACAGTAATTCCTATGCTAGTTTAATACATAGTCTTTTAAATCAATGATTGAAATGCCTGGAAAGTTACAGACAGACTATGCTTTTGACGTATGAGGTGGTCTTTAACATAATGATCATGTCAGATCAACATTTGACATGCTTGAAAAAATCTGAGAATCTTGACCCACTTCAACTGCAAAGTATTGCCATTAATCGTCACCAGCCCCACACAAATTTGATATGGTTACAAAATGATATGGTTATTGCTTTGTTTACCTGATTGATATGGTTATTGCTAATTCATCTACCGGTTTATATCTACATTTTGACTTAATTTTCTGGAAGAAAGTCAGGAGCTCGGTAAATATTCGGTGTAAAATTTACTCAATATTTCAATGCACAATTCTGTAAAAAGATAAAATGTTGTAGTTTCACCTACGTCGCCATCTTGTTTGCTGCAGCGTACCCAAGTAATAACCCTCGCGAAGAAAATTAATTCCTCCAGTGATTACTTTCACGAAAACAACATAAATATTAAAGTGGGCGGAGTCCTGTGTGAAAAGAGTGACATCACACACCTCACTAACCAATGCTGTGAACTGACTGTTAAAACACCTCATGAACTCCCTAGAATCTGTCATCTATAGCAGTTTACTCGAGTTACTGACAAGTATTAAACCAAAAAGATAAATACAGATGAAATTTAATAATATTGTAATCTCTTTTGAATATTACATTACTGCACTTTACTATTGCCTAGTGCTGAATAGTTCCATAGTTCTCCAAATCTGTGCATGGGAGTATTTCTTTATAATGAAATACGAGTTTCTCAAATTTTTGTTTGAATTAATTTAATATTTAATTTTGTTCCTACAACAAACAAAATTAAATTGAAATGAAGAAACTACTCAAATGGCAAATAGTAGAGTCACAGAATTCAGTTGTATATTTAATGAGGTTATGAAGTTTATAAATATTTTCACGTTTTACAAACATACAACATGTGATTCATCAGTTTCTCACACCACAAAGATTTTTATACAAATAATCTAATATACCACTGCACTTCTGAAGTTACTTTCTTTTTTAATCTGAAATTTCTAATAAATCTGTACGAGGAAAAATTTCGGAATTTTAAACAAAGGGATTACATAACTAATATTAAATCACAGGAAGAAAAAGAAACAGTAATAGGGACACACTTGGTCGCATAGCTAAACTTTCTTGCAGCGGAGGCAAAAGCCTACAAAATTTGAATCCAATATGCAGCCCCCCTCCACCTCCACCCATTACTAGAATTTTAAGAAAAAAAGTCAGTTATGTTGAGGAAAAACTTTGGAGTTTTTAGGAAAAGTCAAATATTTTGAGGAAAAACTTAGAAAGTATTGAGGAAAACCTTTGGAAATTTGCTAATTTTAAATAGATTGTACACAACTAAACTTAAAGAACAATCATTTTTATCAGAGTTACCAACAAAAAAAAAATCTTGGGCTACCCCCTTTTGTAAAAAGTCTGCATTTACCCCTAAGCGTTGGTTAATATTATGCCAGAGGTTAATTAATTTACTATCTAAGTAGCGAAGGGGTAAGGAACAATTGGTGTAATGCTATACAATGTTTGGGATGTAGGTAGAGCATTAGTGGGGGTTGGAAGAGGGTGGACAGGGATAAAAACAAAAAGGATTTAAAATGCATTGTTTATTGTACTTAGGGGAAAAGCAGTTGTTGTTGAAGATAGGATAGAAGGTTTAGGTTTATTAATGAATTCCTCAATCCAAATAAAGGTTGCTGGGAAAATATAAGAATTAATCATTAAGAATTTTTGTCCCTTAGACCCCTCCAATCTGACACCCTCGATTTTCTCAAAATCAGGGGTAATCCACACTTTTCATCCCAAGAGACTCTTCACAATTCACTTACTTAGCGAACAACTACTGTTACACCATACACAATACAGGAGGTAGTCAATACCTTCCAATTGAGAGCCTCTTCAGTCTATTCAGTTTACTTGCTAGCAACCAGCTACTCTTAAACTGTACACAATAGGTCATTCATCTTGGGCTCAAGCCACATATCTGCTTTGCAGTGATGCAACTCAGATTAGTCCTTGGCTGAGCCTAAATATAAATACGCCTGGAGAACTTTGTGCAAAGCTCATGAATAATTGATAAACCATTCCTCTTAAAGAGGGTTATTTTATCATGTACAGAGATTTACTCAAAATGTGAGCAATCATATGTCTACATTTCCAATTCAACAAATAATAGCACAAAATCATTATCATCCATGAGACCTACACTAATAACCTACTTACGCGCATTAAATATCTGTATTATTTCAACAAATCCAACCCCTTATTCATTTTATACCTGACACCTTACAAATTTACAATAACGTAACATAACACTCTTCCACACCCAATTAACAATACAACAGGATAATGATACCAGAGATTTAGGTTTTATACCTGACACATTTGAATCAATAATTCCTGATTTACTGCAACTTCAACTTTATATATGCCAATGATTTCCATCGAGGCCCCTTACCCCAACCTCCAAAGACGTGACACATTTTAATCTTCTCCATTTTTCAATTTAAAACAAGAAAACAGTACCGTATGTAATAGAGTCTGCATGACTCAAGTCCTAGATTCACAGATCACTGGAAAAGAGGACATTGTGCAGAATAAGTACTGTCCCTTAATTCATTCTATGCCTTAATTCAGCTACTTATGAGAACTTCATTTGAGTACTACCCTTGATGTTATATGCAGAGGTTACTTAACATCGTCTCTCAATTTCAATCAATAATCTTCGAGAAGGAGGAAGTGTGGAGCTCAATACAATCCACGAGACTTCCTGCAAAAGGCAGTTTCTTCCCATAAAAAGCTTCTTCTTTTGTTGCTTCAAGGGAATAGTATAATGGTTTAAAGTTATTTCAACTTTAATTATGATTCTGTGCAAAGGTTATCAGAAGATTGCAATTTCATGAAAGATACACTTCAGAATAATGAAAAAGGATGAAACCATGATTGACAGTAGTGCATTACACCTGTTGTGTCGACATTGGAGTTGATAATGTTTTTATGTGAGACAATTGGATGTTGCCAGGACCATAATTTCCATCCACAAAATGGGGATACTACAGGGGAAGGGGGTCCCTGGGGGGGACTTTAGGGTCAGATCCACCAAAGTACGATCTTAACAAAGATGTACATCCTAATTCCAATCATTGCAATGTACAGGATGTTCAAAACGCTTAAAGTACAAAAGTTTTCTAAGAATGTGAATTGTGTATTCAACTCCTGTCTCAAAGTGGAGCAGTAGGGGAGGAAGAGGGGGGGGGGGGATTGCTACTCCCGAACCCTGCATGTTTCGTATAATACTGCCTCAATTTGCATTTGCTCTTTTTTATCTCTCTGCCTAATAAGCTTCATTATATGTAGCTAAAAATTTAATTGATTATAAAATGGCTTATTAATCTAACCTTCAAGTTACTGATTGAATTTACTACTTTACTGATTTTCACTCATCTTCAAATCAAATTCACACTTTCAAGTCCCCTTGCTTTCAGTCTCCCCCATGCCAAGCTACTTGACCAATTTTTATACCCTTTTGCCAGATGTGTTATTTCTGAAAAATATGACATCATGGTAATCGATCAGGCCACCAAATTGCTTTTTATAAATGACCACTTTTCACCTTTTCATTATTCTCCAAAGACTTTCTTATACGGTCATCTTGGTGCCCAAATGCATCAGTGCATTTCTTAATAGTTTTTTTCACTGACCAATCAAACTGGATATATATCCTCTTTACAATGATGACGCATTTGACGATATCTTACGAATCATTTAGCTACCCAAGGGCATAAAAAGACTGAAGAAAAGGTTAAATCTTAAAGGGTGCACACAGGTTTAGTTTTATATTTCATATTATTTCAAAATTTATGATACTTTCATATAGAACTCTTACAAATGAATGGGTGACCATCTAAAAATAGCCCTCACTTTAAAAAGATAAAGAATTCCTTCAATAATTTCTATGAAGAAAATGTCATAAAAATCCATTCCAATCAATACTTACATGTACTCTTAATTGAGGTTAAAGTATGAAGTCTAACTACCTTTAGACCAGAGGCGGTGGAAGATGTTTAAACCTGGGGGCACAGGATCTGAAGGGCACTTTCCAACTGTCGTATTTTGACAGCATGTAGCACAGCAGTATAGCTTTATAGGGTCAACCATCACCCTCCTTCCCCCGCCCCCTCCTCGCTGGAAAATTTCAAAACTTTTATCAGTCCGAAAATTACTAGTGACCCATTTTCCTTTTCTATTTTTTAAATGTACAACTTCAGATATTCAAGATATTTTGGGCAAAAATTTGGTAAAATAGAACAAATTCAAACCAAAATATATCAAAAATGGAAATTTCATAGATCATAATTCTTGAAATCGAAAGGATTTATACTTATAAATCAGATTAGCCAATTGTATTAGTGATGAATCGGAATATATGTATGTCTAGAATGATGTGAAAAGCAAATAAGGGGTCCCTAGATTATTATCAGGAGGCCATCATTTTCTTGCTGAGCAGAATGAATGTATTTGGTATATCAGTATAAATTGGACCTGATGGCCCAAATTCACTCAGTCATCAGCGAGTCAGTAGCAGAACCCAAATGAAAGGTGCTCCACGATTGAAACTTATGGCATTGTTTGATGTTTGTGTTACTTTCTTCAATATGCCAATAAAAAGATCAATTATAAGGGGAATTAAATATATTTTGATATTTTAAATAACAGTTTTATCTCTGTAAAGGGGCACCTTTTAATTCTTATGAAGAGAATGGGCGAGAGCACATCAGTTTATGTCATGGTAATGGCCTGGGTCCAAATAGTAGGTTTTGCCCTGCATGACCCGGCAAAGATGCCCCACTAATGAAATTTGGGGTTGCTTGCACACTCTTTAGAAAAGCTCTATTTTGAGGAGCTTTTACAAATTTTAATCTGGGAAAACAAAGGTAAGCAAAGGTAAAGGCCTTTTAAGTATAAATTAGAACTGACGGAAGGACAGTATGCTTGACTATTAAAAGCTAGTATAGAGAATGGGCTTACAGAGGGGAAATATATACAGAAATAGGGTAGCAGGGGCAGATGATTTCAAATTACTTGAGCTTTGAAAGATGCACTTACATACAAGCTTCAAAATATCTTTTGAGTTTTCCAAGATATTTTAAGACAAAAAAAGTTCAAGGTTACCCCACCCATTAACTCGGAAAACATGTAAAACCTAGCAGTCTTTATAACTACAATACTTCTTTTAGTTCTATTAATTAAATAACAAAGAAAGGAGAGGCCCTGACTTGCCAATATCAATGAAAGAATGCCATTTAACCCCCTTTCCATCCTGTACCCTCCCCCAGCCCATACACATTTCCAGAACTACATCCTGGATTGTAATACAACTTTCAATTCAAGAAAATATGTGTGCCAAGTAACTGAAATCCAGATGACATGATCCTACCACATGCCATTCCGCCCTGTCCCACATGCTAACATATCCTGTTCCACATGCCAACCCACCCTGTTCCACATGCCAATCCATCCTGTTCCACATGCCAACCCACCCTGTTCTTCATGCCAATCCACCCTGTCTAACAAGCCATCGCATCCTGACCAACATCCCACTGCACCCTGCCTTACATACAATTCCACCCTGTCCCACATGCCCTCATCCTAATTCCCTCAGCTACTTTATCATCATGTCATCTTCTACCCACACACTGCTTATTGTTTATACTTCTTAAACCACTAATTTAACATCTTTAGCAGTAAGGAAACTTTTATTTGCTAATTTATTCATGGCAAGAAAAACATTTTGATTGCTGATGTCAGGATTATCAATATCATATTAAAGTCATAAGCCATATATTTTTGATCCCAGGTCAAACATTTTGCAGCAAATGCACACTATACCTCACCATTAAGTGTGAACAATGCTCTTTACACATAAGTGTATTATCATTTGTTTAAGCAAAATCATCATACCCACTTTAATCTAAGAGATACCAAATATACAAATATTTTCATTGCTATGCAAATAGGCTAATTACTATGCACAAACAATCTCCCAATCATGCTCAACTGAACAGTACCAATGCCCTCTACCACTGAACCAAATAGCAAGTTATTATCTCAGGTTAAATATTTCGTACCAAGTCTACTTTTATGCAAATAACCTACTTAATTATGCACAAAACACTTCACCATTGAGTGTAGACAATGCTCTTGACATATATGATCATTTGTGAAAAACAAAGTCTCTACTCCCACTTTAATTTAAGAGATATCATAGATACAAATATTTTCCCCTAATCATGCTCACTTGAACAGTAACCTATGCCAACTTACATGAATGTACACCATTCATAACTTAAGTTATGACAACTTTAACCAAAAACTTTAGCCAAAACTTTAACCTGAAAAATATTTTCATTGATATGCAATTAAGCTTATTAGCATGCACAAACAATCCCCCCAATCATGCTCACTTAAACAGTACCCATGTCCTCTACCCCTATGCCAAGTCACATGAATGTACACCATTCATAAGTTATGAAAACTTGAACCAAAAACTTGAACCTGACAAATACTTTCATTGCTTTGCAAATAAGCTAAGTATTATGCACACACAACCCCCCAATCATGCTCATTTGATCAGTACCTTGTCCACTACCTCTATGCCACATCACCTGAATGTACACCATTCATAACTTAAGTTATGAAAACTTTAACCAAAACTTTAACCAAAACTTCACCAGACACTGACACCGACACTGGGGGGTAGTAGAATAGCTCTACTATTCTTCGAATAGTCGAGCTAAAAAGTCCAATATGTGGGGCTGTTGGGCCTCAACTTTGGCTTAAGGGGAAATTGAGAGAAAGCCTAGTGTATGCACGTAAATCACATAAAATTTCACAATTTTAGTCTTTTTAGGGCGATATTTATGTTACTTTCTTTAATGAAAAGATCATATATAGTCTTTGAAGAAAAGTTGTTTAATGTTTGAAAGGGCAGGTTCCATTTCTAAAAAAGGGCACTAATCCTCTTTGAAAAGAACTTTTTCTATCTCAAAAAGGGCAACTTTTCCTCAGAAAAAGGGCAACTTTTCCTCAGAAAAAGGGCACTTTTCCTCTCTAAAAAAGGGCACTTTTTAAACTTTTGAGAAAAGTGGGGGGAACATGCCCCTTGTGCCCCCCCCCCCCTACCCACTTCCGCTGCCTATGCTTTAAACATTCACAACTTGATAATGAATCTCTTAAAATTATGTAAGTTTATATTTTAATTTTAAGCCTCAGGATATCCCATGCATCCACATTTGGAATTAAATTTGGAAACAAATTATACAAAATAAAATAATTACAATTCCTGGATCTTTTTAATGCAATTGCATGAAATTTCTCCACTTCATTTTGTTTTTCTTACAGAAGGCAGTTTAGCTAATTGGTCCCCTCTTGATAATTAATGCTTTTTGACTGATGTAATTATGTCTTGTAATAAATCAGTCAGCCACAGGGGGATAATACCAGGACTGACAAATCCTGACTTTATGGGAATTTGTTTTCACTTTAGGACAGGCTCTCGAGCAGACCTACTACAAGCGACCAGATCCGCCAATGTTTTATTATGAAAACGCTTACCCAATCTGATAGCAGTCACTTGATCCTAATACTAGTCGAGGGTAAGATCATGATCCAGAGGAGGCGATTGGATCCACTGATGAGATTCGAAGTGTGAGCACAGATCAGTGACTTGTGATCATGCTACTTATGTAGTATTCTGCTAAGAACTTTGTTTCTTTCGCAAGAACATTTAGCATGCTCGGTTGTTTTCCGCATGTTTTACAATGACCCACATTTTGACTTCAGCTTCACTCATGCCCTAACTGTGATCACATCATCTGATCGCTGGCTAGCACTCAAGTGAGAACATGTGACATTGTTTTAATATAATCATCGAGCAAGGTTATTATCAGGGAATAATGATCCGGAGATAAGTGAAAACATGGCCTAGACATTAGGATAGGTCAAATATGGATCACTCAGAAAGACTGACTGCCCAAGCACATCTTTTAATGGTTACTGTGTTTACTAAGGAGAAATCTATTTGGATAATATATATGATAAGATTGTGCAAAATGTGAACTACTCCTTTAAGAAAGAAGTTGCGTTCGTCGGCATAAGTACAGATTGAACAAAAAAAAGATGTTCTTTTTATTAAAAAAAAAAAAATTCACCATTTTTAATATAAACATTGACCATTTTTTCTTTATACGATTACGTCAATGGTCAAGAAAGTTATCTTTTTTGAAAGAGGACTTCAAACGAAACAAAATGATACGCCCGGCAGCATTAAGCAATATTACTCACATTTAAGTTTAAATTTCTTGTCGCATCGTTTTAAAAATGATTGAAATCAGTCTAAGTGTGATATCACATTATATTTTCTTTGTATTTTTTCCTAAGATTTTGTTTGTTTGTTTGTTTGTTTGATGAGATTTTGTAGCTTTCAGTAAGGTAATTTTAATTTACCACTTGAAAAATGTTTGTTATAAGTAAAAATGTTTTCAGATGGTCTTTTTGGTGTAACTTTTAAGATATTTGGTCTAAAATTACACATTTTTGGTCCAAATTTGAAGATTGCTAGCCTTAAATTAACAATAAATCAGTCTGATATAGACAAAAAAGACCATCGATCTCCGCCAGCGTGGGCAAGTTGCTCCCCTAATTTGAACATACTACTGCGCACTCTCCCTGCACAAATAAGGTACAGTGGCTCACGGTTAAGGAGTGTTGCTCATGTACAAAATGTAGTTGGGCCTACCAGATTTGATTTCTGCCACAATTAGCGCTGATTGTGTCCATGAGTAAGACACTTGACTTGTTTCAGTCCACTCAGCTGTAAAGTGAGTACCAGCATTGCTGGTGAATTGATGGACTGGTGTCCTATGCAGGGGATAAGCACCTCATGGGCCTCATGACTCAGGTGGATTCAACTAACACCCTGCACAAAAGCACACACACATTGCTACACATGCATTTGCCTTCTATATGTCACTCCAGGGATCTGCTATCCCTGGTCATTCAAAAGTAAGTACAGTGAAGATGAAGAGCCATTCCTTTCATCACAGTTTCACTCTAAAATGGCCTCACAAAGTATGATTCATTTGAATGTTTTTAATGTCTTTGAAGTTTGAACAAGACTGAAATTGAAATTGCAGACTCCACAAAGGTGATATTATCCCTCTTTCATCACCATAAGAACAAGCCAACCTTCACATAATCATTACCTTTCTGAAACGAACTATATATATGCAATATTTCACATATCAAATGGGGCCTACATTCCACCCTAAGCTTATTCTTTAGCAAGCAAATACCCTATTAGGTTAAGCAATTTAATACAAGCGTTGTCAAATATGTGTCACTGTTGTGCACCCTGCTGGGCCAATAAACGCTATATTTTACGATATCAGTTGAATGGAATATTATGGTGTTACTCATCATTTAAACTTTAAATACTTGAAAATTTGTGGAAAAAAACTATTACATCATGTTCAAAATATTTGAATAATCAAACCTTAATCCAACCCTTGGTACGAAAAACATGAAAAACAAACACAAGGGAGTTGTTATTTGTCCAAATAACAAGTCCCTGCATAAAAACTACATGCCATCCTTGTAGATGAGAAAGATCTACCAATAAACTTAACCTTCAAATTATTCTAAAATTGTACTTTTTTTTCTTCTTGCTCAGTTCAATCATACCAAAAGAAACAAGAACTGTCAGAAGGACAGTATGCTCGACTATTCAAAGTAAGTATAGAGGATGGGCTTATTGAGGGAAGTATATACAGAAAAAAATAATTGAGCAATTCATTTTCATTTGCTTTGTATTTTATACAAGCATCAAAATATCGTTGAGTTTTCCCAGATATTTTAAGACAAAAAAAAGGCTGTAGGTTACCTCACCTTGTAACTCAGAAAACAAGCAAAAGCTAGCAGTCTTTATAACTATAACCAACACCTCTTTTAGCTCTATTAATTGAACAAAAAAAAAAGGAGAGATGCCCTGACTTGCCAATGTCAATGAAAAAATGTCATTATGCCCCCTTTCCAACCTGTACCCTCTCCCAACCCCTACACATTCCCAGAACTACATCCAGGACTGTAATACAACTTTTAATTTAAGAAAAAATGTGTGTCAAGCAAAGTCAAGCTGCATGAAAAATGTACAATAACATTAAGGCAAAATTATGCAAAACAATATTGCTTAACATATGACAAAGTAGACATTGGAAATGATACAAACCCCCTCACCGCTAATAATGTATATTAAAAGACTATCCCAAATTCCATCCCAACCTGTCCCAAATGTCATCCCACATCAATACTCCATGCAATCACACCTGAAAACCAGATACTGTATATCCCCTTACAGAAAAGACTAGCTAACAATAAGCTTGCAGCACACTACTTTTGCAAGCTTGCAACTAGCTTGCTGCTAGCTTGCCGCAAGGTAGTATTTGGAACAATTGCAACCTTGCGCTAGCTTGCTAGCTAACATCTTGCAACCTTGCGCTAGCTTGCTAGCTAACATCTTGCAACCTTGCGCTAGCTTGCTAGCTAACATCTTGCAACCTTGCGCTAGCTTGCTAGCTAACATCTTGCAACCTTGCGCTAGCTTGCTAGCTAACATCTTGCAAGCTAGCAGATAGCTTGCTAGCTAACATTTCGCAAGCTTGCAGCTGACTGTTAGCTTGCAAGCTGCGCATAAGGTTGCAATTGTTCCAAATACTACCTTGCAGTTAGCTAGCGCAAGCTAGCAAACTAGCGCAAGCTAACATTTTGCATAAGCTATTCTAGCGCAAGCTAGCGCAAGCTAGCATTAAGCTAGCACAAGCTAGCACAAGCTAACATTTTGCATAAGCTATTCGCTAGATTGCAAATTGCATGCTTGCGAATTGTTAGCTTCAAGGTAACATTTTGCAACTTTGCATCAGCTAGTTGTTAGCTTGCAAAGTTTCCCAACTACTAGCTTGGAAATTTAGCTTGTAGGTAGTTTAGTAGTCAATAAAACTAATGAGCTGATAGCCCTGGTTTCCGTGAAACAAACAAAGGAGAGCCATGTCCAGATGCAATAGAATACAGATGTTCAGCCAAAAATGAAACCTGGAATGTCTCGTTTGAACCCTGACTCCTAGCCACTACACTCCCCTCATAGGGAATAAATCTACATCTATTACCTGATTGACAAATAAAAAAATAATAAAAGGAAAACAATCATTAAAGAAACATGTTTATTGATCAAAAGAATAAAAAAAAAAAGTCACATTCATATAAGGATCAGGACAAAATGTTAGGATTATGTGGAGGCAATGTCCAAGCCTTATTAACAAGGATGCTCATGACTCAATGAGTCATATGATTATCAACAAAAGTTCAAATAACAGCATACTGTATCTAATCTGTGTAGAAGTTGTTTGCACTTGTTTAATATACAAGTTTTTGTGTATTATTTGCAGACTTAAAGATTTACTACATACACCATTTTTGTGTATTTTGGCTCAGTCATGCTTATAAATTTTATTTCACTACGTGAAGTAGGATTGTTTAGCACTGCTGTAAAGGAGTTGATTTTGCAAGCAAGAAGTTCCAGGTTTTATTCCAGGCAGAGGCAGCTGTGGTGTGTCCTTACGGTACAGTAGGTAAGGCCCTTTATCCATCCTGCCTTTGACAGTTCCACTTTAAGCTTCCAGCTTAGCTGGGAGTGATGAACCATCGTTGTTGACTCTCATCCGCTTGTGCCACATGGGCCTTTAAATATTACTGGCAGTGACTTACAGTATATTAGCAGCTACAATTTCAATTCTCGTAAAGGCAAATTCTCTAGGAGTTAGGGACATAGTGGCATGATGCATCACCGAATTGCCCCACAGATGAATCAGTTGCCTAGTACAATAACTGATTATTTTTCAGATGCCGATTACAGTAATTACTTTTAAATTGAATATTATTTCTTGAAATTTAAGTGCTGAGTCTTTCTGTTTGTTTTTATTTTTCTTGCATAAACCTTTATCATATGATTTATTTCGTTGTTTTTTTTTCACATAACTGAGGAATGTCAATTTGTTTTACCTTTGTATATCAACTCCACATACAAGCTATGTCTTTGGGACATTTTAAATGTAAAAGAAAAGTGATGCATTTTTGTAATAATTTTCAAAAACTTTTACTTTTTTCTCTCTTCATCAAGGTATTATCCCCTTACAGAAATGGCGAGCTCGCCACGAGCTCAGTATTGAACCTCTCTGACGAGCTCACGCGAGCCTGTTTCTCATCTTTTAACTTGAAAAGCTAGTTTCTTGTGACAAAGCAGTTAACAGCAACCTTTGCTTGTACTTTTTGGGTCAATCAAATTCACCTGGCAATAAACTGTACCTAATAAAGACAGCAAGCTGGTATAACGCTTTAAGATACATACTTTTATCTAATCTATAACAATGTTCTGTCTAGAACAAGGTGATGGAATGAAAGATGTGTTTAAGGGTGAAAGTGAATACCAAATATCACAATTTTCTGAAGATAACAAACACATTTCAAATAAATTTTAAATATTTAAAATATTCTAAGGTATGTATAAGGCTTATATATAAAGCAAGATATAAGTATACTGTATATATATATCAAGTATACTGCTCCTCGCGCAGCATCTGTCAATTTCTAAAATAGCATTTTGATGGGAAGCAGTCCGTCACTTTCATAAATTGGTGCTCCTGCTGTTTCCTTTCTCTCGCACAAATTCTGAAAGAATGAAAAATATATTTATATAAATAAACAGATTATGTTCCTACAAAAATGAAATCATGTTCATGACTTTGCTAGGCAGGGGTAGCACCAGTGGGGTTCGCGGAGGGAGCATCGTCCCTAAGACCTCCGGTCTAGCACCTCTACATCTGGATTACTTTATTGTCTGGAAAATTTACTGAAAACAAAAGGGGTAAAACCAGTGAGATTTATCTTGTCAAAGAGGCAAGTTACATTCTCAGAGAAATCCTGGTAACACCCTTGCTGCCAAAAAAAGGCCATTTAGCAAATGCTTTTCTATGATTAATCCTGCAGCTGGGAACCCATGACTTCTCTGGCACAAATTGTCACAATCTAAGGACCTCTCTAATTTCTTCAGTATTTTTCCCCCTTCAGCCAGGTGGATTAAACCAGGTAAGCAAACGCGCTGCAGGTTTGCTCAAAGATAAGCAATACATGACCAGCAAATGGGAACAAAATTGACACTTTTTCACTTGCCAACTGAACAAATTGAAATTACATGAAGTGGGAGAGCCTAAAAGAGATATATTGCTAAGCTTTGAACATTGACACATTATATGAATCAAAATTAATATTTCTTTTGATAAAAAGATTTTGTTCTTATGGAGTTTGCCCCCCCCCACCCCCTAATTTGAATTAAAGTGATGATTAGATAAAGAAAACGAGCTACTAATTACAATGGATAGATCAGTGTTGATAAACATCAGCAAAAATATGAAATTAGGCCTATCTCCAATATAGGCCAATCTCCAATATAGGCCTATCTCCAATATAGGCCTATCTCCAATATAGGCCTATCTCCAATATAGGCCTATCTTTAATATAGGCCTATCTCCAATATAGACCTATCTCCAATATAGGCCGATCTCCAATATAGGCCGATCTCCAATATAGGCCTATCTCCAATATAGGCCCATCTCCAATATAGGCCCATCTCCAATATAGGCCCATCTCCAATATAGGCCCATCTCCAATATAGGCCCATCTTCAATATAGGCCCATCTCCAGTATAGGCCCATCTCCAGTATAGGCCCATCTCCAGTATAGGCCCATCTCCAAAATAGGCCCATCTCCAATATAGGCCCATCTCCAATATCGGCCCATCTCCAATATAGACCCATCTCCAATATAGGCCCATCTCCAATATAGGCCCATCTCCACTATAAGCCTATCTCCGATATAGGCCTATCTCCAATATAGGCCTATCTCCAATACAGGCCTATCTCCAATATAGGCCTATCTCCAATATAGGCCCATCTCCAATATAGGCCCATCTCCAATATAGGCCCATCTCCAATATAGGCCCATCTCCAATATAGGCCCATCTCCAATATAGGCCCATCTCCAATATAAGCCTATCTCCAATATAGGCCTATCTCCAATATAGGCCTATCTCCAATATAGGCCTATCTCCAATATAGGCCTATCTCCAATATAGGCCTATCTCCAATATAGGCCTATCTCCAATATAGGCCTATCTCCAATATAGGCCTCTCTCCAATATAGGCCTCTCTCCAATATAGGCCCATCTCCAATATAGGCCCATCTCCAATATAGGCCCATCTCCAATATAGGCCTCTCTCCAATATAGGCCTATCTCCAATATAGGCCTATCTCCAATATAGGCCTCTCTTCAATATAGGCCTCTCTCCAATATAGGCCTCTCTCCAATATAGGCCTCTCTCCAATATAGGCCTATCTCCAATATAGGCCTATCTCCAATATAGGCCTATCTCCAATATAGGCCTATCTCCAATATAGGCCTATCTCCAATATAGGCCTATCTCCAATATAGGCCTATCTCCAATATAGGCCTATCTCCAATATAGGCCTATCTCCAATATAGGCCTATCTCAATATAGGCCTATCTCCAATATAGGCCTATCTCCAATATAGGCCTATCTCCAATATAGGCCTATCTCAATATAGGCCTATCTCCAATATAGGCCTATCTCCAATATAGGCCTATCTCCAATATAGGCCTATCTCCAATATAGGCCTATCTCCAATATAGGCCTATCTCCAATATAGGCCTATCTCCAATATAGGCCTATACAATTTTGTTACACTTTTTATATAGTTATACCAGGTAAAAATATATTATAAAATGGGCAAGTTACAACACACTTTGCCATGTTGTTGTTTATTATTTTAGCATCTGTCCCTCTCAAAGTTCTTTGCATGTATGGACTTATGCACTGAACCATGCACTAAATTTATTGTTTTAATTTCCAAAAAAAGCTTGTCAAATAAACTATGAAATCAGCAATATTTTATCCAATTTAGTCAAGTTTTCTTGCACCACTTATTTTGCCATGTCATTGGTGCCAAAAAATAGTTCTTACCTTCATACCTTGATGGTCAATTGCATTGTTATCCAAAATAATTGGGTTTGCTGGAGACTATATCTTGTCAAGCCAGTTATGTTTGTCCTGAGAGTTCTGTTGGTCTTCAAGAATAGGTGCATTTATTTGAGTCTGCCATAAAAAGGGATCAGGGCAATTGCTAACTGGTGAGTTTCTTCTGTTACTCTGAAAACAATTCAACAAGGTCTGTTGGAAAAAACAAATTTATCAAATATAGAAATATTATGGTAAGCTACTGTAATACTTCAACCAAGTGATTGGAAAACCTTATTAAATATGCTCTGATATATTAATCTTTCACCCATTCCTCTACCATTCCATCCTAGGGAAAGCACCAGGTTTGGCATGAGGATAGACAGCCCCCTCAAATTTCAATGATAACCTTTAAATCCCAATCTTACTGATATCCCTCTCAAATACCAATAATACTGCCCCTCCCACCCCTCACCCCAAAAAAAAAAAAAAATCCTATTTGAGTAATAACATTTATACTGAACATTATCAAATAGGCCATGAATGTAATATTAATGTCTTTTTTAACTGTCTGGAACTTAATCTTCTCTGCAATAGATACCAGCTTCCATTAAAACAAATTAGTTTTCTCTACAATTATGACTGCAAATACAATTGCCTTTTTCTGGTCTTTTGAACTAGTCTTTCATTATGCTCCAAATTCTCTGATCTCAAAATTAACTTAGTTGAACTTCTTGTCCACATTCTCTGCATTAAATGATCTCAGATAACTCTTTGAAATTTACACAACAAAGCTTGGCCTAAGCTCTTTGGCCTAATTACTGTTTGATTAGAGGCCATACATACTTCCAAATTTTAACTAAGATTAGTGAGGAAATCCTAAGTTTGTTTTAAAAACATGTTTATCATACAAATAATAGATTGTATAGAAAAATAAAAGAAAATGAACTTACATTTATAGCAGAAATCACTACCCTGACTCCTGTAGACATGCTAATAACATTTGCTAGTTTGAACAGTATATGCCTAAAATGGCGTCTCTCTGGTTTTAAATTTAAACTGTTTGACCTTCATAAAGAACATCCTGTGTTTTCATTGGCTAACAGGGATAACACTTCCTCCAACTTGTGCGCATGATAGAAATCTGATGTCAGTGAACTTTCATTTAAACACAGTGTTGCTTGTGTAGCCATGGAGCATTGAGATGGAAAGAGAATTTTTTTTTTTAGTAAAGAAAAGTAAGAAAACTTGAGTATTAGGAATCTCTAAATACTGTAACATACTCTAAATACTGTAAGGAGATTACATAAAGGTTATGTACACAAGCCTGTGTGAATTTGTAACAGAGAAGTGGTTTATAGCTCCATGGATTAATACAGAAATGGAATGGATTAAAAGAGGGAAGATTTTGGCCATGCTGAGTTCAGTTAAATGCAACATTGGGGATGAGACATACAATATCATGGGGCTGAATGCATGGCATATTGGAACTTATGAGTTTCAAGGGATTTGGTCATGAAGGGGAGAGGAATCAACATGAGGCAGAGGCAGGGGGTTGTAAGGGTGACATGAGGAGTTGTGGGAGATAGTATCATTGAACATGTTTGGTTTTTGGGAAAGGATAACATCCAGTATTTAGTTTGTTCATGCATGTGAGAGAGGATGAATATGGAAGAGTGTGTCATTTGATCAAGGGATACTGTAGCACCACTGAGGTGTTGGTCAACATAAAGAAATTAATGAGCTTGAGGAGACTGAGGAATATTGCACAATGAACAAAAATGTTTTATGTAGCACAATTAAAACATTGAGTAGTATAATGCACCCCTCACTCAAGTTTTGCATTTGTGACAATCATGCTTTTTTGAGTACACATCTGACCAAGTTATTATTAAACTGGAAGTTGAATGATATATGTTTTACTGATGAACTTTCAGATATTAGATTTTATTTATAATTATTTTATGGTCATATCTCTTTGGTTTCTCATCTAAATCAATGTAGAAATAATAAGAAAGGGAATATTAAAGATGAAAAATTATCCACAGATTTCCCACAATGTGTTTATTTCTAAATATTTCTTACATAGGAGTTACACTTGAATTTGTGTCTTACATATTTCTTATGTGAGACTGGCTTCAATTTGTGTTCTTACATGGAAAGTTTGTCTAATTGTTGATAGAGGTTGCAAAGAGCTTGTCAGATTGTTGATTTGAGCTCGTGGCGAGCTCATCTATTTTAATGAGTTCGTCAGATTATTGACAAGCTCGTCACAAGCTTGTCCAGTTGTTGACAAGCTTTTGGCAAGCTCGTCTATATTTTACGAGCTCGTCAGATTATTAACGAGCTGGTCACAAGCTTGTCCAGTTGTTGACGAGCTCATCTATGTTTTGACGAGCTCGTCGCGAGCTCATCAACAATCTAACAAGCTCGCAACGATCTCGTTTTTCGTTGTGAGCTCATTTTTTTGTTGACGAGCTCGTCTTATTGTTGACCAGCTCGTGGCGAGCTCATGGCTATGTCTTTGGGACATTCTTAAATGTAAAAGAAAAGTGATGCATTTTTGTAATAATTTTCAAAAACTTTTATTTATTTCTCTCTTCAACAAGGTTATTATGTACTTATTTACCAATCAGAATCACAATGAAAAGTAAGTTTGAAAATTGCAAAATAAATTGACATTGACTTTTTTTCTTCTCAAGAATATGTCTTCTTACATTTATTCTTATGCAGAAAGGGGAATGTTTCATCACACACAGAAATTAATTAAGTTACTGTATGTTTGAATTTACTTTTCAAGACTTTCAAGTTGATCACTTTATATTAAGTAAAATTACCCCTAGCTATCATCACTACAGTATTTCAGTCACACTTAAGGTTCCGACATACTGTAGTACTGAAAATCTCAAGTTTTCAGAAAAGTCTAATGTTAAGTTTGTAACATTCTTTTTGGGAACATGTTGTAGAAAATATTAGCTTACACAAGCAATTAAGTTTAATGTTAAGTTTGTAACATTTAGTTTAGGAGCATGTACAAAATATTAGCTTACACAAGCTTGCAAGCAATTGTGTAATAACTTGCATAAACTCTCAAAGAAATTGTGTTAGCTTGCACAAGCTAACAAAATTTGTGATGTTAGCTTGCAGAAGCTAGAAATATTTGATGTTAGCTAGCGCAACCTAAAACATTTGATGTTAGCTTGCGCAAGCTAGCAAAAATTTGATGTTAGCTTGCGCAAGCTAGCAAAAATTTGATGTTAGCTTGTGCAAGCTAGCAAAATTTGATGTTAGCTTACGCAAGCTAGCATGAATTTGATGTTAGCTTGCGCAAGCTAGCAAAAATTTGATGTTAGCTTGCGCAAGCTAACAAAGATTACATGCTAGCTTGCGCAAGCTAGCAGAAACTTCATGTTAGCTTGCAAGCTAAATGTTAGCTTGCGCAAGCATGCGCTAGCTAGCATGAAGCATGCGCTAGCTGCGCAAGCTAGTGCTAGCTTGCTGCAAGCTAGTGTTAGCTTGCTGCAAGCTAGTTTTTCTATAAGGGTCATTGCACCACTTGCATGACCCACATACCATCACAACTGAAATCCAGATGACACTCCACCACATGCCATTCCCCTTGTCCCACATGTTGACCCACCCTGTTCCACGTGCCAACTCACCCTGTTCCACATGCCAACCCACCCTGTTCCACATGCCATCCCACCCTGTCCAACATGCCAATTACTGCATCCTGATCAACATCCCACCTTACCCTGCCCTACATACAATTCCACCCTGTTCCACATGAAACCCACCCTCATCATAACTTATTCAGCTACTTTATCATCATGTCATTTTCTACCCCACATTCCACTTATTGTTTAAATTTTACAAATCCTCAACTTGAAATTTTTTAGAAGTGAGGAAACTTTTATTTGTTTCTTTACTCATAGCAAGACACTCATTTTGATTGCTATTCATATCAGGAATGTCAATATCATAACAAAACTAAGAATGTGAAGTGAGTAAGTCTCACCTGCCATATATTTTTAATCTCAGGTCAAATATTTTGCAGCAAAGTCTATTGTTATGCAAATAACCTATTAATATGCACACTATACTTCACCATTAAGTGTGTACAATGCTCTTCACATATACTGTATGATCATTTGTTTAAGGAAAATCACAACACCCACTTTAATTCAAGAGATACCACAGATACAAATATTTTCATTGCTATGCAAATGAGCTAATAGTATGCACACATAGCCCCACCAATCATTCTCAAGTGAACACTACCAATGCCCTCTACCACTAAACTAAGTTATTATCCCAGGTGAAATATTTTCTATGAAAGTCAATTGTTATGCAAATAACATATTTAATATGCACACTACACCTCCCCATTGAGTGCAGACAATGCTCTTTACATATATGATCATTTTCCCCACACCCACTTTAATTTAGATATGATAGATACAAACATTTTCATTGTTATGCAAATAAACTAATTAGTATTCACACACAACCCCTAATCATGCTCACTTGAGCAGTACCCTATGCTCAAGTTACATGAATGAATACCATTCATAAGTTAAGTTATGACAACTTTGACCAAAAACTTTAACCAAAACTTTAACCTGAAAAATATTTTCATTGTTATGCAAATAAGCTGTTTAGCATGCACACACAACCCCCCAATCATGCTCATTTGAAAAGTACCTATGTCCTCTACCAGGTAGCATGAACGTACAACATTCATAACTCGAGTTATGAAATCTTTAACCAAAAACTTTAACCAGACAAATATTTTCATTGTTATGTAAATAAGCGAATTAGTACACACACATACATCATGCTTATTTGAACAGCACCTACGTCCTCTATCCCTAGACCAAGTTACATGAATGTACACCATTCATAACTTAAGTTATGAAAACTTTAACCAAAACAAAAACTTTAACCAAAACTTTAAGTGGACTCCAACGCCAAGGGTAGTAGAATAGCTCTACTATTCTTCAAATAGTCGAGCTAACAACTGGAAGGAAATAATTGTTTGTTTGGTGAGGGCTTAATGGCACCACGGCAGCGAGGGTGTAATTGTGCCTGAGAGGTTAGATTATTCCAGAAGTAGGAAGAAAAGAAAATAGGGGAAGATTGAGAGAAACACGGGAACTGAAAGCTAAAAAGCTGGGATTAAGAGAGGAAGTGCATGGATGCAAAAAGGAGCAAAAGCAGAGGGAAGAAGGAGAGAAGGACGAAATATGGTTGTAGAGGGAAGCATGGTGAAAGAAGGAGATAATTTTATCTGGAGGGTTTTTCTGGAAGAGCTCGGCTATTGAGTTGTGGGGAGCAAGGGAAGCTCTGGGAAGGTTGTACATGGGGCAAGCAAGGAGGACGTGGTGGACTGTGAGGGTGCAATGGTAACTGTTGCAGAGGGGTGGGGGAGCCAATATAAATTGGAGTGAGTGAGGTGGGTGTGACCTATTCTAAGGCGGGTAATGTGGACGTTGTCGGCACGGGAGAGATTGTGAATGGTGGGTTTGATCAGAATGGTAGCCTGAATGACGTGGAGTTTGTTATCAATTTGGGAGGTTTACCAGCGGTCACGAACAAGGGAAGGGAAAAGCCGTTTGATGTCAAAAATAGTTTTGGGAAAGGGAGTAGGGGGGAGGTTAAGGGCAAGCTTAATAGCTGCATTAGCTTTGTCATTGCCAAGGAAGCCAACATGGCTGAGTATCCAGAAAAAAAGAATACTTTTCCTACAGAGGGGGGCAAAAGGAGTTTACGGAGGAGGAGGAGGTGGGTGTGGGATTATCCCATTTAAGATTGAGTGAAGAAGTAAGAACAGCCTTGGAGTCGTAGAAGATGGCAAAGTGGATGAGTAAGGAGTAATCAATAAAGTTGAGGGTGAGGAGGATGGCCGTGGCTTTGGCTGAAAAGATGGACCAGTGGTTGGGAAGCCTGCTACTGAGGTCGATGTCTAGGATGACGGCAGCAGCAGCTGTCTTGTCGCCTGCCTTGGAGCCATCAGTATAGATGTTTGTGTAGTTTGGGAGTTGGTCTTTGATTTAGTTGTAGAGGTTGATGAAGAGGTTAGGGTGGGTTTGGGCTTTGTAATGAGTGGAGAGGCCCAGGTGGATAGAAGGAAGGGGGGTGGTCAGGGAGGAAAAGTGGGTCAGGAAAAGGTGACAAGAGTGGCGGGGTTGTTGCCAAGATGGTGGAGGTCTGGTTTGATGTGTAAGCTGAAGGGAGTGGATAGGGTTTTAGTCCTATCAAAGAGGATGGAGAAATTGGGGTACCTAATGATGTTGTAAACAGGGTTCTGGGTGTTGGTGACATGATGACATAACCATCCTTATGAAGAATGGTCCATCAATCATTCATGGGTTTTGCACAAAGTCCTCCCAAGCATATAATGTATATTTTTATTTAGGCTCTGCCAAGGACTAATCTGATTTGTATCACTGAACAGCAGTTATGTAGCAAGCTACATAAGATGATTGACCTATTGTGTACAGTGTAACAGTAGCTGGTTGCTAACAAGTTAACTGTGAATAGACTATGAAGAAGTTATTGAATAAGAAGGTATAGATTACCCCTGTGTTGTGTATGGTGTAATAATAGCTTGATGCTAGTCAATGAAGTGTGAAGAGTCTCGGTTGAATTACCCCTGATTTTGAGAAAATCAGGGGTGTCCAATTGGAGGGGTCTAAGGGCCGGTCTAAGGGTTAAATTTTCTTAATGAAAGCTCTAAAAGCATAGGAGAGGCCAAGCTTTCTACAACTTAGCAGAAAGGGGGGTTCATTGGCTTCAACGTAAAGGCTGGTGATGGGGGAGGTCCTGTAGGCACCAAGATGAAGCCTGAGGGCTTTATTTTGGATGGTGTTTATGTGGTTAATGTAAGAGTTGTGAGCTGCATAGTAGACAATCTTGAGCCTGAAGATTTTGAGGAGCATGGGGGTTCGCAACCCAAGTGGTGTTGGAGAGGAGGCGGAGAATGTTGAGGGAGCTGTTGCATTTTGTTTCAGGCTGCTGAATTGTTGTTTGTAGGAGAGCTTGGGGTCTAGGGTTAAACCCAGGAACTTGGTGTGGTCAATTTAGGAATGCGATTGCCATTGAGCACGAGATTCGGGTTGGTGTGGAGGTTGTTGAAATGACAGAAGTGTATGCAGACTGTCTTGTTTTCGGAGAATTTTAAACCGTTATTGTTGCACCAGTCTTGCAGCCGGTTGAGGCTGAATGAGAGCCTATTTTCGACAACAAGGAAAGCTAGAGGAGGAGTAGAAGATAGTGAAGTCATGCACATAGAGGGCACATTTGATGTTGGGACCAAGGTTGTCCGCGATGTCGTTAATGCTCAGATTGAAAGAGGTGGGGGAGAGGATGCTGCCTTGGGGGACGCCCTCTTCTTGGTAGTAGGGGTTGGAGAGGGTGTGGCCAATACGAACTTGGAACTGCCTGTGTGAGAGGAAGTTTTGAATAAAGATGAGGAGGTGGCCTCTGAGGCCGATGGTGGGAAGTTTGCCATATTTCCAAGTAGTGTCGAAAGCTTTCTCGAGGTCGAAAAAGATGGCAATGAGGTGTTCCTTTTTTGCAAAGGATTCCCAGATAGCAGTGTCGAGCGTAATTAAGTTGTCCAGGGTATTGCAAGATTTCCGGAAGCCACTTTGGTGAGGGAAGAGGATTCAAATGGTCTCAAGAAACCAGTTAAGTCTCTTATCCGGTTAATGATCCTTTCCATAATTTTACAGAGACAGCAGGTGAGAGCTGTAGCTGGAGGTGTAGGTACTGTCCTTCCCCGGTTTGAGGACAGGGGTGATGATAGCTGTCCACCAGATAATTGTGGTTAAGGATGGTGAATCTGGACCCATGGAGGTGCAGCCAGCATCGTGGATAGCTTGGTTTAATTCAGAACAGGTGAGATGGGTGTTGTAACTCTCAGTGTTGTCGGAGGGGAAGGTGATACTCCGGGCTTCATTACAAGCTTACTTGGCTTTGAAAGCATTGGGGTAGTTGGCCGAGGACAAGATGTTGCTGAAAGAGGCGGCGAGGTGGTTAACGATGTCCTTTTTCGCGGTGAGGGGACCATTCTAGGAGAGATGGGAGACTTACCCATCCTGCCATGAAAGCTGTTAACCATTCTCCAAATCTTCTTAGTATGGGTCTTAGTGGTGAGAGAAGAGATAAAGTTGTACTAAGTGTTGGTTTTACTGTCCTTGATAGTGCGCCTGGCTTTGGCATGGCTGATACGAAAGAAGTTGAGGTGGTGGGTGGTCGGGTTAGTTTTGAAGTTCGTGAGGCCCTTTTTGTGTTCTTGATGGCAGTTTTGCAGTCATCGGTAAACCAGGGGTTGGGGGTGGTTAGGGGGTTTGAGGAATGGAGCAGGTGGCGATTTTGATAAGGATGTTACTGAAGTTTGACATGGGATCCTCATCCTCGAGAAGATGGGGGAGAGGTGAGAGTCACAGAGTGTTTTGAAAGGGAGCCAGTCAGCCTTCTTGAGGTTCCAATTGGGGGTGTGGTTTGTGGGGGTTTGAAGGTTGGAGTGAATAAGAAGGGGGTAATGGTCACTACCACAGAGATCAGCAGTGACTTTCCAGCTAAAATCAAGGAGGTGGTTTGGGGAACAGATAGACAGGTCAATACAGGTGAGGGAGCCTGTGGCAGGGTGAAGGTAGGTCGGGGAGTTATCGTTGAGCAAGGAAAGGCTGTGCTGTCGAAGAATGTTTTTCATGAGCTTGCCTCTGGGGGTGGTGGTATTGGAGCCCCACAGGGGGTTGTGGGCATTGAAGTCACCAAGAAGGATGAAAGGGGAGGGGAACCAGACCCCTAGCTTTGCTGTTTTACAAGGGTGGCCTGCCCTGCCCTGCCCCTCCATGGGCCCGCCCTTCCCCCTGGGATCCACCCTGCCCCTGGGGTCTGCCCTGCCCCCTGGGGTCCGCCCTGCCCCTTGGGGATTTGCCTTGCCCTGGGGGTCCTCCCTGCCCCTGGGGGTCCGCCATGCCCCCTGGGATCCGCCATGCCCCCTGGTGTCCGACTGCTCCTCCCTCATAAGAAAAAAAATATTTCATTTTAAATATTTTAAATATTTTTTTTTTAACTTAATAATCATATTTAACCTCATAAATGAATACAGAACACAGAATGATAGCATAGTAAGCAATTGTCCTGTTTGTAAAGGGGACCTTGGACTCCATGCTGAAAAGATGCAGCACTTCGCGCACGCATTAATGTGCCCCTCAACAAGTCTAGCATGTACCTTGCCCCTATATAAATCAAGCTATGGGTCTGGGAGCTGAAAGATGAGGTTGTTAAGGTTGATTGGCTAAACGTTGGCATTAAGGGGGGAGGTAGGGGGGGGAGATAGCTACTGCAAAGAGTGAAGGTTTTGTGGAGGGAGATAGACATACAGATGGCCTAAAGGTCGGTGTTCACATGAACAGGGCTGTGTGGGATATCGTGTCTTAACGAGAATGGAGACACCCCCACAGGCCGTGTCCACTTGATGTTTATGATAGCAAGCGAAGTTACTGAAGGAATAATAGTCAGTGTTTTTCAAGGTTTCTTATAGGCAGAAGACAGAAGTTGAAGGGGTCATTTTCTTTCGAATTGGCCTTAAGGCTCTGGATGTTCCATTGTAAAATGTTGTGGGTGTTATTGTAAATGTTTGTGTTGCATGCCATAAGGAAGCAGGGGGTTATCTGGAGGAAGAGCTGTTGGGTCTGAGTTGGCTTGTTTTTCTTTGGATCTGTCCCTGTTTCTTTGGGAGCGATTGTTTTTGAAAGTTGGACGAGAAGTATGTTCGGTATAAATTGAACAATCCATGTCTCTTCAGCGTCATACATGTGGGTTTGGATGGTGGGCTGTTTGTTGATTGGTTGTTTGTTGGTTTGTTAGTTTGATGTTTGTTGGCCAGGTTGGCTTGAGTGTGATGGCATTAGAGGTGTTGGAGTTGGGGACAGCGAGGGTCTTAGAAAAGGAAGGAAGGTTGGGGAAAGAAGTGGTGGTAGAGGTGGTTTGGGTAATAGGTGTGGTTGGGTTGTTGGCAATGGTGATGGGCTTAGGACTGGGTAAGAAGAGCCAGGTGAGGTCGGTTTGGGCATGTGAGTCAGTTTTAGTTGTGCTTTGGAGGAGGGGGATATTGGTATTTGAGGAGACTGCGTTCGTGTAGAAAGGTTTGTTGTGGAGGGAAGCGAGGAATTGCTTCCTGGCCTTGGGGTAAGTGATGCTGGTTAGTTTGGTTATCTACTTTTTTTGAAGCCAGGTGGGGCAGTCTTTTGAGGAGGGATGGTTGGCTGGGTGAGTACTGTCACAGTTGGTGGAAAGTGGGGTGTTGGTGCAAGGAGGCGCTGTCATGGTCCAGGTCTCCACAGTTGCCACAGGGCGTTTGGCTGCGGCAAGAGCCTTTTCCCATGGTCATACCTCTGCCACTTATGACAACGGAGGGAGTTGGGAATGTAAGGGGCGACTGGGATTCTAGGTAGCTGGCAGTGATGTGGGAGGGAAGAGTTGGTTTGGCAAAAGTCAGGAAGATGGTATTAGTGGGTGTTTCTGCACCAACTTTCTTAAGGATGAGACGACGAGCTTCAGTAACATGTTGGCAGGCAAATGTTGGTAGGTTAATTTTGGGCCAAAACTTTTACAGTTTGCACCAAAACTCATCCATTTTGGACCAAACATCTTTCATTTTGGCACCAAAATCTTAAATTTTCAAATTGAACCAAAAATCTAGATAAAAAATCTTTAGGTTTTTTTCAAAAATCTTCAATTTTGGACCAAAACTTCTAAATTTGGATCACAATTTACAACATAGAACCAAAAAGCTTTAGATAAGGAGGTGAAATTCTTTTATCAGGGCCATGCATGCATGGTCCCACCCCACAATAATTTTCAAAGCAATCTGGCAGTACAATGTTTAATAGGCCTTAAAATTACCTTTTTACCCGCGCTAATTACAGAAAATTAGGGAATTTTCTGGAATTCTCCTTGAATTTCCAGGAAGTTTTCTTCAGTTTCAGTCAATTGTCTTCATTTTCAGAAAATTTTCTTTAACTTCAAGCAAATTTTTCATAAATTTTAAGAAAATCTTGGACCAAAACTTTTAAGTTTGGACCACAATCTACAACATAGAACCAAAAAGCTTTAGATAGGGAGTTAAAGTTCTTATAATATCAGGGCTACGCCACGCATAGTCCTTACTCCACAATAATTTCAAAAAAAATACAATTCTTAAACTTCTGCACTTTCTGGGAAAGCACTGTCAATTTTGAAAATTTTCAGAAACTATTGCCAAAATCAAATGAAATTTCCAACAATTTTATGCATTTTCGCTCAATTTGATGTTAATAATTTCACAATTTGTCATCAAAATAAAGCATGCATGTAACCAGGAAATAGAAGCCCTATTTCGAGAGGGCAGGGGTCCCTAAATTCCTTCATCTCTGTCCACCCTAATCTGAAACTGGCCCTCATTGTCTTTTCTGTTGGTTTTTTTTGGGGGGGGAGCTTAAGCCCCCTCAGAAACGAAAAGTTAGACACGCCCATAAAGAAAGAGAACAAAGTGATATAGGTTTTAATTTATTTAGTATAGAATAGAATAGATACAATAAATAAAGACGATTTGCAACTTGGTTCTCCAAATTTGACAGGTTGCAAGATTCCAGTGTGTGCATGCGTGATGGTGAGCTGATGAAAAGTCGCGTACCCAAACAAACAATTTCTTATCTCAAGTTAACCCTTGACATGCTTGAAGGTTCAGAACCGCTTCTGCATAGTTCATTTCAAATTTCAAATAATAGTATGACTCTTCAAAAAATATTTTGGTGAAAATTTTGGTAGAAATATTTTCTATTATGTTTCTGAAACAGTAAAAATGTCTAAATAATACATTTCTTCATATCACGTGTTAGACCTGGCTAATAAAATAACGGATTGGCATTGGAAGTTTTCGTCTATATTCCTCAACGTTGCCAAAATATAAGATTTTTTTGCAAATAAATACAACTCCATAATTTCTTAATTAGTAGGCTATTGCTATATTGATTGTAGCGTTATAACCGTTAAAATACAACCTTCAATAAATAACACTTAATTTGAAGTCCATATTCTCTACATTATATAAAATATTAAATAAAACTCTCAATTAAAAGATAGCGGATTAGCAGTACCGTAGCCAGGGAGGGATTGAGCGAAACCCCTTTTTTTGAGAAAGTGCCATTTTGAAATCTAAATATATAATCAAGCACCTAGAATTTCAAGGTATTTTGTCCTTTCATACAAAAAATAAAATCCCCGCCTTTCAAATTCCTGAATACCTTTTTGTTGAAATGAGTGCCCTTTTGAAATCCGAAAAAATATTAAGGACCTGGAATTTCAAGATTTTTTACACTTTTATACAAAAACTTACCCATTTCAAATTCCTGCCTACGAGCATCATAAGCACAGAAATTGTTTAACTTCCTTTGGGATTTTTATAAGGACAGTTAGAATAAAGGCTCATTGCAAATACATTTTATTTTTTCAATTCCATTGCCATTTTACAATGACACGATTTGGGTTTCATAACTATGTGTTTCGCGGGGTGTTTCGGCACTAGAACAGTAAACAGGTAAATACAATTATACTCCAGATATAGTTTCCTTCACAATAAATTTTAATCCATCTCCTGCCCAGTCAGTTCAATTGGGGAGTTTGATTCTGGTCCAATGCATCAATGAGCTGTCTAAACAACAACTTCCCAAATAATATAATGTTTTGACGCACGCATACAAGCACATAAGTCCAGGATGTTTGCAGGTCTTAAAGAAAATTTTACAAAAAACCATGGGAATATTCCTTTAAGAAAATAGCCTACTTCCGCAGCATCTACAACAGGTTCTTTGCTTCAGCTCACTGGCTAGAAATAATCTTTATTCTGCCACATTTTGCTTACCTCTTTTTATAATGCATGACTTGTGCTTTTCCTTAAAAATTTATTCCAGTAAATTATGACCACAAACTTACTGTAGCAAATAATGAGACCACTTATCTTACTTAGAATAACTGCTAAACCAGGAGAACGAATACAATGGGGCCACTGATAAGGGAATTTGATTATAATTACTTGTGGTTTTCAGAACAAAGAAAATAAAGAGGAATAGTCTGACCCGATCTGCTTATTCATCAGGTCGGGTCTGTCTGTTTTAAATTTTAAGGAGCACAACAACTAATGGGTAGTGCCCAACAAAAATTGTAAATTGGGATTTTGAATGGATTTTTGTATATTTTCAACATTTGTACTACCTCCAGATTCCTACTTTGTAAAAATAATCATGCAGTATTAAGTTTCACATTTTTCAAAATATATCAAAATCATTAGTTTGAAATATGAACGTTTGTAATTATTTTAAGAATTTCATGTGAGGGTATCAAAGATGGTGGATTTCCGGCATGTAGTTAACAATACTGGCCCTGTCGCGTCCTGAAGGCTACGACAGAAAAAGCCTCTGAAGTACCTCCTTGTGTATTTTGATCAGTTACAATTTGAAATTCCCACAAATCACATGTACACAAATGAAACGCAGCAATCAAATTTGCTTAGAGAAGATTCTTTTTCACTTCAAAGAATCGAAAGGTTCTGATTCAACTCGAGGGGTGGCATGCGAATCACAGGAGTTGGAACTTGAACTATAATTTAGAAAAGTTATAAATATTATCCCTTGCAGCCATGGTAAAGTTTCATCACTTGTAACAATGTGAGAAAGTATACACCTTCGATGGTTGATTAATGACTTCTTAAACGATAAAGTTTTGTGGAAAGCAGAAATAATTAATTAGACGCTGAAGAATATATTCCATAAACTTCTCGTGTTACAAACAAAATTTCTTCCAAAACTTATGGTAAAGTTTAAGGAAAGCAATTTTCTGCAGAAAAAAAAACATACCTGTATGATTAATTGACACATGTTCCATGAAGTTATAGTAATGGAAACAAATTGCTTCCTAAAGTTATGATAAAAAGTTCTCGGTCAAACCACAAATGTTTCATGGATTAATTGTACTGTTGACAATGTTACATAGACAAAGAAGTGCGATTTGACTGAATGTGGCAACTGGCGTGGCATTACTCTGATGTCTGTACCAGCCAAGGTTTTGGGCAGGGTGATAATCTATAGGATGAAAGGTGGAGTTGACACGAAACTCAGGAAAGAACATGCTGCATTTAGAAGTGGATGCAGTACAACAGAACAAATATTCACTCTTCATTTCATTATCGAACAGGCTGTTGAATGGAATAGCTACCTTTATGTGTGCCATGTTGATTTGAAAAAAAAAAAAACCTTGACAGTGTACACAGAGAAACGTTATGGAGCATCATGAAATATTACAGCATCCCTCCCAAGCTGATGAATATGGTGAAACCTCTTGATGTAAATTGTTGGCTAACAATGACACAACTGCATGGTTCGATGTCAAATTCAGGTGTCAAGCAGGGTTGCATAATGTCAGGATTCCTGTTCATACTGGTGATTGACTGAGTCATGTGACAGACAGTGGTCAATGGAAACACGGGAATTAGATGAAAGTTGGCAACAAAGTTACAGGACATCAATTTTGCAGATGACATAGCGCTTCTGTCTAGCACCAAGCGGCACATGTAAACTAAGTTGGGCCATTTGAGTCATAGAGCCAATACTAAAGATAGACTCAAGATAAACACTGTAAAAATAAAAACCATGAGATTCAATGTAAACAAATTAGCAAATTTACAAATAAAATTTCAATGTAAACAAGTTAGCAAATTGACATACCTAGGTGCAGTTGTGACCATAAATGGCGGAGCTTCTGATGACATACAAGCAAGGATAGGAAAAGCTTGGGGCGCCTTAAATACACTAAGACAAATCTGGAAGTGCAGTCAGTTCAGCAGAAAAACTAAGATAAGATTCTTCAATCCAACATTATTGCTGTACTACTCTATGGCAGCAAAACATAATGAATGACCAAAAGTGACCGTCGGTTGGATATATTCTTACACAAGTGCCTTAGAAAAATACTTGGCATTCGCTGGCCAATGAGGAAATAAGATGGCAGGCAGGAACAGAGGCCCTAGCAACATAGAAGGTAAAAGAAATGTGGGCAGATCAGAAGAGACGTGGAGAACCGTAGAGAAAGGGAGAGAAAGGAATTGGGTTTAAATTCATGGATGGAAGTGAGACGAGTGGCTGCCAACAAGAATAAAATGGAGAAGAAAGTTTACTCGCCCTATTCCCCATGAGGGGAGAAGGAATTAAGTCAAGTAAGTCACTGTTGACTCATTTTCCAACTTGGTAATAAGAAAAGGTGAGTTGGGGAAGAATGTGTCAAGAAGTTCAGAGACTAAAAGTGAGGGGAGTAAATGCTAAGAAAAGCCTATTTTCTGCCATAAGATGGACATTTGAAAGAAAATTGAATTTTAAAAACCCACCAGAACAGAAATGAATACATATGAAAGAAAAGAAATGACCTCAAAAAATAAGGCAGCATCATTCCATAAGCTTGCCACAGGCTGTATCTCTGTCATGTCAATTTATTACTTAATTACTGATAAAACAAACAAAAAGATACTGCCCTTATCTGTTTATGAAACAATATTGTCAAACATCAGCTTTTGACAGCCAGATATACTCTTATCATATTCAGAAAACACTTCTTCAACCCCTTTGTAATAGGTTGCACTGCACTTTTTCAGTGTAATTACTCTTGTCATAGGGCTGAACAACCCTCATTATTTTATAGTAAGAAATATTTATACAAGTCCCTGTCAAAAATTAACTGGAATTTTAATGGCATGGTAAATATTTTCAAGTGTTGTTTTCTGCAATTAATAAATAATTCAGCATTCCAAATAAAGGCTATATTCAAAAAAAGTGCATGAGAAACCTCAGACATGTACAGTTTGTGAACATTATTTGTTCACTTCAGTTATTGAAACAAAATTTAATGACCTTTTGTGTATATTCCTTCATTTAGCAAACACACCTTTCACAATTATACAAGAATGGCCATAGCATATGGCATACATTATTTCATCCTGTTTTAAAGAATAAAATAGGCTTCTAAAACTGAGCTGCATTAGAGCACAATCTTGCAAATTTATATGGGGTGCAAAAGAGAATTATGCTTATGGAGATAAAATGCATGCATGTGGATAGAACTATGCATCGGAGTAGATACACCATATATGGTGTTGATAGAACCATGTATGTTGGAAATAGAACCATGCATGGTAGAGATAGAACCATGCATGGTGGAGATAGAACCCTGCATGGTGGAGATAGAACTATGCATGGTGGAGATCAAACCATGCATGGTGGAGATAAAACCATGCATGGTAGAGATAGAACCATGCATGGTAGAGATAAAACCATGCATGGTGGAGATAGAACCATGCATGGTGGAGATAAAACCATGCATGGTAGAGATAGAATCATGCATAGTGGAGATAAAAGTATGCATGTTGAAGATATAACCATGCATGATAGAGATAGAACCATGCATGATGCACATAGAAGTATTCAGCCATGCATAGTGGAGATAGAACCATACATGGAGGAGATAAAACCATACATGGAGGAGATAGAACCATGCAAAAAGATAGAACCATGCATGATGAAAACAGAACCATGCATGGGTGGAGATAGCACTGCAATTTGGTCAAGATAAAACCAATCACCATTCATGGGTGGAGTTAAATATCATATACAGGAGGAAAAATACTCAAGAAGAATGGAAGAGGCAATTAATTTACAGGCAGTTTGTGAACTCTAGTACATACCATATAATCAATTAGTGATATCATACCTCCATGCTGACTTCCTGATATAATGATCTAATACATTTATTTGTTTGCCAAAGAGCTGACAACCTTCTTTACATTGAACTATAAACCAAAAGGTAGTGTGGTTCCGATGTCTTATTTTTTAGAAGCCGTTGTAGTACAGGTGAGATGATAACGTTATTTTATGGACTCCTATTAAGTATCACTTCTAACATTATAATTAACATCTGAGGATATTGAGATCTGCTTAATTTCATTTTGTTAATCAGTTAGAGCCTCCAGTGAAACCCCATTTGAATTCAAGTCAGCATGTTTCATGGCGCCTTCCTCGTCAAACAGATAAATGTTGAATATCATAGTCATATAACATTGTACTAGGCGACCGTGGAAGAAATAAGTTTTTTATCCATCATGAATTAAAAAGTCCATTTTTTGATTGAAGGGAGAGAGGCATTTTATCCTCATCCAAATCTCTGCATATGCATGCTCTCAAGCTTCATCCATAAATTGGCCCGGGGACATAACTTGATCGGGGAGGGCATAACTCATGAAGAGTGGGAGGGGGGACTAAGAGAAATCCATTGGATCAAAGAATAATCTGATCTTTGAAATATAACCTTAAAGTACATGTGTGGGTGCAGTGGACGTCTATGAAGAAAAAGATTTAATCATTAACTTATTTAATAATGAAAATGCAATAGTCCAGATTTTAAGTCAAAATCAAAATATTTTGTTGAAACAATTTTTTGTTCGGAGATGTTATAAAGTTTGGAGACCTACCAGGAATTGAACCAGGAATACTACATTGTCAAGCTGATGCTATGCTAACAAGGTCACTAAGGTCTCTTTATTGCTTAAACTTATAGATAATTAAACAGCCATATATTATCTGCTGACAATAATTAACCCATGAATGAATAATCTGAATGAATAAAAGAATTACATAATAGAGACATTAATCTGTAAGTTTCAGGAATTTGTAACTGCATGTAAAAGTTTGATTAGATATATTTTGACAGGTGCAAGGCATTGAGCATATTGAAAATGCAATAAATATTCATTGCACTTGAGGGATATGGGTGGCGTCATGCAGTAATGAAGTAATTTCAAGCTGTGCAGGCACTTAATTCCAAGCTGGGCGGGGCTTAATTCCCTACTGTGTGGGAGCCTTAATTCCAGGTTACCGTGGGCACTTAATTCCAAGTTGGGGGTTTTAATCAAAAGCAATAGCAGATTATCTCTTCATAATTTATTCATGGGGAAATTGTAATAAAAGAGGGGGAATCCCTCTAACTCCTCACTAATGTCAACACTGGTCTCACTCCATTTGAATTTTCAAACCAGAATGTTTCATGCCCCCTACCCCCAAACAGTAAAGAATTTGGCCCCACTATGAGCCCCAGTTGTGCGAATGACTCTTTGATGTCAATTTTCGCCCTTCTCTAGTTGCGGGAATGAATGTTTGATTAGCAGGTGCTAATACAGGTCCTAATATACAATAAACATCTGTGTTTTAACCCTAACTCTACCAGGGCTTTAAAAAGAGCTGGTCCAATTTTCATAACTTTTTTTTTCATATGCATTTTTGACAACTTTCCTTTCCTTTTTTTTCTTTTCTTACAAGTTTGGTTGGAATAGAGGCTAAGATATTTATCTTTTGAGTAATGAAAGCCAATTTAGAAAATATTGGACAAAAATATGCAAATTAAGCAATTTTTGGCTAAATTTGGTCAACAAATGGTCAATCTTTGCCGAAGTATAACTTCTTGTCAATATTAAAAACAGAGATTTGTGTTACATATTTAGATTCTTTATGAAATTTCCTTTCCAATGATACTAATCTCTAATTTTTAGAAAGAAAAGAAAGAAGAAAAAACATCAAAAATAATTATAGTCAAAAGACCCCTGAAAGCTGCAGCAGAAAAATAATTACGCAGTGGTCATGGTAAAACTCGAACCTGGAGCGCTCGTATGCTTGCTGTGTACCACGAGAGGTGAAATATAATTCTTTTAGAAAAGGTTCTAAATAGAGGGGGTATGCCTTTATTTATATATCAAATAAAAGAAAATTTCAAGCACTTTCGAACGGTGGTTCAACAAAGTATGTGCGATGTACGCTTTGGGTACACGATTTACACCCAAAAAAAGGGTCAAAAATGGCAAAAATTCATGAAATTTTGAAGAAATTTTTTCAGAACAAAAATTGCAGGTAGGGATTATAAAAATTAGACCAGAAACCAATACTATCATGTCTTAGGATTTGCATATTTGATTTGGAAGCCAAAATGTGATATTTATTTTATTCTAAGATTTGAAAGAAAAACACTTTTTGTTTTTTTAGATTTAGCCATTTTTGAGTTTTACCCTTTTTCAATGTACTTTTTCTCAAAATTCTGTAATATAACCCCTATAAAAAAGTTACATTTTGTGAAAGAAATATCCGAGTATTTTAAAATGATACCAAGATTACTCCTATAGGACTGTGGTGAAGTCCCAATTTTATTTTTAGAAAAAGGTGGTTTGAAAACGGTGATACTATTGCCACTTGGTAGAGTAAAGGTTAAACTGACAAGTTTTTATATTAAGTTTTAAAATGGAGATAGATATGTTGGGTATTTTACATCCAGTCTTCAACAGTTAAGGTTATATAGAGATAATCCACCTGTGAAGAATTGTTTGATAAGCTTCCAACAATTAGCTATGAACATATGTAAATTTGGTAAAACTTTTAGAATAAGCCTGTTCTATATTCCCCCTCCTCTCTCCTCCTCTATCTCTCGGTGTCTTAGCTCATGCATTAAATACAATATCGCACAAAGTTTTAAACCTATTACTAATAGATTATTTTACATTTTCAAATGCCCTTTTCCTGAGAAAATGCCCTTTTGAAATCTAAATACATAATAAGAACTTGGAATTTCAAAGCTTGTTGAAGTACCGGAACGGTTCTGACCATTTGACGAAGAATCTATAGCCTACTCTCGGTAAAAAAACCTGATGTAGAACACCTCGTTCTCCTTTCCATTTTTCCAAGGTGCAGGAATGAAGTACTCTTTTATAAGAAAAAATAAACGTCCTGGCTACAGACCTGCAGAAAAAATCTACGTCCATCTCACTTGTTGAGTCAGATTGCAGCTTGGGGGTGGGAGTGGGAGTGGTGGGCATGGGAGTGATGGAGGTGGGAGTGCTGGGGGCGAGAGTAGTGGGTAGGAATGATGGGTGTGGTGGGGATTTCATGTTCCAAGCCTGCTTCCAACGCTTCCATCCTACCCTGTCCCACATGCCATCCTTTCATGTACCATGTGCCATCCCACCCTGTCCTACAAACCACTCCATTCTATCCTGCATGCTATCCCGCCCTGTCCCATGTGCCATCGCTCCTGAGACCCAGACGACATGCCATCCTGTCTCACATGTCATTACACTCCTGTCTCCATGCCATCCCACCTTGTCCAACATGCCATTCCAGCCTGTCATAAATGCTATGACACTACCTTGTCATGCCATGGGGATGAATTCTTCTAGACTCTAGATAGCCTCATCATTTTGAAATTCTTGTTAAGTATCAGTCATTTAGTCTATTCTCAGGAAAACTTCACGAAAACATACTTCCAACAGGCAAGTTATAGAATATCATTTTCCTTCTTCTATAAACTGAAGGAAGTACGGTTGATCTACTTACCGGTAGTGTGTGTGTGTGCGCATAACATCATCGGCATGAAATGATTTATTGGACATCACAACATAAATTAATTATTTATTTGCTCTGACCGGCCCACCACCTTGGTAGATTATGAGAACTTACCAAACAATGATAAGCTATGTGTCATTTAATGCATGAAGTCACTTGTAAACAAAGTATATTGTTATACTCATCCTGTGAATCTAAAAACATATACGTTAAAGCAATTAAACATAGGGCACACCCATCTAATTGTGTGTGCATACCTATAGCGAACATAACACCGCGTACCCACAAGGGTATTTTGAAATATTTTTTTCCTGAAATATTAACTGTAAACTCTTACCAAAAGCCAAAGGGTGTTCGTTGGTTATACATTGAACATTACAGTGAAATACTCTATAGGCCTTATATCACATGAATGATTGTTTCATAAGCTTGGTTGGACTTTTGTCGGATAAATTTTACCCCAACCATGGTTGGGGTGATCTGGGTGGTTCCGCCGCCTATGATTATGCCCCACTCACAATTTATATCAGTGATGTTGAACATTTTTATGTTGGGCATCTACATCAACCCTAACACCTTACCTATGTCAAAGAAGATGCAAAACAGATATTGTGATCAAAATATGAGCATTTGAAGGTGTTTTTTTTGCATGAATATGCTCGATATTGATACTAAAAACAATACGGACAATCTATGGGTCATGATGCATCTATGTGCCAAATATGACATGGCATAGATGTACTGTTCAGGAGATATAGTGTTTACAAGCAAAGGGTCACAGACATACACACACATACATGCATGCTGCATGCATGCATGCATACATACATACATACATACACACATACATATATGAATCCATAAATACATACATACATACGCAATGCACGCATACCCACACACACACACACATACATATATAAATATACATACATATATACATACATAGATATACTGTGCAGACACATAGGTTCCTGATACTGATAGTATCGGAACCAAACATGAGGGTCCCCATGAGCCTCAGGGTGACGTAACAAACATAAAACAATACTGAATGTGACCTCCTACCAGTATTCAGTATTTTATACACTGTTTTTCTTGTGACAAATTACACCTGATAGTAAACAGTGATTGAGTAGTGTACTTTTTATCTCATGTATATTTATTTAAGTGTTTACTTACAGATACTTTCTAGGATCATCACTTAATTGTCTGTTTAAATAGATAAGCTGCAGGACAGAAAGATTAATGACCTGCATTGTGGCAGGTATTCCCTAATGCACCGGATGCAATCAGTAATAGTTTATAGACATACAGTAGATTGAACACATTTTATTGGGGTAGTGGAATCAGAGGTGAAAATTGCAAGCAATAAATGAAATTGAAAAATGTTTTCTTACTGGAAACTAGATATCGCAAACAATATGAATCCCCTCGATGCTGATAACACACCTTCCACCCTCTATCCCACATGCCATTCTACCATGTCCCGAATGCCATTACACCCTCTGTCCAACATGTAATCCCACCATCTGTCCCAAATGTAACCCCACCCTCTGTCCCACAATCATCATCTGTCCAACATGCCATCCAACAATGATCTGCAAATTCCTGCATGCTACCTTATGCACCCTCTGTACTATCTGAGAGGGGATACGATGGTACATGCCCCATTTATAACAGTTTTGGTGGCCAAAGGGTGGAATCATGTTTGGGTAAGTAGAGGGGGAAAATTTGTGGGTAATCAACATGCTCTTAAAGAATATGTTAAATGTTATTTGTTTGCCTCTGTAAATTTGTGTGTTTGTTTGTCATCAAGATATCACAAGAACTGATGATTGGATTCTGATCAAAATTTGTGTGTGGTTTTGTTATGCCTAAGGACGAAGTGTGAAAAATGTGGGACATACTGGATCAGGGGAAAGGTGAAAATGGAGGGGTGGGGCATTTTAAGGTAAATTTGTCTTGTCTGTCATCAAGATACCTCAAGAACTGATAATTGGATTTGAATAAAATTGTGTGTGTAATTTTTTTACTGCTTAAGAACGACGTGTTTAAAACTTGGGACATTTTGGAAGAAGGGAAGGGCGCAAATGGGGAGGGGGGAGGACATGTTTTTGCCTCTGTTTGTTTGTTTGTCATCGAGATATCTCAAAACTGAAAATTGGATTTGGATTACATTTGGTGTGTGGCTTGGGTACTACTTAAGAATAATAATAATAATATGAACATTTATAAAGCACTGGTATCCATCAAAAAAATGATGCTCATGGTGCTTTTGCAAACACAACAATGATAAATGTATCAGCTATAGTCACAGTCAGAATGTCTCTTTAAACAGGTATGTTTTTAAGTTCCTTTTGAACATGTTGATGCTGGGTGATGACTTGAGTGCAAATGGCAATGAGTTCCAAAGTTTCACTGCTCCAATCATAAAACATCTGTCACCCCATTGTGTTTTTGGATTATACTCTTGAAGCAGTCCTTTACATGAAGATCGTAAACCACAACGTGTTGGCACATAGTCATTGAAAAGTGTAGATAAATAAGAGGGCATTACACCATTCAGGCACTTGTAAATTATCAAGCAAACCTTGAAAGTGATTCTCTGCAGAACTGGCAGCCAATGTAAATCTGCAAGCACAGGTGTTATGTGTTCAGACTGTTTTGTGCGGGTGATGATGCGAGCCGCAATATTTTGGAGTCTTTGCAGACGTTTCTGTAGATTCTTTGACTACAGAGGGTCTTAAAGTAAAACTCGTTTACACAGCTTATTGCATTTCTTTGTTTCTTTATTTTCTGTTCTGTGCAACACGGTTCACTGTGAAGATATAAACACGAATACACTTCTTAAATACTTGTCTGTAACGCATGCTAAATTAATATAAACATTGATCTAAAATGAATGCTACCCTCTACAATAATGGTGAAAATATTCTGAAACGTCTCCCTCATTCCAATCATAAAGCTACTAACATCGTAATACATTCTGCATTGTCGCCCTCATTCAGAGTCTTATTTTAGCCGGGGGGAAGACCAAAATACACATTTTCTGTATAGCGCCACCAATTCACGGCGTGGCTTGACCTAATCATAACGAGTCATCAAGCACTCGTTCATGACCCTACATAATAATCGCACAAACGGAACCCAATTCACCACCCCATTACAACTCGTGTTCCAAATGAACAGCTTAACATGAAATATGAATATCATATATAATTTAGCGATGATTAGAAAGGTGAATTTGTCATAAATTCAAGGAATTATAGATCGTAAAGGGGTCAGTTACCTACGGGTCATGTACTGCAATTCCCATATAACGTTAGTACGACTCGAATATCAACGATGACTTTAAATTGTTGATAAAACACCATAAAACTGACACATGTAAATCTTAACCGACGAAAGATAACTATTATGAATAGGATTACAACTTACCGACTATTTGACCACCACGACTCTCTCAAATTAAGCAAAACTTCTTACTTTCTTAAGAGCATTATTTGTCCAGACTTAATCATTCTTTGAGATTTTCGACTGTAAAAAGGATGGCGCTATTATATTACAAAATGCATAACATATCGGCCCCAAATTAGTCCTCCTAAAGCACTAATTTCTTCAACTACCAAAGAGTAGCGGCATCTACCTTCCCAATACCAATGACATAAACAACTTAGGCTATGACCAGCACAACTACAACGTCGCTGATATCTTAGTGCTAACTTAACAACTCGTATAACTCCAACACCCATAAACTTAAATGATACAACTGATCTACACTGTGTACACAATGTCTTCACAAGAAGACTGTAACTAATCAAATCTAGGACTTCACTACATTCTCAGCTGCCTCGAGCAAACAAAGCTTGAGATTGGTCTCTTGTAAAACTTTAGACCAACTCTGACTTCTACGGTTCTGACATATCCTTGTCTGTCGGGATATGTGGTCACAACGCGACCCAATGGCCACTGACCACGTGACGTGCTATCGTCCATTACAGTACCAAGTCATTGATAGCAAAATTTCTTTTAGGTTTTGTCCACCTTTGTCTGGTTTGTAAGAGTGGCATGTACTCTTTAACCCATCTTCTCCAAAATTGGTCAGCTAAGTACTGAACCTGTCGCCAACGTCTGTGGTTGTAGCTGTCTTCTTTGACAAATGTTCCAGGGGTAAACATGGATTGCTTCGAGAAGGAGCAGATGATTTGGCGTCAATGGTTGATCGTCCTTTGGGTCCATACTCAACTGGGTCAGCGGTCTCGAATTCAAGATGGCCTCAACTTCAGTCATCAATGTTGTCAACGACTCATCCGTTACTGTCTGTTGGCGTAGTAGACTGCCCAAGATCTTACGAACGGGCAATTATACGCTCCCATACTCCGCCCATGTGGCTTGCTGTAGGTGGATTGAATCTCCACTCAATGCCTCTTTGCGCAAGAAAAGCGTTGTACTTTGGTTGAATTCAGTTGAGACAGACTGTCCTTCAGCTCCTTGTAAGCTCCTTAAAGTTTGATCCGTTGTCATTAAAAGATCTTCTCCGGGAATCCTCTCCTATTGATAAATCGCCTCAGTGCATGTATGAATGAATCTGTATCTAAAGAATGTGACAGTTCTAGGTGCACTGCTCTACTTGCCATACAGGTGAATATGCATCCATATCTCTTGACTTGACTCGTCCCTGTTTGGCGTAGAAAGGCCCAAAGTAATCAATCCCTGTGAAGGAAAAAGGAGGTTTGTCTGACGTTACGCGTTCATTAGGCAAATCAGCCATCAATTGTTGACCATGACGTGCATTCCTTCTCTTACAAAGCAGGCAATTTCCTATAACTTTACGCACAGCCGCTCCACCCTTGATTATCCAATAATTTTCTCTAAGGGCTGTCCATGTCATCCCTGCTCCTGAGTGTCCTACAACTTGATGATAGTGAGTGATTAATAATTTAGTCACATGGTGTTTGTTTGGCAAAATGACAGGGTGTTTCTTTTCTTCTGGTATTGGAGCCCTATTCAGTCTCCCACCGACACGCCATAGTCCGTTGATTTCGACTGGACATAGTTTCTCTAATCCGGGGTTTGAGGTGTTCTTCCCCACTTTGGTACAGTCTAAACCTGGGCGATGTTCTTTGGACGTATCTAATTATCTCTCTTTCTGCAAACTGGAGTTCACTTGCTGTGAGGTCGTCCCTTCAAAGTCGTTGCATCCCTTTACCTTGGCTTTCAGGAACGCTTTGAATCTCAGTATCCACCCGACCCGCGTCTCATGCGATTCCATGATGAGTATTGTGTTAGAAGTGCATCGATGGAGTCTTCAACACATGTAGCAAAGACTTGTGCTTTCTTGCTTTCTGGATCCACTTTCTCCTCTTCCAGGAGAATTTCACCATCTTTTTCAGCAGTAGCGAAAAGACAGGCCACTCACGTTCATCTTTCTGAAGAAATTCTGGGCGTTGATCCATCGTAACAAATTTTCAGCCTTGACACCCGAGAGCCATCATCAGCAGGGTTCCGTCCAGTGTCTACATATCTCCATTGACTTGGCTCACTGACCTCATGTATCTCTGCAACTCTGTTTGCCACGAAGGTCGAAATCTCCTGCTTTCGTTGTTCACATACCTCAGAACCGATGTGGACTCTGTCCAGTAGGTGACGGTTTGGACTTTTAATCTTAATTCATCCTTGATGATACTGCTAACTTTCGTGGCAAGAACAGCAGCTGACAACTCCAACCTTGGGATTGTCATTCTCTTTAGAGGACTCAGTCTTGCTTTGCCCATGACAAGAGCACAGTGGGTTCTTCCATCCCCGTTGGTTGTTCTTAAATACGCACAAGCTGCATACGCCTTCTCTGACGCATCACTGAATAAGTGAAGGTCGTGCCTGACTTCTTTGTAGTCAGTTGGTTTGTAGCACCTGTCGATTTCGACCGATGTCAGCACAGAAGTATTGTCAAGCCAATCATTCCATCTCTGTAATTCCTCTTGGCCAACAGGCTCATCCCATCCTTTCCCTTGAGCACATAAATCTTGCAGTAGGATCTTGGCTTGTAAGATGAATGGTGCCGCAAACCCCAAAGGATCATAGAGGAGCTTGTAGCAGAAAGAATTCCTCTTCTTGTTGGCTGTACCTTCTTATGAGTTGCTCTGAAGCTGAATTTATCTTTGTTGACATCCCATAAAACTCCGAGAGTCCTTTCAATTGGCAGTTGTTCCAAATCTAGGTCAACAAGAGATGAGGCTCTCTCTGCTGGTGGAATGGCGTGAAGCACCGTTTTTCGTTGCACACCCACTTGGTTAGTCTAAATCCACCTCTTTTTAGCAGTTCACATAGTTGGGGAATCAACGCAGAGCTTCTTCTGCTGTAGGAACCGACTTCAAACAGTCGTCGACATAAAAGTTCTCTAGTACAGTTCGCCCAACATCAGCTTCAAAGTCTTCCTTGTTTTCTTCGACTGTCTTTTGCAGTGCAAAGCAAGCGCAACTGGGGGAAGAGGTTGCGCCAAATAGATGAACCTTCATTTCATATGTTCGTGGTTTTGTTATCCAAATCTCCATCTGGCCACCACAGGAATCTCAAGGCCTTCGCATCAGATGAGGCACTCTCACCTGATTAAACATCCCTTCAATGTCTGCAACAATTGCGACTCTCTCTTGTCTGAAGCGCATCAAAACACCCACAAGCTTATTCATGAGATCTGGCCCTTGAAGTAAGTGGTCATTGAGTGCCACACCTTGGTACTTTGCTGCACAATCGAACACTACTCGAACCTTTCCTGGCTTCATTGGATGTATCACCGGGTGGTGGGGTAGATACCAAACTGTTCCAGAGTTTGATTCCTCCATTTCTTTCTCTACTTCCTCGGCATATCCTTTCTCTATGTACTCGTTGACAGCAGTTTTATACTGTGAGTGGAGTGTCGGGTCTCGCTTCAACTTTTTCTTCAGGTGTTGAAGTCTTACTTCTGCTAACTTCTTGTTGTTTGGCAAGGCTGGTGGGTATTGCCTCCATGGCAAACCTAGTTGATAATGGCCTTCCACTTTCTTGATAGTGTTGTCCATGATCGATTTTGCTTTCTTGTCTTCAACAGAATAGCCTTGCTTATGTCCACATGCAAAGTCCATCTCCCAGAAGCGTTTAACTTGTTCATTTAGTTGGCTGTCAGCTGATACATGGAAGATTTCTGCAGAAGTCTTACAAGTCTCCTTTCGCCTTGTGGTAGGTCCCAGAAGTGTCCATCCTAACGGTGATCGAACTGCATAAGGTTCCTTCCTTTGTCCTCTTCGTTGGTCATACACCCAGAAGGCTTCTGGTGTGTCGCTTCCAATCAGGATTCTCACATTGGCTCTCTCGGGATTGTGAAACTTGATCCCTTGGAGGTGTGCCCATTGATCAGTATCATCCTGCACAGGTATGCTGCAATGTTGTACAGGTAATTTGTCAACAGTCCATGCTCTACTGATCTCGATTTCTTCATCTTCTGCGAGTCCCTGTACCGAGAAGCTTACTTCCATTCCTTCACGTTGAGTGTTGGCATCATTGACCGTTGTAAGGGAGAATACTCTTCTGTCACCTTCCACTCCCAATTCTGTTGCTAAACTTTTGGCACATAGTGAAATGTTGCTTCCTTCGTCAAGAAGGGCCCATGTTGTCACCTCTCTTCGACCATACTTTGCCTTCACAGGGAGAACTCTCAAACATACCTCCCTCCTTGCTCCAACTACATGGCATTCCGCTCGTTCGGGTTTTGTTCTGGAACACTCTCATGTTGTCGACCTTTACCAGCTTCCTGCTATTATCCAAAGAAGTTCCGGCCCCATTTCGTTGACTTCTCCTCCAAACTGGTTTCTCTCCATGTGAAGCAAGGTGTTGTGTTTCCTCTTACACACTCTGCAACTGAGCTTTGATCGACACCCTCTTGCTGTGTGTGTATCTTCCAGACAGTTAAAACAAACGCCGGCTTTCTTTGTGAATTCGAACCTTTCTTCCACTGTTTTCTGTTTAAAGGCACTGCATGAGTCCAGTGGGTGTGTTCCTGAGCAGCACTTGCACCTCTTGACTTCACCTGTCGAGTCTTCATAGTGAGTTGCAAAGGATGATATCTTGACATTTTTGAAGCCATTTCGCTGCTTATTGTTAGGCTTTGCATAGGTTGCTGACTTCCCAATATTTTGTCCAAAAACATTGCTCCCAATCTTAGCTTGTTCTTCCACAAATGTGGTTATATCAGAAAAGGTCGGGATCACGTTTGACTCCATTAAAGAATGTGCAGTTCGAGCCCACTTTCCCTGAATATGGAAGGGCAGCAGATTTTGAACCTTCAATAAAGTGTCGGTGCTGCTCATGTCTGCAGTATACCTCATTTGTGACAAAGTCATCTGGCATCTCCTCATATCTCTGGCTAGATTCCACAAGGCTTGGTTATCATTTGCTTTCACAACAGGTCTGTTCAAAACTTTCAAAAGGTGAGCTTGTGCCACCACGTAATTGCGACCAAATTGTTCATGGAGTATATCAAGTGCACGTTGATAACCGATGTCCGGGTCCAACAGAATGCAGTTTTCTATTGCCTCATGTGCTCTATCGGTGCAGAACTGAATCAAATATGACAGCTTCGTTCTGTTGTCTGAGATTTTGCTAGCGATATTTACTTCAAAGCTATTGATAAAATTCCAATATTCTACAGGGTCGCCAGAAAACTTTACTATCTCAGGCTTTGGTAAACCCATTGCAACAGACAGCAGATCAAAGCTTTGGGTCAGAGGACTAAGTTGGAATCCTTGTGGTTGGTCTATATTTTCATTTTGGTACATATCCTGCATATGTGGTCGATACATATTTCCCTCTTGGAATGTGTCCCTTTGATAAGATTGATGCATATTTCCTTGAAATACATCGTTCTGATGAGGTTGGTAAATGTTTTTTTCTTGTAAAGCGTCACTTGAATACGGACGGTCAATAGATCTTTCCTGGGATGTATTCTTTGGTTGTTCAAACGGATTGTTTGAAGGTCGATTTTGCCCTTTACTTGACAGACCATTCTTGGCTGGGTCATTCTGGGATACATCATTTTGGGGTGCCTCTTTACCTTTAAGTATAGAACACCAGTCCGCTGTTCTTTGAGGTGCTTCTTCTTCAGGCAGCTTTATAAGATTTGTATGCAGACGCCGATAGGTGGATTCATTTTCTACCTCCGTTTGCCACAGTTCAGTTTCTTCTTTAGCTTGTTCTATTTCATTGTCTAATTGCATAGCTTGTAATTTTTGGTCCAATTCGAATTGTTGTTTTTTGATTTTCATCTCCCTTTGGGCTTGTTCCTTTTTGAGTTTAGCTAATCTTTGTTTGACTTTAGCTTCTTTAAGTTTACTGCTGGATGAACTCAATCTGGATGTTCTTGTCTCCATGGAACTTGCATCTCCATCTTTTCCTGATGTTCCAGAGGCTTCATCTAATGTTTTCCATGTTTCTCCGTCCATAGTGAGTCGTGAACTGATGTAGATTCTTTGACTACAGAGGGTCTTAAAGTAAAACTCGTTTACACAGCTTATTGCATTTCTTTGTTTCTTTATTTTCTGTTCTGTGCAACACGGTTCACTGTGAAGATATAAACACGAATACACTTCTTAAATACTTGTCTGTAACGCATGCTAAATTAATATAAACATTGATCTAAAATGAATGCTACCCTCTACAATAATGGTGAAAATATTCTGAAACGTCTCCCTCATTCCAATCGCAAAGCTACTAACATCGTAATACATTCTGCATTGTCGCCCTCATTCAGAGTCTTATTTTAGCCGGGGGGAAGACCAAAATACACATTTTCTGTATAGCGCCACCAATTCACGGCGTGGCTTGACCTAATCATAACGAGTCATCAAGCACTCGTTCATGACCCTACATAATAATCGCACAAACGGAACCCAATTCACCACCCCATTACAACTCGTGTTCCAAATGAACAGCTTAACATGAAATATGAATATCATATATAATTTAGCGATGATTAGAAAGGTGGATTTGTCATAAATTCAAGGAATTATAGATCGTAAAGGGGTCAGTTACCTACGGGTCATGTACTGCAATTCCCATATAACGTTAGTACGACTCGAATATCAACGATGACTTTAAATTGTTGATAAAACACCATAAAACTGACACATGTAAATCTTAACCGACGAAAGATAACTATTATGAATAGGATTACAACTTACCGACTATTTGACCACCACGACTCTCTCAAATTAAGCAAAACTTCTTACTTTCTTAAGAGCATTATTTGTCCAGACTTAATCATTCTTTGAGATTTTCGACTGTAAAAAGGATGGCGCTATTATATTACAAAATGCCGCAACAGTTTCAGCTGGATGTTTGGAACCCCATATAGGAGGGAGTTATTTGAGTCGATGCGCGATGTCACAAAAGCATGGACAAGAGTTTCAGCTGCATTTCTCGTTAAGTATTTGCGAATTCGTCCAATATTGCGAAGGGACAAAAAAGCTGCTTTAGACATGGCCGTGATTTAGAAGTGCTTTAAAAGAAGTGCTTTAAAATTTGAGACATATTAGAACAGGGGAAGGGTGCAAATGGGGGGGGGGGGGCATGTTTTTGCCTCTGTTTGTTTGTCTGCAATCAAGATATCTCAATAAGTGATGTTTGGATTTGGATTGAATTTAGTGTGTGGGTTGTGTTACTGCTTAAGGAAGAAGTGATTCAAATTTGGGACTACTTGGAACAAGGGGAGAAAAGTAGAAATGAAGTGGTGGGGAGATTTTTAGGGCAAGATTGATCAAGACTTAGTTGAAACTTTCCATTGGAATGTGCTGAACACTCAGTGATCATGCCATGAAAGAACAGCCTTACAATCACTTTCTTGAACTCAAAGAAAACCAAGGGAAGTGGCTTCTGGTATCATAGAAATCAAAACAATTGGTTTTTGCCCTTAATGAAAATGATGGAATGTGAATCTACTCTGAATAGAGCTTAAACAATGAACGCTTAGCCTGAATTAAACTGAAAACAGTGATCACAAGTGATAATCCTTAAGTGTTTAGTATGTAAATGAAAATACAGATCAACAGTGAAAAAGAGATTGGGGTTATAACTTGGTGGATTAAGGGTTTTTTGAGGTAGATTGTATTTCATAAGGGAATGTTTTACCTCAAAACGTGCATAAGGAAAAAAATCGCGGAACTAGCTGTGATGTGTCACGGAAAACTATAAATTAACTTGGTAGGATTTGGATTGTACCATTATTATGCGGGTCGGTTTTAAGAACGAAGTCATTTAAACAATAGTTGAATACTTTTAGTTTGCACGCAGTGAAGGCCAAGTTCATTCAGATTTTCTTTAACGATGAAAACGAAAGGCTGTTCATGTATGTATATTTATCATACAAAAGTATTATGTGGTAGTTTCACAGATTTGAGAGTGTTTACCAGTGGCGTGATCATAGCCAGGATTGTCACTCTTGATAATACCAGTGACCATCAGAGGCTGAGATGGCATATTAGAGAGGGGCGGTACAGCATGATAGAGAGTTTGTTTGTTGTTTGATGAAATCTTAACGGCACCACGACAACGAGGGTCAAATTATGCCTGAGAGGTCAGATTATTTTAGAGGTAAGAAGGAAAGAAAACAGGGGGAGAATGAGAGAAAATTCAAGAACAAAAGCCAGAAGCTGTGATCGAGAGAGGAGGTGCATGGGTGAAACAAAAACAAAGTAGGGAGGGGGTGGAAGAGGAGAATTAAATATGGTTGTAAAAGGAAGCATGATGAAGGAATTGTGGGCTGGATGACATGGAGTTTGTTATCAATTTGGGAGTTCCATAAGGTTTGCCAGCGGTCATGAACAAGGGAAGCGATAAGCGGTTTGATGTCAGAGAGGATTTTGGGAAAAGGGGTAGGGAGGAGGTTGAGGGCAAGCTTAGCGGCTGCATCAGGGTGGGATGGCATGGAGGAGAAGGTGGGACACCTTGCCATGTATGACAGCATAGCATGCCGCATGTGGGATGTAGGCCAAGTGGAATGGAACTTTAGCAACATTTTCTTTAACAACTAGCCGGTTCCAATAAAATATCTTTAAAGCAAAACATATTAAGTCAAATTAATTGCACACACAACTTCAGTTCAAAAGTTTGTTAGACAAGGCATTACTGATGAGAAACTTTTTAAACTCATTTTTCTTAAACAAATGTATAACAAACTGTACTAATGCTGAATAGAAAACAATCTTTAAGAATGCGGTGACAAGAAAAGATATAAAGAAGTTTATTCCAGATATATAAACAGATATTAATTTATACAAAAAGTTTAATAAATAGCATAGTTCTTAATTTTTGGTATCATAATCATGCAACCTAAAGTTGTCATTTGCCTCGCTCTTGCACTTCTTCGTTCATGATTGTTGTCGATAATATTTCAGCCAAATGCTTAATTTCTGATGAATACTGTCATATAATAAGAAATATACATTGTTAAAACTGTTAAAAATGGAAGAAAATCAGCTCAAATCTGACATTGGAAAACCTTATTCACCTCTTCAACAGCATGCTTACAATACACAAACAACAGGAAACCCTCTGCACCTAATAGTACAGTCCATGCAGCTCAAATGTGCTAAGATTACGTCCGAATTAAAATAAAGGGATACATAAGCGGACGCGAAATTTTTTCTCTTATCAATTCCTATTTGTTGGAAAGTACGGTTTTTTTTCTTCTAACCAATCACGTTGGATTTTATATACATGGTAAATAAATATGTGTTAATTGTCAGGTCGTGTGAAATGGACTCCCAAGTAATTTCTTTTATAAGTTACAAAGGTCAAAGCGGCGATTACCTTGTGATTTTGCTTGCACTCTCATTGCAAAAACAAGAAAAAACAATTCTTATAGTTTACAAAGCATGGTACTTTGCTTTGGAATAATTAAATGAAAATGGTCCCAATCGATAAATAATGAATTCAAGTTCTCTGCAAAATATTCAGAAACTCTTTAGTTATAAAGTTTAAAATGCAAAATATGTGTGATTTTTCAGAGCGTTTTGCACAGTTAAGGAGATTATCACAAGCGTATGAACCAAACAATCCCATATGGGTGGGGAAGGAACAGGGGTAGAGGTATATACTCTGCAGAGTGCTAAAATTATAGATTTGAATGTTTCTTTAGTCAAATATTAAGTTTTGGGATAACAGCACTTTTAATAGCCCCTCAGATAAGGGGTGACTATAACCTGTGTGTCATTCACTGGTATTCCCTAATGCGCTAAATGCAATCAGTAACCTACATGTACTATGAGCAGATATAGGTTAAACACATTTTTATTGGGTGGGGCAGTGGAATCAGAGTTGAAATGTACAAGCAATAAATGAAGTTGGAAAATGTTTTCTAACTGGAAATGATTAGTTAGGCCTACAGTACTATCGAAGAGGAGGAAATAAGGGTACAAACCCTTCTCTTGTGGTAAGCAACGTGCCCCTGCATGGCTATGGTTGATCACGCTAATACTAAGTTTTGGGCAAACAACAATTTTCATAGGCCCCCCCGCCCCCTCAGGTCAGAGAGTATAGCCATGCAGCCTTTCTCAGATTTGGGGAAGAATGCCAAGAGGAGATTTATTCTGAACCCACTTACAAAAAAGCTTGCTGCAAGCTTACTGCAAGCTAGTAATTGGAACAATTAGATTGTGCAAGCTTGCAAAAACTTTCTGCAAGTTTGTGCAAGCTAGCAAAACTTTCTGCAAGCTTGCGCAAGCAAACAAATATTTTATGCTAGCTTATGCAAGCTAAGGTGGGCAAGCTAGCAAGTTAGTATTTGTTCCAAATAGCTTGCATAACACTTGCCGAAGCTTGCAGCATGCTTGTGCAAGCTTGCAACATGCTTGTGCAAGCTTGCAGCACACTTGTGCAAGCTTGCAGCATGCTTGTGCAGGTTTGCAGCATGCTTGCGCAAGCTAAAAATTGTTTGCTTGTTACAAGCGTGCTGCAAGCTAAAATTTCTGTAAAGGCTTTTTCACCTTACATGACTTTTTGCGGGGTCATAAAATCCTTGGCGACATGTACAGCCATGCAAATTTCCCCATCATATGTGGTGTGAACCCAAATCCAAAGTGAAGGTCTAAAAGCTTAAGGCCGAATTAACTCATCTTTGACAATTTGTAGGCTGATGCAAATGTCATTTTTTTCAAATGTTTTGCTATTTAATTTCTTTCTGAAATGAGCTAATGAGTCACGGGATGAGTATAATAAATATTAGTAATGATACTGTGACTTTTCTAAATTCATTTGACATACAGCTATTGGTAAAAACATGAATTTTGTTTGTAACATAAGAGAGTTTCTATCCACTTGAAAGCTCATTTCCTACTGTTTCCAGATATTCTGATCAATATTTCATGCTAACTGGACTGCATAATAGATACGGACAATTAACTTACTGTAAACAATGATATAAATCAGTTACATATTACAGAGCTATTATCAGTGTCTGGAACGGTGAGCACTAAATTTGATTTATGATCAATGTATCTTTCTGTCTATGATATAAAGATAATGCACACCGGAATGCACATTGCAAGTTTTTCTGTGCATTAATCAAATACAACAAGCAAACATTCGGCAGTGGTTTGGCAAGGGTTACTGTCTGTCATCCAATATGAATACAGTCATATACCAAACCGAATTATGACTATCAGACAAACCTTTTACTAATCATTACTAGAATAAGTAAAATACCAGTCATAACATGGAAATGGACTAACAGCTATTAAAGGAACAGGGAGAAATGTAGTTTAAACTACCTTTTTTAGTTTATTCTAATCAGAGGTGGATTCAGGAGAGGGGTCTGAAATTTTTCCAATGATACTTTTTTTTACCATAAGATAATTCTTATTCATGGTTTTTATGTAAATTTTGTTTAATTTTTGAGAAATTTCATTCAATGTTTGGGAAATCTCTTTCAATCTTTGGAAAATTTCCTTAAGTTTCGTGCAATTTTTAGAAAATTTTCTCCATTTTGGTTCAATTCTTCTTCAATTGTCAGTAAATTTTCTTTAAATTTCAGGAAATTTCCTGCCAACTGTGGGAATTTTTTTCTTAAATTTTAGGCAATTTCCTTAATTCTCGTGCAATTTCCCTAATTCTCGTGCAAGTTTCTTCAATTTTTGGAAAATTTGCCTCATTTTGGGGCAATTTTATTTTATTTTCGTAAAATTGTCTTCAATTTTCAGGAATTTTCCTTGTAAGTTCAATGTTTGGGAAATATCTTTCAATCTTTGGATATTTCCATCATTCTTGTGCAAATATCAGGAAATTTTCTTCATTTTGCCAAAGTTTCTTGCATTTTTGGTAAATTTCTTTAATTTTCAGAAAATTCCCTTCATTTTTCGGAAAATTTCCTTCATTTTGGGGTAATTTTTATTCAATTTCCAGAACTGTCCTTGCAAATTCAATGTTTGAGAAATTTCTTTCGGCTTAATTCTCATGCAAATTTCTTCAATTTTCAGAAACTTCCCTTCATCTTTCAGAAATTTTTGTTCATTCTTGGGTAATTTTTATTCGATTTTCAGTGAACTGTCTTTAATTTTCAAAAACTTTCCTTGCGAGTTCAATGTTCAGGAAATATCTTTCAATCTTTAAGTAATTTCTTTTATTCTTGAGCAATTTACGGAAAATATCCCTTTATTTGGGGAATTTTCCTTTAATTTTGGTAAATTTTCTGGAAATTTCCTTCATTTTAAGGCACTTTTTCTTCATTATTTATTAACAATTTCTACAATTTTGGGGAAATTTCCTTAAATGTTTGTGATATATCATTCAATGTTTGGGCAATTTCTTTCCTTCTTGTGCAATTATCTTCAATTTTCGGAAAAATTCCTTCATTTTGGAGGCATTTTTTCTTTAATTTTCATAAATTATCAGGAAATGTTACCAAATTGTACCCATGATTTTACTTCATATTTTGTTAATAATTTCCCAATCGAAAGAAAACATGCAGGGAAGGTGAAATCCTTTCAGGGAGTACCATTCTCTCTGCTTTCAAAACTCTGCACCCAATATGTTTCATTAGTCATGACAAAATTGCTCATATACAAAACACGCTATCACGTCACTCCAGTGGTTTGGTTTGACTAAGCCCCCCTGACATTTTATCCTGGTTCTGCCCCTGAATCTATTGTATTTTGCTGACCTGTTGCATATAGCAGATTTGACCCAAAAATTATTTATACCCCTAATGAACATGGGAAAGCAGTCTTAAAAACTAGAACATCAGGGATGGGGCCTGATTGAAGATCAGTCTGTCAGAGTAAAAAGAAGTAGCCGAACGAAATCTATGTTCATTCGATATAAGGTGTAAAACTTCAATTTGTATAGTTGTTTAGATTTAAAGGAAATGTAGAGAAGCTCAAACTGTAAAATCCATAATAGGCCTTAATGACTCTAAAGGTGAGATTAATTAAAGGGATGGGTAGAAAATAAATGTAACCGCCCCATTTTTAAAGATCTACAGATTGACACAATCTAAGTCCGCTTTAAATCTTGCAAACTTTCATGTTTTGGGTATAAAATTATGAAAAAATCGACAAAATCTGGCAAAAATTGGGTAAAAGGAATGAAAATTTTAAACAATTTCTATGCACATAGCCTTGTTTTAGGGGAGTAAGTGGGATAAGGTGAGTGTGGATGAAGATATTTAGAGTCAAACCACAATGGCACAGCCCCCTTGAGAGCAGGTACGTGATGTCATCACAGCTTCACAGTCCTTATAAATTTAAACTAATTTCTTTATACAAAAATCAGTTTAAAGTTGTCCTGCCAAGCCTTCTAACAAACATGAGATTTAACCTGTTATGGCTAGTTTTTCAGATCTCTAAATCAATAATCCATCACAAAAGCCTGGAATTAAGTCCATTTTCATGATGAAAAAAGACTTGGAAATTGATCATATATAAATTGCTTGCTTCAAAAAAGAGTTCAAGCTATGATAAAATGATTTGGAAATAAATGAAGAACATTCTCATAATAAAGGGAAGTTGTTCTTTTTGAATTTGAACCACTTGGAGACAAGAAAGAAGGATCAGGCTTACAAGCCTTACACAGGCCCTTAAGTTAAACGATCCGACAGTACATTCTTACTGTTTCGCAAGTAATATTTTGTTAAACTTAATCAAATTGAAGTGTTGGCAACAACATTTTTTTTGTTTATTGTCTAATGGAAATATAAAGTTTTATTTATCAATGTTCAAGTCTCTGTTGCTTGACGTTTAGTCAACAGGCCTAAATGAACTAAATAGTTCATTCATGCAATCCGTTTGCATTTTTGCACTTGAATTGAAAGTTTCTGAAGAAATTGTGAACATTTTGTTAGTTTACTTTTTAACGGCTTGGCATAGGGACACAATAATTACACTTCAGTTCTATTCTATCAATTTTTCTTCCTTTGATCATATATTCCACACAATATATAAAATAAATTATACAAATTTTTATCCGATTAAGTTGTTCAGTCAGTTATGGCTTCGTCTTTTGAGCGAGAGGTTATAAGTTCGAATCTCATGGAGTCTTATTTTTTCTTCTTTCATTTGAATTTTTATTGCTCGCGAAACAGTAAAAATTTCATGTCAGAGACGATGGGGTCAAGCTACTGTTTCAATCACTGTACCCTGTAAGCCCCAAAAAACTCAGTTCATGTCGAGTGTACAAAACACGTCCAGAATTAAATTTACATCTGATTCAGTAGTCCAGTCGGTTATGGCTTCGTCTTTTGAGTGAGAGGTTATGAGTTCGAATCTCACACTAAGTCTTATTTTTTTCTTCTTTCATATGAATTTCTATTACTCGCAAAACAGTAAAAATTTCATGTCAGAGACGATGCGTTCAAGCTACTGTTTAAATCATACTGTACCCAGTAAGCCCCAAAAAAGTCAGTTCATGTCAAGTGCACAAAACACGTTCAGAATTGTCTCGTTTTGCTGCCCTTTGCCATTGATAAACGACTTTTGATTTGAGAATTTATATTCAATATTACTGCATCTTCCAACTACACAATGCTACGGCATTTTGTTTAATATTTGCTTAAAAAATGCAATATTTTAGAAGAACAAACAGAGATGCTATCGATACTAGTTGTGAAATTTTGAAATTTCAATGGCAGACACACGTTTTACGTGGCATCGATGCATTGTTTGCATTCCCAAAATGACGTCATTACGTAGTGACGAAAAATGCATTTTTCCTTTGCAATTTTCTCGCAATCGATTGGGCTTTGTGCAGAAAATTATATTTTTGCAATCAATTAACCCAAAGACATATTTATCGTAAGTTCCAACCCCCACGGCAGGATCACTTTAAAATTCTTGACAAACTCGAGTATCTTCAATTAAAAGCAAAGTTAATGTGAGAAATGAACTTTGACAAGCAAGTCACAAACACCTCTTGGCATGTTTAACAGTATGAAGGTCAAAATGCTGTGGTATCACAATTGTCTGCAAGTGAGCAGTAAAATTAGATTCTCAGTAGTTTTTAAAAAAGGGCACAACTTCTTGTGTGAATAAACTATAACCGTGATTCTTGGATCATTTATTTCTTTTAATAACTATTTTCATATGAGCCCCTTTTGTCCCAGGAGTGAACTTACCCTTTAAACTGTAAAACAAATGATATTCTTGGTTTTTTCTGTTCAGTCATCTCAAAGAAAATGGAAGTTACCATCAATGCTTTTGCTAAATCCTGTTACCAGGTTACCATATCATGCTGAGCATACGAACAGATCCTATATCACAAATGAGGCAATTGGCCTTGATCGATTTCAGGAACACCAAAAATGCACATATTTACCAATAATTTAACAAACATCTTCTAATATTGAAAGAACATATTTATAACAACACAACACAGATACAAAGAAGAATATCAAATACTACGAATTACAGATAATAAGCTGTACCTTCAGACCTTCTGCAAAAAAAAGTATCAACAAAATAAACTTTTACGATCTTAGGCAAAAGTATGTCATTTACATCATATGTCGAATCTATCTAAAGATTTTTTGCCAAGGCCCAAAAACAACCCCAACAAACGAGATAACCCGAATACCAAGACGCACAGAACCAGGACATTTTCAGGTAGACGACGTTTACACGAATAAAAAAAACGAGCAACCGAACAAACGAAGATTCGTTTCCTCCCTTAGATTGCATTAGCCTGACTGTTCAATCAGGCTAATTAGTCACCAATCACAGAATTCAAACCCCACCCACAATGTAGAGATTGACATACAAATCATGAAATACTTTCAATTTACGTATTTTAAATTTCACATAAGACTGAAAACTCCTTGAACTTTGATCAGCCATAACTTAGGACTAAATAAGCACTCAACAAAATCTTACTCCGAATTTGGGTTATTTATACATGTGGAATAAATAGAGCCTGGCATCATAAACTGGTAGATTTACCAAGGGCAGAAAATAGAGCTAGAACAGTGTCAACAGTTGCCCTCCCAAAGGAACTCTCACCTGGAAAACAATAAATTGTTTATATTTCTTTACATCTCTTTACGAATAGGGTCAGCAAGCACACTATATGAGACTGAGAGTACTGCAGACTCAAGAACATTATAATTCCACCAACAAGGTAGTGCCCTGGAACAGCCACAAACTAGAACTGTATTATGACCCTTACCTTTATATGATCTGTACCTGTACAATAAGCAGCTATGTTTATGTAGGCCCCATCCCAGCGGGGGTACCTGTACAATAGGCAGCTATGTTTATGCAGGCCCCAGCCCAGCAGGGGTACCTGTACAATAAGCAGCTATGTTTATGTAGGCCCCATCCCAGTGGGGGTACCTGTACAATAGGCAGCTATGTTTATGCAGGCCCCATCCCAGCAGGGGTACCTGAACAATAGGCAGCTATGTTTATGCAGGCCCCAGTCCAGCAGGGGTACCTGAACAATTGGCAGCTATGTTTATGCAGGCCCCAGCCCAGCAGGGGTACCTGGACAATAGGCAGCTATGTTTATGCAGGCCCCAGCCCAGCAGGGGTACCTGTACAATAAGCAGCTATGTTTATGTAGGCCCCATCCCAGCGGGGGTACCTGTACAATAGGCAGCTATGTTTATGCAGGCCCCATCCCAGCAGGGGTACCTGAACAATAGCCAGCTATGTTTATGTAAGCCCCAGCCCAGCAGGGGTACCTGAACAATTGGCAGCTATGTTTATGCAGGCCCCAGCCCAGCAGGGGTACCTGGACAATAGGCAGCTATGTTTAAGCAGGCCCCAGCCCAACAGGGGTACCTAAGCAATAGGCAGTTATGTTTATGCAGGCCCCAACCCAGCAGGGGTACCTGAACAATAGGCAGCTATGTTTATGCAGGCCCCTGCCCAGCAGGGGTACCTGAACAATAGGCAGCTATGCTTATGCAGGCCCCAACCCAGCAGGGGTACCTGAACAATAGGCAGCTATGTTTATGCAGGCCCCAACCCAGCAGGAGTACCTGAACAATAGGCAGCTATGTTTATGCAGGCCCCTGCCCAGCAGGGGTACCTGAACAATAGGCAGCTATGCTTATGCAGGCCCCAACCCAGCAGGGGTACCTGAACAATAGGCAGCTATGTTTATGAGTGTTGGGCAGGCACTATGCACATTTACAATTTTGAACAGTGGGCCTGGCCCCACAGGAGGGAGCTTGTTGTAGGGCCCTATATTTGCAGGGGCCCCCTCTTTGTGGGGGCCCTGGACACATGCCCATGTGGCCCATGCTGAAATCCTGCCCTGTTTGTATCTTCAATTCAAGTGCTTTGGGGGTAGTATTTGATAAAAGTCAATGTGGTCTGCATTGTCACTATTTGAACTTGTTACCAGATTATTTGAATTGCTAGGAAAGAAAGTTTTTACAAAATGTGAGAATAAATATTTGTCAATTGTGATGCATGTTGTATTGGTTGAACAAGTAAGTACCTGTTACGGTTTGTCCTAGTAACTCTGAAAAGTGATTCGAACAACCATTTGAGTGATTTTTATTTTGACAGATGTGGGAAACTGCCAAACTGATCAAAAGATTATCTACCTTGTAATGAAACTACTTAAATATTGTTCCATTCCAGAGGTACTAAGGTTTAAAGCTGTAGCAATTTTGTATGAAAATGAAAGGCTAGAGTAGAAGAGTGATGATGTCACAACCTCAGACCCACATTAGGTGATCTGATCATGCATCACTAGTGGGCCAGAAGTAAAAATGGAGGTCATTGAAGATTCCGTAGAAAAAATGGAGTAGGTTAACTGTTTGCCTAAAATAAACAAGTTATATTGCATAATGGGTGATCGCAGATCACTGAGCTACGGTCGCACATTTATTTGAAAATCTTGAGAGTGTATCTGATTTCCAGCTCCAGATCATGATCCTACCTTCGACTAGGATCAAGATCCTACCCTCGCCTAGGATCATGATCCTACCTTCAACTAGGATCAAGATCAAGTGACTGCGATTAGATCCAGTGAGCGTTCTCAGTCACAGTAAAAAAACAGCGGACCACCTGCAACGAATCTGATCGCTAGATTCATTAGAACATGCTCTAGGCTGCAACATGAGAGAAACTTCTTCGTCCCTGTGCAATGCTGAACAATCTAAGACAACCTTGAGATCTAGAACATATGACAGTATCCGAAGTCGTGTAACAATTCTTGTCTGGCATATTTGGTTACGACAAGCCCTTGATTTTCGGCGTATCTTGTAAATTTGCCGTCGTATGTACATGGCACTGCGTAATGTACAGTGCACTGCACACTAGCGAAGCTTGCAACATTTGCCGCACTCCAGGCTTGCTTTTACACAAACACAATACAGGAGGAAAGTAGAATGCTAGCTAATGATATCGTTGACAATTGATAGCATTCAAAACAACATCACAACTTTCACGTTCAGTAACTTACTACAGTGCACATGTATATACTGACTATATATACTAGCCTATATGTGTTTATGTACAGAACTTGTTGAATCATTCAGCCGTTGGTCTCGTAGTTGTGTCATTTTTCTTTTATTTCTGAGTAATTCAAAATTATTTTTGTGTGAAATAAAACTTTCAATCATATCAGAGGGACAATATTTTCATTATTTTCACTTAAGTTAATGAAAAATTCTGGCGTAAAATTTCACATGTCATATCTAAATCTTACGACGCAGGTACAACATGTGCCGTGAGAAATTTCAGCCATAGTGTAATATATACAAATTTGTCACTAACGCAAACGCTGGACAGTATCCCTTTTTGGAGTGAATGATGAAAGAATCTCATGGTGGATGGTCATGAGAAAACTACAGGCATATGGTATTAATTAGTAATGATCAGTGAAGTGTGAAGTAAAGGTAGTAAGAAATGTTTGCAACTAGGGGAGCATAACAATTGGATCAAAGGAGCGCCAAACCTTTCTACCATTTTTTAATTTAAAGTGTTAGACCACATGTTTCGTGACCACTATTAAAACAGAAAGGATTAAAAATGTTTGGGAAATTGATTAAGTAATCATTAGAAATGATTACAGTTTATTTTAACTCTCATATCAAAGGTTATCAGTACCATTAAGTACAAAGAAAGTGCATTCGGATATTCTAGAGACTCCAAAATAGTACGCCCCCACTATTCAGTTTAACGGTATCCACAGATTTCAAGGTTGAATAAAATAACCATTTGTGTGGGGAATAGTTAGGGGGATGGGGGTTACTTCTAAGACAAAGATATTTGTTTGTGAAATGTATTCAATTTGAAATGTATGAGGTTTGAACTACAGCATGTTAAAAGAATCATGGAAATTACAGAAGAGCGTAAATCACAAAATGGCCATCTACTGTACATTATTTGAATTCTTATTCAGAACCACTGTTATCCTGGTCATGCATGGAATAATGCATGACCACATGGCATGACCATTGTTTTTGATAATCAAATGAGTATCTAATATGTACAGTAATCAATATCATTATTAAGGTAACATATGCCTTGGTTATGCTTTGTGATTATCATAAATTTGAGCATAAGGCCCAACTTGACCAACGAGAAATTAAAATCTGTCATGACTTAGTAGCAAAAATATACATACTGTAACTAGAGCAGAGGTGAGAAGATTGCATTGCTTCATGGGAACTTAGTATCGATACTGTAAATGTGTGGGAAATGTAACTGTGTAGGAAACGTAAAGTAATGTTATTTTTGATCATGTGCAAGACCTGAATGTGAAACTTTTGGCAGAGAACTAATTGTTTTAAAATACTTTGGTCACCCAAATATTTTTATAACCTATGAGTGAAAATGCAGGGTGAGATATGATTATAATTCTTGGAATTTCTTGGTAAATTATTGATAATGATGAGTCTCTATGATGCCCATTGCAATCTATCCATTCATATACTCTCTCACTTGCAGTTTATGAAAATGTTATAATTAAGAATAAGAATTTATAAAGAATTCAATTATATCCAATTCAAAGGAAGTTTATTTCTGTGACTGTTTGCTATAATACATGTAGGTCTAGATTAGTAAATGATTCATATTGACTGTGGTGTAAGCATAGGTCCTTTAAGGACATGCAATTATCATTCTTTTCATGAAAGGTCATTAACAGGGCCACAAACAATGGTAAGGCCCATAGGCACGAGCAATTTTGTAATTTATTGGGCCCTAAACAATGTCACATATAAAGTACAGCATGTAAGCACATTCCCTGAATGTTTTTTCCCAATGGGCCAAGTCATGCTTATAGCATGGTCACATAACAGTGACAGGGGAGATGATAACCCCCAACCCTTATCGCATGGCAGGGGCATGAAGTGCCCTCCCTTACCAGGGAAAGTAGGGTAAAATGTAGACATATATGACCTGGGAATTTTACAAGTATGGAAATTAAGGTATTATATAAACGAACACTACTTTAAAAAAATTAAAATTAATGCATGGATAACACCCAGAGATAACACTTATTTTCAAACTTATGGAAATGTCGGGCACAGTGCAATATAGTACAATATATACATGCCTTTTGCATAGTCTTTCAGGATAGGGAACTGATGTATAACAAACATCTTTTTACATATTGTATACCGTAAGAACAAATTTAGAAGAAAAAAAAAATGAAAATTGGGCTATTGATGGATGACAGTTTAAATTAAGACCAGGTAACTGTGTAGTGTTGTATATTTTGGTTGCTAACTGTTTCGAGAGAAATATGTGTTTCACATTCACAATAGTGCAGTGATCTTTTGACTCAGATTCTTGAACTATGCAAAACTATCTTGTTTACTGAACTTTCCTTTAAGAAAATTGTATTTCGGTGGTTTTGCTATACAAATATAGATTACATTAAGAAAGTGCAGTAGATTCTTTAGTAGATCTGTGGGTTAATCAATTTTAAATGTGTTTGATGATAAAAATTCTAGATATATAGGCTACAATCAGTACTGCCAGGAAAGGGAAGGGGGTAATCGGGGAGCAAGTCCCCCAAAACCTGGGGTCCTGGGGACCCGGATCATAAGGGCCTGTAAAAAAAGGAATGTGCATTCAAACTGAGCGGGACCAGAGAGGATTTTTTTTTATTCGACTGAATTATCATTATTTATGGACCTAAACTCTTGCAGTCTGCACAAAAAATCCTCAATTTTAGAACAAGCATCAGTCCTTTAACTTGGACAAAATTATTTCAATTTTTCAACCAAAACTGCTATCATTTTTTACTTCTTCAATTTGTGACCTAAATTCTTCAATTTTTGGCCAAATATCCTCAATTTTTGGAACAAAATCTTGAAGTTTTAAGCCAAATCTACAACATAGGATAAAATAGTGTCTTATGCTATCCCTCTTAAAACAAAACAAAAGGAAAATCCTTGATATGCCTCTGGGCGGGCCCCAAAATTTGTTGAAAACTCTTGCTTGACAATGACAGAATTTGCAAAACCCTTGTAAAAGTAGAACAGAAACTGGAAATAGGTGATAGCCTATTTCATGCTCTTCAGAATTTTCTAATATGGAGGCTCAGATTTTCAGTTTTCCCCCGCAACATAATGATTGCCTTTAGTTTGCTGAACCAGCTGTGTAGCACTGGTGAATGAAAACCCACCAAGTATTGTAACCCAGACCATGGAAGCAAATTCTATAACTGCTACAGTAGACCATGGACGTCTCTAATGAAATTCATTTAGACCAAATTTGATCAGAGACATTGTGGTAAAAAGAAAAGGATAACATAATAAAGATGTTCCTGATGATCGTTTATGATAGAGTACACGGCAGGCAAAAAATATTCAACAAAACACTCCAGAGCTCTATTCCACAGGGGAGATTTTCAACCTGAATTTAGCTCTAATAGATTCTGCAGAAATGAATAAAACCTGCTAAAAATGACATCACAGCCAATACATAATCCAAAAATCTCTTTGCATTGTATTAAGAAAATACACTTTTTTGAAAATTCTTGACATATAATAAATCCACTAGGCATATTAGAAGATTAGAGAGAAATTTTATACAATGATTTCAAGCAGTAAGAAAATTTGAATTCACTTTACAACCAAATACTTCACAATTCAAATAGTAAAGAAAATGAGACATCACTGTTACAGCACTGTAGGCTTCCTACACCTGTCATTTTTAGATTATTTTGTGATATATCTAAAGGAATATTCCCATGGTCTTATATGTCCATGTCATGTGATAGATGACAAATAAACAAAAAGAATGGCCAAAAAAACAACAAGTTGATATAGAATTCCTACAGGACTTATAAAGCTTTGACCCCAAGTCCTTGTGTATTCCCCTGAGAGGATTTCACCTTCTGGGTTGCACGTTTTCTTCCAAGCTGGGAGGTGAAATTGGGAAAATATTAACATAAAATTACAAAATGTGGTCAATTAATTATATTTTTTGGTAAAATGTCTTGAAAATTGGCTAAGATTTCTCCAAAACTGGTCAAAATTTCCCGAAAACTTTTTACAATTTTTTCTGATAACTGGCCATAATTTCCCAAAATTCCAGAATTTGAAGAAAATACCTGAAATGAAGGAAATTTCCAGAAAATGAAAGAAATTTCCAGAGAAGTGAAGAGGATATGTTTTTATTATAGCAGTAACTTTTTATGGAAATTTACCAGTGCAATTTTTGCACTTTGTTGGGGTGATTTTTGTTTAGGCCCCCCTTCTATGCCCCTATGTGAAACCATGCACAGGAATATTCAATTAAAATTCACTGTTTCCTGAATAAGCCAACTTAAGAGTTATCTAAACAGTAATTTCCAAAGTAATTTTGCCGTTTTGTTCTAAACATGAATATGTATGAAAATTCAACTGATTCACCAAAGGCAATGAATATATATCAAATATGTAGTCAGAGCCTACCTATTCTGAACATTTCATTTCTTGGTGTACAATAAATGGTGCGTAGTATAGCATATCATATTATATATGTATAGGTAAACAACCACAATGTGTCTCTCAATTTCTTAAATTGCTTCTGGCTACATTGAAGTTTAAAAGTCTGAAAGGGTCACTTCTGTCAATCATCATTACAGTCAGTGGCATAGCCAGAGGAGGGGCGATCTCTCCCCCCCCCCCACCCCCCAATATTTTAATCTGTAGGTTTAGATTTTAATCTGTCGGTTCAGATAGGTGCCGTCAGTTCAACAAGCTTTGACATTCCCGGAGCTTATTATGTTTTTAAGTTTCAAAAAGGGCACTTTCTAAAAAAGAGGTTCTTTGCGAATAATATATTAAACATTTGTGCAGTTTTGTATTTAAATAAAATTGGTAATAAATTCCTTTATTTCTCTAATCCATTTAATATTTTTGTTATAACATTATATGTACATAGTACAATATGTTAAAATAGGGGTGAGGGGTGCCGAAAGTAGCTATTTGGGTGGTTTAAAACAGTTTCTTTTCTTCTTTTTTGGACAAAGTTGATGCATAATTCAAAGGGAATATTTTCCAAATTTGTTATCGTAATATTGGCCATAAATTCATTTATTTCCTAAATCCATCAACATTTTTAAATTCTTAATGTTTTATACTAATAGTTATACATGTTAAAATAGCGGAGGGAATTAAATACATAAACGCTGGGCCGACAGGTGTTCTTAAAGTGACAACCCATTTGGACTGGTCGCTCATAGATTTCATTCGTTATCACATCTGCACATCGGGCTGTTGGAGTGATCCATTGAATTTAGCCTGTGTAAGCGCTGTAGCCCTACCTGAAAGTTACACTTACAGATTCCCAATTCCTCCCTATTCATAACAATAACAACTCACTGAAAGACAACCCACTGAAAGACTATGTTCTGTTTTTATTACTATCACTCAAAACAGCTCCAGGCTGCTCAAAACAAGTAGGCCTACGTAGGCTGGTTAGCCTAGCACCGTAACTTTAAAAGAACACAAAGTTCAATTTAAACTTAACCAAACTTAGTTCACACAAGTTACAACACGAAGAAGGTAATAACGAATCGCTGGTTAGTGTGAGAATGCCCACAATATTGGGGCTCGCACTAATGCAGTTTCAAGCTTCAAAACAACAACCTTATTCTTGGATAGTACCGACAGTTTACTGGAAAACACGGATAAGTTTAAACACGGATAAGTTTTTGTCCGATAAGAACATCTGAAAACTCACCTCTTTTTAATCATCCCCATCCTCGAAATTCGCATTCTTTTCGGTTCGAGTACAGCGTGCACAGCCTAGCAGATCATGCTCGCACAGTTATCACATTGATCTATGTCCGTCTGTCAATCAAGTTCATTGTTGTGCTTGAATTCACTTGACAGAGTAGAGCGAGCAGGGAAGCTGTGAAATGTAATACACTTACTTTTGTGCACATTATCCAATTATCGATTAGCTCAAACAAATTACCCTACGAATAAACTAAAGATAGATAGATGTTTTGGTAAACTTGGATCACGTTGTCTCTTTGATGTTGCAGCAATGATCTACCAGATTGTTACTGTGTGACCGCGGAGTAATTTTTGAGGTGGAGGGAGGTGAGAGGGGGTTCATATTTAACCCTGTACACTAACTCCCGACCATATTGAATAAATTACACTGAGTAAATAAAGTTTCGGGATTTTCTTCTTCAATCTTCAGGAAATTTCCGTAATTTTCGGGAATTCTTTTTTATTATTGGGCCCTTTCCTTCAAATTTCGATTTCCTTCAATTTTGAGGAAATCTTGCTCATTCTCATGCACTTTTTTTTAAATTTCGGTGAATTTGAAAATTTTGGGGGATTTTTCTTTATTTCAGGCAATTTTCTTCGATTTTAATACATTTTTGTCAATTTTTTTAATTTAATTTTCGGAAAATTTGTTGACAAATTTTAAATAATGCTACCAAATTTTCCTTTTATTTTACATTTCTTTTTTGCGAAATATTCTATAATATTCGGAAAATTTCGTTCATTTTCGGTCACTTTCCTTAACATTTCGGTAAACTGTTTGTCAATTCTAGGGAAATTTTGTTCATTTTTTGCAATTTTCCAGAAATTTCTAACATTTTGGTCAATAGGCAATTTTCCTTGATTGTGAGGAAATTTCTTGTCAATTCTCAAAAAATTTGTTGACAAATTTCGTAAAATGTTATCAAATTTTCCTTCAACTTTATGTTAATAATTTTTCAATTTTACCTCTCAACCGGGAAAACCAGGAAGGTGAAATCCTCTTGGGTCATTTAAATTTAAATTTTGAATTTTAATTTTTCACATCAGCAAAAACGTGAGAGGCTTTAGCCCGCGGCTCCCCCCCCCCCCCTCCTCCCCTATCCCCCCACCCCCCCCTCCCCGTCTTCGCGATCCCGTATGATTATCTTTTACGAAGTGGGGGAGGGAAAGGAATGAGGGCATGCAGCAGTGGTGTAGCAAGAACAAGACTTTTCTTTGCAGGGGGAATAAAATCATACAAATTTCCGAATGCAATCCCAGGCTACAAAAAAGAGTATAACCTTAAGGGCTTTAATTTTGGAGGACAGGAGACTTGACCCTCACTTTCAGATGAGATTACAAAATTTGGTTAAATGTTGTCCCCCACTGTATAGCGGGGGAAAATTATCCCCTTCCCTATTTTGTAAAGTAGAATTACAGCCAGATAGCCCGATTACCTTCTTTCTGTCTGTGTATGCCTACATTTACACCTTTTCTATCTGATATTGGACGCTGCATTGACACCGTCTGACCGAATACCCTTGCTTTCTTTCAGGGGCGTACCGAGGTAGTTGTGATTAGGGGGGTGTGAGGGAAATTTTGCCGACAAAAAGAGATACCTATATAAATGCATAACGCCTAAGGCGTCATTGCTCTGCTCTGCACATAACACACAGTCAAACGGCATGGGGTCCAGGGGCCCACTCAAGTGCCCTTGTAGGGTCCAGTGACATATGTGGTGAAACCAGGGGTACAGGGGAACATGCCTCCCACTTTTCGCAAAAGTTTAAAAAGTGCCCTTTTTCAAAGAGGAAAAGCACCCTTTTTCAGAAGGAAAAGTGCCCTTTTTAGAGAAGAAACTGCCCTTTTAAACATTAAAAAACTTTTTTCTTCAAATATATATCATGATCTTTTCATTAAAGAAAGTATATAACTCTAATATCTCCCTAAAAAGACTAAAAAAAATGAAATTTTGCGCGCATACATTATCTAAATTTCCCTATAAAGACAAAGTTGCGGGCCCACAGCCATACATATTGGACATGATAAAAGGGCTTTACCTCTGTCTACCTTTGTTTTTCCAATTTATAACTTGTAAAAATTATATTTTAAATAAGGCCTTTCTAGAGTGTGCGACCCACCCCAAATTTCATTAGTGGGGCATATTCGAATTGGGCCATGCAGGGCAAAACCTATTAATTAGAACCGGGCCATTGTCATGACATAAACTGACGTGCCCTCTCTCATCTTCTTTTGTTTTAAAAGGTGCCCCTTTTCATGATAAAAAGTGTTATTCAAAATATTAAAATATATTTAAGTCCCTTTATTATAATTGATCTTTTTATTGAAAGATTGAAGAATGTAACACAAACATCAAGCCCCAAATTTCACTCTGGGAGCGCCTTTAAATTTGGGTTCTGCTGCACTAACTCACTGAAGACATACGGTAGTGGCATTTGGGTCATCTGGTCTAATTTATCTGTCAGTCTGTTTATGGACCTGTACTGACATACCGATACCGAGTTACATTTATTCTCAGCAAGAAAATAGTGGCCTCCTGAATAAAAATGGCGATTCTAGAACTAGGAAATGGCGAACTAAATGGCGAATTAGGAACTAGGAACCAACTTCAGAAATGGAATGTCCTGAAATTCAGTGAATCCGTCTAAGTTATATAAACTTAACAGAGACTCAAGAGGAGGGATTTGTCTTCATTCGGGGAGCAGTGATTTTTTTTTTAAAGGACCACAAACATCATATTATGATCGCCAAGTCATAGTCCATTTTGTCAAAAGTTTTGTCCATTTTCGGGAAATATCGTTTATTTTCAGACAGTTTTTTCAATTTTGGGAAATTTTGCAAACTGTTTATAAAATATTCAATAATTTTGCAAAAATTTCCAATATCTTTTTCAATTTTATGTAAATACTAATGATGATTTAGCCATTTGAAAAGAAAGAAATTATTTATTGGAAAACAAGCGTCCGTTATCGCATTATAATGCGAGCGTCGGGGCGTGCGCAAATGTGATGGAATGTTTGTTGGATGTCAGCCCAGGTTACGCATATGTGTACCCGTGGTTACGCGTATGTGGATCCGTGGTTACGCGTATGTGGCGTAGAAGGGTCACCTCTCAAGAGAGAAGAACCCACAAATTTCACGCTTACAAACGGAAAAAATGCACTGGTAAATAAATTTTCTGTCAAACGTTGCTACTCGGGAAATCTGGCTCAATTTTGGGGAAGATTTCTTCAATTTTTGTGGAATTTTCTTTAATTTTCTTGATTTGTTTTTTCTTCTTTCAATTTTTGGAAAATATCTTCAACTTTCAAAAAATTTCCTTCATTTTCGGGAAATATTCTATGCATTTTCGTGAAATTTCCTTCATTTTCGGGAATTGTTCTCTGCATTTACGTGAAATTTCCTTCATTTTCGGAAAATGTTGCAAAATTTACCAACATTCTATAAACTAAGCGTAGTTCCCAATTTAAGCATTACTCCGCTCATGCGGGCGGTTTGACCCCTCCCCGCTTCCTACTCATCTGGAATGCACCACTGCAGAAAGTTTTGTCAGGACAAAAATATATTTTGTCAGGTAAAAATTTCAGCAGTGCCGCCCATCCCCTCCCCTCCCCTCTCCGCAGTCGTCGAACCTTAGTGACGCCCTGCCAGCGGAAGGATGGATTTACCCCACGGTCTCCTACGAAATATTATGTTTTTTTTTGTTTTTTTTAAGATCTATCAGTCTATATATATATATATATCATATATATATATATATATATATGTATATATATATATATATATATATATATATATATATATATATATATATATATATATATATATATATATATATATATATATATATATATATATATATATATATATATATATATATATATATATATATATATATATATATATATATATATATATATATATATATATATATATATATATATATATATATATATATATATATATATATATATATATATATATATATATATATATATATATATATATATATATATATATATATATATATATATATATATATATATATATATATATATATATATATATATATATATATATATATATATATATATATTTATATATATCATATTCATTCATTCAGGTTCATTGGAAGAAAATAAAAGTTTCATCCAAATCAGTTAAACATTTGCCATTTTATAGCATTTTGGATTTTAAGATCTTATTATAATGAAATATACAAATTGTATATACATTTTGAGGCAGAATAACAAAAAACTTAGGAATAGGCCTTATGTTAACTTATTGTTTTCAGTCTTTTCCCAAGATTAGTTTAGCATAATAGGCCTAGCATTTGAATATAAGTACAACCAACATTTCCCGAAAATCGAAGGGATTCCCCGATTAGCATCTTTTGGTGGAAACTTAATTTACCAGTTCAATTTTTGCACTTGTCACAGGGAATTTTTGTGAGGTTCCCCCCTCCTCCCCCTCTTCCCTCTTTCTCGTGAGAGGTGACTTTCCGACCCTAAATGAAACTATACGTTTACCTCTGATCTTTGACCTTTAAGTGTTATGTCACCCCATATGGGGTAAAAAATAATTACATCACCTTCAATCCTTATCAAGTATATCAACCCAAATAACACTTACGCCAAGATTTTTGCAATCGACACATAACTTAAGATTTTAAATAAAATATTCGCTTACCTTTGATAATTGCCATGTTGCATCTTGTGCATGACACATCTTTTCATTGCTCCTCATTAACTCACTTAGTAAAAACCGAATGATACTTACGGTTTTCCCCAGAAACACAAAATTAACCATTTTTAGACCAATTATTTGACCTATGACTTTTTACATTTGAGTGACATGACCCATTTAATGCAATATCATTATCTGTCAACTCACCAGGTGGCAGGTACGAAACCAATGACACTTACATTCTTTATAAAGAAGCCGCATTTAATCAACGCATAATATAGGCTACCATTTCGTCAGTCATTTAAAGTTTGACCTTAAACTGATATGCGGAACACAGCCTAAATGCGGGACACAACCTTATGTTACTCTTCATCAACCACAAGAACCAACCCAATAGCATGCTCTTATGGTTTTCCAGGACATAATCATAGGCGACAGAAAAGTTACCATTTTAAATCAATTATTTGACCTCTAACCTTTAATATGACCCATTATGTGTGGTAGTAGGACACACGTTTGCCATAAATCCTTACTTTGGGCCACACTTTAATGCCGGGAATGAAAAAGAGAGTTAAAAAAAAAAAAAAAAACTTGAAAATTTGATGGCGTGCTGTTCTTATATGCTTCTGTCGAATAGTAACGGTTGGATAAGCAATAAAGGTTGCTACAGAATATTGGCCTCTGACCTGCATGCTGAAGGGTTTTCTTGAGAAACCCCCATAGGGTCATTCTCACACGTAATGTGTGTGTGTGTGTGTGGAGGGGAGGGGGTGGGGGAGGTTGACATCAAAGAGTCATTCACATAACTAGGGCTCAAAGTTGCTATTGCTTAAAACATGACATGTAAATGTCAGCATATATTAGTTGATAAAGCCAGTAATTCTTCCTCAATTTCAATTCCTAATGCGAACACACCACTTAATCGTTGTCTTAAAATCTTCATTTCCCTTATACTGTACATGTTTTAATCGCCTACTTTCAAAAAAAATTAACTTCAAACCCCACACAATTTGGAATTAAGCCTCCCCCCCCTTTTTCTCCCCAATACACACACCTTGGAATTGGTCCCCATCTTGGAATTAACACCATGCACACAGCTTGGAATTCACCCCCCACAGCTTGGAATTCATCCCCCACATAACTTGGAAATAAGCCTCCGCACCGAGCTTGGAATTAAGCCCACGCACCGAGCTTGGAATTAAGCCCACGCACCGAGCTTGGGATTAAGCCCACGTACCGTGCTTGGAATTACGCCCACGCACCGAGCTTGGAATTAAGCCCACGCGCCGAGCTTGGAGTTAAACCTACACACAGCTTGGAATTGGAGATTTGTTATATAAATAATCCCTGTTGGAATACACAACTTGGAATAAAACCCCCACAGCAACTAGTGGCGTAGTCCCCCTGACAAAAAATTAGAAAAAGAAACCTTTGGATATATTGAAGAAAATCCTCGAAATTTTTTAGGAAAAAGTCAAACATATTTAGAAAAAATGTTTGGAAAAAGGCCCCTTTTTTTGCGCAAAAACCTTACGAATTTTGAGGAAATACAGAAATAGGGGCCCTACTTCGTTAATTTTTAGAAAAAATTAAAATAATTTGAGGAAACCTTCGGCAATGTTTTGGTAAATGTCGCAAATTTTTACGAAAAACTGGGAGTTTTGAGGAAAAGTAATATATTTTGAGGAAAAACCTCGGGAATTTAAGGAGAAGTAATATATTTTGAGGAAAAACTTCGGGAATTTTAAGAAATATGTCGGAAATTTGCTAACTTTAAACTGCCAAATACGCCTTACTTAAAGATTCGGTTTTCGGAACTATTGTGATCCTTTTTCCCAAGATGGCTTTCATCAGGATTACCAAAACAATCCAACATACTGGGTTTTTTGTTGTGCAACTTTTGCGAATTTTTGGAAAATTCCGGCCAGGGGATGGGGGGGGGGGTGGAATTTCCCTGCCCCTTCCCCTTTAGGTACGCCACTGTTCCAACTATATCCCTCAAGTGCAATATTCATTGCATTTTCAATACGCTTAATGCCTTCCACCCATTAAAATATTCAAACTTTTCCATGGAAGTGGAAGCTACAGATAAATGTCTCTATTATGCAATTGTTTCATTCATTCAAATGATTCATTCATGGTTGATTATCATTTAGCAGATAATCTATGGCTGTTTAATTATCTATAAGTTTAATAAATTAAGAGACCTCAGTAATCTAGTGGTCATCTGGTCATAGCATCACTATTATTATTAATATTAATTATAATTTCTTTTAATATAAAAAATATTTGATTTTTTCTTTAAAAAATCGGGATTATTATATTTTCATTATTAAATGTTAAATAAGGTTAATGATTCAATCTTTTTCTTCATAGACGTACCCCCTCCCATGCACCTACACACGCATTTTAAGGTGGTATTCTAAAAGTTAAGAATATTACTTTGATCCAATGGGTTTCTCTTAGTCCCCCTTTCCACCCCACCCCATGAGTTATGCCGATCAAGTTATGTACCAGCCCAATTCATGGATGAAGCTTGAGAGCATGCATATGCAGAGATATCAAGAGTTTATGAAGCCATTTGGATGAGATGCCCCTCTCCCCTCCAATAAAAATAGGACTTTTTAATTCATGATGGATTAAAAAAAAAGTCGCCTAGTACAAAATTACTTCAATTATATGACTATAATATTCAACATTTCTCTATTTGGAGAGGAAGGAGCCATAACAAAAAATAATAAAAGCTGACTTGAAATTCAAATGGGGTCTCACTGGAGGCTCTAACTGATTAACGAAATGAAATTAAGCAGATCTCAATATCCTCAGATGTTAATTATAGTGTAAGGAGTGACATTTATTAGGAGTCCATGAAATAACGTTATCATCTCACCTGCACCACAACAGCTTCTACAAAATAAGGCATCGGAACTACATCACCTTTTGGTTTCTAGTTTTAAATGGTTGCTAGCTAATCTTATGTGCCAATCGCTGTTTTTATTGTGTTCTTTTAATGTATAAGTGTCATTGGGTACTAGGTACTAAGGTGGCTTGGTGGACGGTAATGTTGTGGGCCTGTGCATGTGCAAATGGTCAATGTTATGTTTGTGGGAAAACCGTAAGTGCCGTTGGGTTTTCAGTTAATGGGTTGATGAGGGGTATTGCAAAGTTATTTTATACACATGGTGGGCGATGTAAAAGATCAGAGATCAAATAATTGATTTGAATTGGTAAATTATGTGTCCGGATTGCAATTTCTTGCAAAAACCATCATTGTTATTGGGTTGGTAAGCTGTACTTGCTGGGTTGATGGACGGTGCATGACACACGTCCGGGCATACATGGCATGTTAAGGTCAGAGGTATAATAATTGTTTCCATCATGGTAAATTGTGTGTCCGTTGTGTGTCTCGTTTCCTGTGAAAAATATAATTGCTATTAGGTTGTTGTTTTAGAGTCAAAGGTCATAGGAAAAAGTATTGTTCATTTGGTTGGTCAATGGTTATAAATTTAGTCAGGAAAAAGCTACGAGAGCTAGAAAGTTAAAATGCCATCAACACCATCGTTTATACTGTGTTTATTTTTGTAATTAACGTAACCTGTTCACCTATAACTTTCACCGTGCTGTGGGACAACACTAAACGGGAGTTTGGCGCCCATTGCATAATGTATATTAAACAAAATTAAATGAAGATCAATGAGGGATACCGGTACATGTCCTAGCATCCTTGTCCAAGATTGCTTGAAAAACTAAACTTGAAAAAGAAAATATACTGATATAGAATGAATTGAAATTGTAGGGAAAATGATATATTCGCCAAAGGTTTCATAGATTATATACTCCTTGAATAGGTAAACAGCCAGTGTGAATAACAAGAGGGGGCCCCCATCTCACCGGAATAACAGCTGGGGTGACTTCAGCAATTGTCGTATGCGAAGAAATTGGACACATTCGATAGGCTAAAGGTTTATGGACATGTAAAGGCAACCAACATTTTCATCAAATTTGGTTAAACATTAACTATTTTGTAACGTTTTTAAATCTCATTTATCAGTTTGCATAGGCCTGTTATATGCAAATTTTGTGATGTATTACAGGGCAACCACGGTATTTTCTTTTTTAAATCCTTTTGGTTTTCAAACTGCTATCACAAATCTTTTAAGAAGTACAGAAAATTTTATTCTTTGCCATGCCTCTAATAAAATTCAAACAAGGATAGTCTTTCCAATCATTTTTAGTATTTAAGATTTGGGAATGAAATTGAAAGAATTATAAAGATTTTGAGCTGTCCGCCATATACAGATATTCATAGAAAATTTCACATGACTTAAAAACTGATCACATTTTGATCAGCCATACCTGACAAAATCGTTATTTTCACTGATTAAAAAACTGGTCTGCTCATAGTTTAGTACTCTTTCAAACAACATACGAAATACTACATGACTATTAAGAGGTGCAGTGGCCCAGCCTATGGTTAAAGGAGACATAACGTCTGATACTATCATTATTGCATATGATAGAGGATAAAAAATCTTAACCAAACTCCAAAAACAGTAAGTAAATATCTTATTCCTATCTCAAGTTATTCATGTTTGAAATCGACACACGGCTCCACGGGGGCTGCCATTTTGTTCAATTCTGTATTAAAATATTGTGCATGATGACATAATTTCTCCCAATAGGAACATAATGATTATAATGTATTTGTTTATAAATGTGATTACAGTTTTTATTCCAAAATGACGTGGCACAAAGTTTTAACAGCATGTTTTGATTTCATGTGTACACAAAAATTTCTTTGACGCTCACAAAGAAAAACAATTTTTCATAAGCTAGAAAACTTGAGGTAGATTATAAAAAAACAAAGCAATGGTTATAAATTTAGTCAGGAAAAAGCTACGAGAGCTAGAAATTTAAAATGCCATCAACACCATTGTTTATATTGTGTTTATTTTTTTAGTTAATTTAACCTGTTCACCTTTTCACCGTGCTGTGGGACAACAATAAACGGGATTTTGGCACCCATTGCATAATGTATATTAAACAAAATTTAATGAAGATCAATGAGGGACACATGTCCTAGCATCCTTGTCCAAGATTGCTTAAGAAACTAATCTGCTAATCGGCAGAACTTGAAAAAGAAAATATAGAATGAATTGAAATTGTGGGAAAAATGATATATTCACCAAAGTTGTATAAATTGCATACTCCTTGAATGTTAGACAAAACAGCCAGTGTGAATAACAAGGGGAAGAGGGGACCCCCATCTCACCGGAATAACAGCTGGGGTGACTTCAGTAATTGTCGTATAAGAAGAAATCGGACATGATGACATGATGACATTATTTCCCTCAATAGAAACATAAGGATTAAAATGTATTTATTTATAAATATGATAACAGTTTTCATTCCAAAATGATGTGACACAAAGTTTTAAAAGCATGTATTGATAATTTCATTTCTCACAAAAGAAAAACAAATTTTCGTAAGCTAGAAATCTTGAGGTAGATTATAAAAAAAGTACAAAGCATTCCAACATCCTGCTGGGCTGATGAAATCTTAATCTGTATGTATTTAAATTAAAATGGCATCTTCCATGGTACTATTAACAGATTAAGTAGTAGCATTGAAGTTTTTAATAATTTCATTAAATGTTTTAGATTGCTTCGGGAGTTATGAAACTTAGTCAGAACACGTGTTATTTTCAATTCTATCGATATGAAATAAGGACTATGTCAGACTTTATGTCTCCTTTAAGGAGTCTTGCTCGTTTGCGAAAGTTACCGGGTTCGATTCCCGCCGCATTGTGTCCTTGAGCAAGACACTTCACATTTAACTTGCTCTAATCTACTCAGTAGTTGCTGGGGAGTTAGGCTGCGATGGACTGGAGTCCCGTCCAGGGGGAGTCATGTCATTCATCATCACTCATCTGCTTGCGCCATAAAACTATTGATAAGCAAAAGGCCTAATGGCTCAGATGGATTTAACTTAATTTTAATTATGACTATCAAGAACATTCACAGATGGATGTGGAAGCACTTTAGCTCTCAGCGAGTAGCAAATTGTCGTTATTACACTAGCGGCAAGGAATATTCCCAAGATGAATTTGGTAGAGGACTATTAAAGAAATAAAAAAATTGTGCCAAACCTATTTTGATATTTTATTCCATCTGTCCATTTAGAAGTGATTGCATTTCAAAGAGCTCACCAGTGTGTTGATAAGTGACCTTGCAGTGACAGTGTGACGTCATACTTGCATTTAGATACTTTTTTATGTATTTCTATCATATGATTTTATTTTTCATTTAAAGTGTAACGTACATTAGCATATGTGCAAGCATGTTCTGCAAAGTGCATGTTGAAGTTAAAGAAATAAAGGGAAAAAATGTTTATAATATTTCAGAAGTAGGCAATTTTCAAAGAACTATACAATGAAAAAGAAAATCATTTTATAAGAATACATTAAGAGGTATCTTGGATGTGCAAGCATAACATCACATTTTTAATTGCAACTTCACTGTTCAACACACTGGTGAAATCGTTGAAATGCAATAGCTTAATTCTTAAACACTCTTGGTTGTTAACTACAACGTTTGCTTTTTGGCAAACTTAAAAATTAACAACATTAATGTTGATTAACAGCTTTCATCATTATCAAAACCTTTGATAATGTTGTATTTTGTATACAACAATGTTGTATTTTGAGGGGGTGCTCTACTCGTTTAAAGCACTTCCTTTCACCTGTTTACAACTCAATCTTTGTATGTTTGCTATATGCATGTGCTGATTATTATTTGAATGTAAGGATAATATACATATAAATAAATAATATAAATTAATACTTGAGTAATTAAATCGTGTCATGTACCATGTAATTGGATAATAAGCAAAGTGCAGGCCCTAGTAACTGAGTAACAGAATAAAGACATACATGCAGAATTAATTTGTTTATAACAAGGTGCAGAATCAATATTCTCTATTGTGATATACCTCTATAAAAGGCTATTTACCTAAATATTCTTTAAAAATTATCATTTGTAATTGGAATATAATTAATTTCATGAGATATATATAAATATATGTATGTACATGACAACAGGGATTTATTGGACTGTGAACTTAAAAGGGATAAAAGGGTAAGAACATACACCAGGCTGGTTTTGTGTGCCCCAAAAGTTTTGATGTGCCCCCGTACCCCCACCCAAATTAAAACCGGTATTAAAAATTTCAAAGATGTCTTCGAAGTTCAAAAGTTTCAGTCCGTGTATGCTACCTTTCTCAAATTCATAGGCCCTAAAAATAAAGCTATTTCTGACTTCTACACGAATAAAAGAGAATTAAAAGTTTGGTCAATATTTCAATAATTCTCTTTGATAAAGTTTCATTTAAAATTTTACTTAGACTTCATCACTTATTTCACCAATTATTGCAAAAAGTACCAGAAATTTACAGGGGCACCGTGCTTTATGGTTATTGAGATGCCTCACATTTTGTGAGGATTCTTTCATATACCGGTCCTGTATAGGCCTATGCCAGTATGCGTGCCCAACATATTCAAGAGGGTAAAGAGTTTTGTGGCCGATAACAGAACTCTTGTGAAGTTGTGCTTGATTTTCATTAAATTTTGGGAAGAAAATTGACTGCTGACAGTACAATCTAAATATACAGACTTTTTTTTTTTTTTGTCTTTCGTACATTTGTGACACGTTTCACATCTTTTTCGCCAAAAAATATGCACTGATTTTGTTCAAATTTCCTCATTTTTACAGCGTTGGGGGAAAATATTTTCTCTGTCTATTTAGAATTGGAAACCCAAATGTCTATTATCTAACTGTCTAAGGTGAATTCTAATATAATCATCTTAAATAATAGGCATTGGTATTTTCTATTATTTTTAAAATCTTTCCTCACCATGAGAATTTAAAATAACCCAAAATGTATACATATTAAATGTGTATATCATTTTAAGCCATGATGAATTTGGGGCATCAAAAAAGCGGATCCAGAGGTTCCATGGTCTTCGCCCCTGGATGCCTGGCCTTTGGCGGCTGTAGTAAATATTATTATTTTTTAATTACAATTGTTCTGCTGATGCATAGGCGTCTACGGGCCCAACATTTTAAAGAGGGACAGGAGTGTTTTGACTGATGCATGAATAAAAAAAAAATTTTCTTGCAAACTTTTGACGGATGTTCACTGTTATGTTATGTCCTGTTTTTTTTTTTATCAAATAAATGCTCTCAGACAGTCAAGTCAGACATTGTCTGTCAGATCTCAATATTTACGTGTCTCCTTTGAAATTTAATTGCTATTAAAAGTTGAAAATATTTTTGTGTGGAAGTTCATTCTTTTTGTTTTGATGTACATATGTATGTATGCTTGTATATTCATATATTCTTAAGTTCCAACTCTAATTTGATTTAATTTCTTTCCCTACGTAAGGAGATTTGCAATGCTGTGGCGTAGCAACAACTATGGTTGAAACTCCCGCTGCAGTTGTCAGGCGCGGTCTCCTGCAAACCTTACATACAGGCATAATTTAATAATTTGTTAAACAAATGATGCCTGAATGTTGACTTAAAGCGTAGTTCTATTTCTAGTTCAATGTACAAAACAGGTTTTAGGATAAAGATTTAAAAATCAGAAAACAAAAAGGATTACAATATTGTTGATTTGTATTTTACAAACTTAAAGGATTAATTCAAGGGTCTGGCAAGTCAATGAGGACTTTATAAAAGAAACTAAATGGTGAAGAAAGCAATAAAATATCTAATTACGTTCAGGAGATATTAAGTTTAGAATTTGGTATACAATTTACTGATGACCCCTCCTGCTTCCACTTTATGCCCTCTCTTTAATGTTGCAAAATTGGATCAACATTTCCAAAAACTGATATCCTTACAGGCAGTCAGGTAGGCAATTCTTTAATGTTAAATGTTAATTCTTTAATGTGTATTATTAATTTGTGGTCCTCAGTAAATCTGTTATTTTACACCCCTCCTCTTCCCTTTTTGATACCAACGCGCCTGATCATCATTGTGGAGGCTCAAACGAAGTATATCGAACTACCGTAATGCAATGATGACATTAATTCCGTAAAGACCCAGGATTTGGAGAGGGGCTTAAAGACAGAAAGATATGGCATAAAGGGTGAGGAGGAGGCTCATCAGTAAATTTTGGACAGTATTTTATTTATTTTCTTGTTGTTGTGGCCGGAGGAGCGCAAGTTACTCACAGCCCTGGATCCTTCCCTGAAAACTTAAATAAAATACTGTTTACACTTTTTCCGACGCAAAACGGTGTGTGTTGGGCTTACCTAAATACAAATTCCTTTCGAAATTTGTCGATTTAATTATACCAGTGTGTCGCAAAGGTAGGTCATCTCCCCCACCCATTCCCCTTCACCCTTTTATCCGTCCCTCCAAAAATGCTAGTTTTATGTCACTGGTGATGATTTCTACGCGATGCACCGCGGGCCGCGATGCACCGCGGGCCGCGATGCACCGCGGCCGCGATGCACCGCGGGCCGCGATGCACCGCGGGCCGCGATGCACCGCGGGCCGCGATGCACCGCGGGCCGCGATGCACCGCGGGCCGCGATGCACCGCGGGCCGCGATGCACCGCGGGCCGCGATGCACCGCGGGCCGCGATGCACCGCGGGCCGCGATGCACCGCGGGCCGCGATGCACCGCGGGCCGCGATGCACCGCGGGCCGCGATGCACCGCGGGCCGCGGTGCACCGCGGGCCGCGGTGCACCGCGGGCCGCGATGCACCGCGGGCCGCGATGCACCGCGGGCCGCGATGCACCGCTGGCCAACCTTCTCGGCTTCCGTAGTATAGGGATACTGCTCAACACTCCTTGTAGCAAGGCAGGTAAAAGTAAACCGAGCAGCCATGCTGTGAACATGGATTATGACTAGGCTGGAAATGGGTGAACACCGGGTTCATTACGAGAAGTGATCAGAGAACCAGGTAGGGTTTGACTGTCCTACCATGGGACTGACGGCTTAACGTCCCCTCCAAAGGACGGCGAGTGCCATTCAACCATTGCTACTTCTCTCAACAGCTGAATGGGGGAGCAGGAGCTGCAAACAACGTACCTCCGCTTTGATGTTCGACGTATCTGTTTGCATAGCTGTGGAAAAACTGGTTAGATCTGACCGAGGCTTGAACCGGGTACTTGTATCTCAGTGGAGTTATCATTACCGCACAAGAAAACAGTTGTCATCAGCTGCCTCTAGGCGACCTGATAGTGATATACAGATCACCATTGATGTAATAAAAAGGATGTATAGACATAAGAAGTCAGATATTTACTTATTGGTGATTTCAATGTAAATATCTTGAAGTGTGATAAACACAAGGGATCTAAGAACTTCTTAGAATCATTATTTAGTCTGAGCCTCTTCCCATGTATTGACTGATTGATAGGCCTACCCGAAATAATATTTACTCTCATACAAAAAGTGGTCTTCTGATAAATGAAATTTTTGATCAGCTTCCTATTTTTATTATAGGTACTTATCATGTGCAAAGGAAAGAGGTTAAAAAATATTTGTATTTGAGAAAAAGAGATGAGGAATCTCTTTTACTTTTTAAAGAAAAATTAAGGCAGGAGCATTGGGATGCTGTCTTTGCAGCAAATGATGTCAATGTATCCTATAACCATTTTATCAATACTTATTTTAAATTATATGATGATTGTTGTCCAGTTAAGAAAATTTGTACCAGTGATGGAAAAAGGGATAAGTATGTCTTGGCTTAGCAGCTGGCTTGAAAAATGCATGTAGAAAGAAAATACGTGTGTATATAATTTTCTGAAGAATAGAACCCATGATAATGAACAAAGATATAAAAAAAAAAAATAATAAATTAAGTACTGTTATAAGATACTGTGAGAGGGAATACTACTCTAAATTACTGGATAAAAATCGCAACAACATTAAAGAAACATGGACAATTTGAATGTAATTATTAGAGAAAAGAATGGGCCTTCCTCTGACTTTCCAGATTCGTTTATGCATAATAACAAAATTATTAAAGACAAAAAAGCTATTGCCAATGGTTTTAATGACTTCTTTGTGAATGTTGGGCCAGACTTAGCAGCCAAAATACCAGACATTGACAGTGTTTCTATTTAAGATTATCTTGATCAGGCTAATTGCCATTCTTGCCAAAATTTTCTAAAATTGTAAAGAAACTTTTTGATAATAGATTAGACAATTTGATTAGCAAACACCATATTCTAAATGAAAGCCAATATGATTTTAGATCAGGTAGATCTACTTTAATAGCTATAATAAAATTACTAGAGGAAATCACAACTTCGCTAGACAAGAGGAAGACAAATGTTGGTGTTTGTATTGATCTTAAGAAAGCTTTTGACACGATTAACCATAAGTTATTATTAAAGAAGTTACAGCATTATATAATTCGTGACATTGTGTATAATTGGATTGATAGTTATCTAAGTTATAGAAAATAGTATGTATAGCTAAATGATCTTAATTCAGATCTTTATAGTATAGTTTGTGGTATTCCCCAAGGCTCAATCCTTGGTTATAAATTTAGTCAGGAAAAAGCTACGAGAGCTGGAAATTTAAAAAGCCATTAAGACCATTGTTTATATTGTGTTTAATTTTTAATTAACTTAACCTGTTCACCTTTTCACCGTGCTGTGGGACAACAATAAACGGGAGTTTGGCACCCATTGCATAATGTATATTAAACAAAATTTAATGAAGATCAATGAGGGACACATGTCTTAGCATCCTTGTCCAAGATTGCTTAAGAAACTAATCTGCTAATCGGCAGAACTTGAAAAGAAAATATAGAATGAATTGAAATTGTAGGAAAAATGATATATTCACCAAAGTTGTATAGATTATATACTCCTTGAATGTTAGACAAAACAGCCAGTGTGACTAACAAGGGGAAGAGGGGACCCCCATCTCACCGGAATAACAGCTGGGGTGACTTCAGCAATTGTCGTATAAGAAGAAATCGGACATGATGACATGATGACATTATTTCCCTCAATAGAAACATAAGGATTAAAATGTATTTATCTATAAATATGATTAAAGTTTTTATTCCAAAATGATGTGACACAAAGTTTTAAAAGCATGGTTTGATAATTTCATTTTTCACAAAAAAAAAAAAATCTTAAGCTGGAAATTGAGGTAGATTATAAAAAAAAATAGGCCTACAAAGCATTCCAACATCCTGCTGGGCTGATGAAATCTTAATCTGCATGTTTTTAAATCAAAATGGCAGCTCCCATGGTACTATTAAGTAGTAGCATTGAAGTTTTTAATAATTTCATTAAATGTGTTAGATTGCTTCGGGAGTTATGAAACTTAGTCAGAACACGTGTTATTTTCAATTCTATCGATATGAAATAAGGACTATGTCAGACTTTATGTCTCCTTTAAGGAGTCTTGCTCGTTTGCGAAAGTTACCGGGTTCGATTCCCGCCGCATTGTGTCCTTGAACAAGACACTTCACATTTAACTTGCTCCAATCTACTCAGTAGTTGCTGGGGAGTTAGGCTGCGATGGACTGGAGTCCCGTCCAGGGGGAGTCACGTCATTCATCATCACTCATCTGCTTGCGCCATAAAACTATTGATAAGCAAAAGGCCTAATGGCTCAAATGGATTCAACTTAACTTTAATTATGACTATCAAGAACATTCACAGATGGATGTGAAAGCACTTTAGCCCTCAGCGAGTAGCAAATTGTCGTTATTACATTAGCGGCAAGGAATATTCCCAAGATGAATTTGGTAGAGGACTATTAAAGAAAATAAAAAAATTGTGCAAAACCTATTTTGATATCTTATTCCATCTGTCCATTTAGAATTGCATTTCAAAGAGCTCACCAGTGTGTTGATAAGTGACCTTACAGTGACAGTGTGACGTCATACTTGCATTTAGATACTTTTTTATGTATTTCTATCATGTGATTTTATTTTTCATTTAAAGTTTAACGTACATTAGCATATGTGCAAGCATGTTCTGCAAAGTGCATGTTAAAGTTCAAGAAATAAAGAAAAAAAAATGTTTATAATATTTCAGAAGCAGGCAATTTTCAAAGAACTATACAATGAAAAAGAAAATCATTTTATAAGAATACATTAAGAGGTATCTTGGATCTGCAAATATAACATCACATTTTTAATTGCAACTTCACTGTTCAACACACTGGTGAAATCGTTGAAATGCAATAGCCTAATTCTTAAACACTCTTGGTTGTTAACTACAACGTTTGCTTTTTGGCAAACTTAAACATTATCAACATTAATGTTGATTAACAGCTTTCTTCATTATCAAAATATTCGATAATGTTGTATTTTGTATACAACAATGTTGTATTTTGAGGGGGTGCTCTACTCGTTTAAAGCACTTCCTTTCACCTGTTCACCACTCAATCTTTGTATGTTTGCTATATGCATGTGCTGATTATTATTTGAATGTAAGGATAATATACATATAAATAAATAATATAAATTAATACTTGAGTAATTAAATCGTGTCATGTACCATGTAATTGGATAATAAGCAAAGTGCAGGCCCTAGTAACTGAGTAACAGAATAAAGACATACATGCAGAATTAATTTGTTTATAACAAGGTGCAGAATCAGTATTCTCTATTGTGAGATACCTCTATAAAAAGCTATTTACCTAAATATTCTTTAAAAATTATCATTTGTAATTGGAATATAATTAATTTCATGAGATATATATAGATATATGTATGGTGCGAATGCACCATACATGACAACAGGGATTTATTCGACTGTGAACTTAAAAGGGATGAAAGGGTAAGAACATACACCAGGCTGGTTTTGTGTGCCCCAAAAGTTTTGATGTGCCCCCGTACCCCCACCTAAATTAAAACCGGTACTAAAAATTTCAAAGATGTCTTCGAAGTTCAAAAGTTTCAGTCCGTGTATGCTACCTTTCTCAAATTCATAGGCCCTAAAAATAAAGCTATTTCTTATTTCTACACGAATAAAAGAGAATTAAAAGTTTGGCCAATATTTCAATAATTCTCTTTGATAAAGTTTCATTTAAAATTTTACTTAGACTTCATCACTTATTTCACCAATTTTTGCAAAAAGTACCAGAAATTTACAGGGGCACCGTGGTTTATGGTTATTGAGATGCCTCACATTTTGTAAGGATTCTTCCATATACCGGTCTTGTATAGGCCTATGCCAGTATGCGTGCCCAACATATTCAAGAGGGTAAAGAGTTTTGTGGCCGATAACAGAACTCTTGTGAAGTTGTGCTTGATTTTCATTAAATTTTGGGAAGAAAATTGACTGCTGACAGTACGATCTAAATATACAGCCTTTTTTTTTTTTTTTTTTTTTTTTTTGTCTTTCGTACATTTGTGACACGTTTCACATCCTTTTTGCTCGAAAATAAGCACTGATTTTGTTCAAATTTCCTCATTTTTACAGCGTTGGGGGGAAAATATTTTCTCTGCCTATTTAGAATTGGAAACCCAAATGTCTATTATCTAACTGTCTAAGGTGAATTCGAATATAATCATCTTAAATAATAGGCATTGGTATTTTCTATTATTTTTTAAAATCTTTCCTCACCATGAGAATTTAAAATAACCCAAAATGTATACATATTAAATGTGTATATCATTTTAAGCCATGATGAATTTGGGGCATCAAAAAAGCGGATCCTGAGGTTCCATGGTCTTCGCCCCTGGATGCCTGGCCTTTGGCGGCTGTAGTAAATATTATTATTTTTTAATTACAATTGTTCTGCTGATGCATAGGCGTATACGGGCCCAACATTTTTAAGAGGGACAGGTGTGTTTTGACTGATGCATGAATAAGATTATTTTTTTTCTTGCAAACTTTTGACGGATGTTCACTGTTACGTTATGTCTTGTTTTTTTTTGGATCAAATAAATGCTCTCAGATTGTCAAGTCAGACATTGTCTGTCAGATCTCAATATTTACGTGTCTCCTTTGAAATTTAATTGCTATTAAAAGTTGAAAATATTTTTGTGCGGAAGTTCATTCTTTTTGTTTTGATGTACATATGTATGTATGCTTATATATTCATATATTCTTAAGTTCCAATTCTAATTTGATTTAATTTCTTCCCCTACATAAGGAGATTTGCAATGCTGTGGCGTAGCAACAACTATGGTTGAAACTCCCGCTGCAGTTGTCAGGCGCGGTCTCCTGCAAACCTTACATACAGGCATGATTTAATAATTTGTGAAACAAATGATGTCTGAATGTTGACTTAAAGCGTAGTTCTATTTCTAGTTCAATGTACAAAACAGGTTTTAGGATAAAGATTTAAAAATCAGAAAACAAAAAGGATTACAATATTGTTGATTTGTATTTTACAAACTTAAAGGATTAATTCAAGGGTCTGGCAAGTCAATGAGGACTTTAAAAAAAGAAACTAAATGGTGAAGAAAGCAATAAAATATCTAATTACGTTCAGGAGATATTAAGTTTAGAATTTGGTATACAATTTACTGATGACCCCTCCTGCTTCCACTTTATGCCCTCTCTTTAATGTTGCAAAATTGGATCAACATTTCCAAAAACTGATATCCTTACAGGCAGTCAGGTAGGCAATTCTTTAAAGTTAAATGTTAATTCTTTAATGTGTATTATTAATTTGTGGTCCTCAGTAAATCTGATATTCTACACCCCTCCCCTTCCCTCTTTGATACCAACGCGCCTGATCATCATTGTGGAGGCTCAAACGAAGTATATCGGACTACCGTAATGCAATGATGAATTCCGTAAAGACCAGGACTTTGGAGAGGGGCTTAAAGACAGAAAGATATGGCATAAAGGGTGAGGAGGAGGGTCATCAGTAAATTTTGGACAGAATTGTATTTATTTGTTTGGTTGTGGCCGGATGAGCGCAAGTTACTCACAGCCCTGGATCCTCCTCTGAAAATTTAAATATTATACTGTTTACACCTTTTCCGACGCAAAACGGTGTGCGTTGGGCTTACCTAAATACAATATCCTTTCAAAATTTGCCGATTTGATTATACCAGTTTGTCGCAAAAAAATAGGTCATCTCCCCCTCCACCCCTTTTATCCGTCCCATCCAAAATGCTAGTTTTATGTCACTGGTGATGATTTCCACGCAATGCACCTGGTCGCGATGCACGCGGTCGCTGATGCACACGCTGGGGACGCGATGCACCGCTGGCGCGATGCACCATGACCGCTGGTCGCGATACACCGCGGCGCGATGCAACGCCGCGATGCACCGCGTGGCGAACGCGTGCAGGTCGCGATGCGATGCACGCGATGCACGCGCACCAGCGCTGGCGCGTTTTTTGCTGGCCAACCAACCTTCTCGGCTGTATGCACCGCTGGCCAACTTTCTCGGCTTCCGTATTTTTGGGATACTGCTTAACACTCCTTGGTTGCAATGCAGGGAAAAGTAAACCGAGCAGCCATGCTGTGAACATGGATTATGATTAGGCTGGAAGTGTGTGAAGACTGGGTTCATACGAGAGGTAATCAGAGAACCAGGTAGGGTTTGACTGTCCTACCATGGGACTGACGGCTTAACGTCCCCTCCCGAAGAACGGCGAGTGCCATTCAACCATTGCTACTTCTCTCAACAGCTGAATGGGGCATCAGGAGCTGCAAACAACGTACTTCCGCTTTGATGTTCGGCGTATCTGACTGCATAGCTGTGGAAAAACTGGTTTGACCTGACCGAGGCTTGAAACGGATACTTGTATCTCAGTGGAGTTATCAATACCGCACAAGAAAACAGTTGTCATCAGCTGCCTCTAGGCGACCTGATAGTGATATACAGATCACCATTGATGTAATAAAAAGGATGTATAGACATACGAAGTCAGATATTTACTTATTGGTGATTTCAATGTAAATATCTTGAAGTGTGATAAACACAAGGGATCTAAGAACTTCTTAGAATCATTATTTAGTCTGAGCCTCTTCCCATGTATTGACTGATTGATAGGCCTACCCGAATTAATATTTACTCTCATACAAAAAGTGGTCTTCTGATAAATGAAATTTCTGATCAGCTTCCTATTTTTATCATAAGTACTTATCATGTGCAAAGGAAAGAGGTTAAAAAATATTTGTATTTGAGAAAAAGAGAAGAGGAATCTCTTTTACTTTTTAAAGAAAAATTAAGGCAGGAGCATTGGGATGCTGTCTTTGCAGCAAATGATGTCAATGTATCCTATAACCATTTTATCAATACTTGTTTTAAATTATATGATGATTGTTGTCCAGTTAAGAAAATTTGTACCAGTGATGGAAAAAGGGATAAGTAAGTCTTGGCTTAGCAGCTGGCTTGAAAAATGCATGTAGAAAGAAAATACGTTTGTATATAAACTTTCTGAAGAATAGAACCCATGATAATGAACAAAGATATAAAAAATATAAAAAAAAATTAACTACTGTTGTAAGATACTGTGAGAGGGAATACTACTCTAAATTACTGGATAAAAATCGCAACAACATTAAAGAAACATGGACAATTTTGAATGTAATTATTAGAGAAAAGAAGGAGCATTCCTCTGACTTTCCAGATTCGTTTATGCATAATAACAAAATTATTAAAGACAAAAAAGCTATTGCCAATGGTTTTAATGACTTCTTTGTGAATGTTGGGCCAGACTTAGCAGCCAAAATACCAGACATTGACAGTGTTTCTATTTAAGATTATCTTGATCAGGCTAATTGCCATTCTTGCCAAACTTTTCTAAAATTGTAAAGAAACTTTTTGATAATAGATTAGACAATTTGATTAGCAAACACCATATTCTGAATGAAAGCCAATATGATTTTAGATCAAGTAGATCTACTTCAATAGCTATAATAAAATTACTAGAGGAAATCACAACTTCGCTAGACAAGAGGAAGACAAATGTTGGTGTTTGTATTGATCTTAAGAAAGCTTTTGACACAATTAACCATAAGTTATTATCAAAAAAGTTACAGCATTATGTAATTCGTGACATTGTGTATAATTGGATTGATAGTTATCTAAGTCATAGAAAATAGTATGTATAGCTAAATGATCTTAATTCAGATCTTTATTGTATAGTTTGTGGTATTCCCCAAGGCTCAATCCTTGGGCCTAAATTATTCATTTTCCATATTATTGATATATGTAATGTATCAGACGTACTAAATTTTATACTATTTGCGGATGATACAAATATATTTTGTTCTAATAGTGACGTTGACATTTTATGTAGACAGGTTAGCAGTGAATTGAATAAGGTTCACCAATGGTTTAATGTCAATAAGCTGTCACTTAATGCAAGTAAAACTAATCATATGTTATTTACAGATTATAAATAAAAAACAATTCTATCTGTTCCAATTAATGATGCTAATATTGAAAGGTCCATGTCACAAAATGTTTAGGTGTGTTAATTGATGATATCTAAGAGTATAGCAGTACTTTATCGTGCCAGCCATTTATTAAATAGGGATAATCTTACTGCACTCTTTTCCTATCATATATTTCATATTGTGCTGAAGTCTGGAATAATCCATATTAATCAAATATATTACCCTTATTCTTAAAACAAAAAAGAGCTAATAGAATTGTTTTTAAGGCAAATTTTCTAGATCACACTTCTGAATTATTCTATAGTATGAGATTGTTGACTTTGTTTCAGTTTATTAAACATAAAACTGCCGATTTAATGTATAAGGCTTTTCATATGTCATTGCCATGTAATCTTCAATCGTATTTTTTGATAAACTCTACAAATTACATTCATAATCCAAAATATAAGAATAAATTTAAACAGAAATATGTCCGAACAACCAAAAAGCAGCACTGCATTTCTATCACTGGGATTGAACTTTGAAATACATGTGATGAAAACATACCAACTGTAATAACATTAATATTTTCACAAATAGGTTTAAGGAAAAATTAATTAATTAAATCTCACTTAGCAAATTGCCAAACATAACCTAATAGTTATGTTTAATTTTTGCTTTATTCATTAATCATTTGTTGTTCTCGCTCTCTATTCTTTACTTTTCTTTCCAGCCATTCTAATATTAATTTGAGTTTTTGCATGTGAATTGATTTGGAGGAATTGATTATTAAGTATTATACTTCTTTTTTCCTCCTTTTCCAGTTATGTTCATGTATTTTGTTATGTATGCATAGATTATTTTGTTAATGTTTTTGATGTTGATGTACAAAGTTGGAAATATACTGTTGTCATTGTCACTTCCAGCATCTCAGCTAATCTACCTATAGCTACTCCTCATTGTTCAGGGCTAAACCGAAATCGATTTTGCCCAGGGCCTGTAAGGTTTACTCACCCCTTTATACATTCCCAGCCTTTTTTGTGCCACTGTCAAACTTATTCCTTTCCTAACAACCCAATCCTACTCAATGTAACTCTACCTTAAAAAAAAAAAAATGTTGTGCTACTACATCATTGATGTTCTAGCATATCAAAGCTCCTATAAGTTGCATTTCCAAAAAATAAATAAAACGTGTATTTTAACAACCCCTGCCTATTCAAATTAACAACCCACTTACAAAACTGGCCTTACACCATTAAAATATAGGTTGAGCTAGGCCTATCATTGATGTTCTAACGTTCGTTGAACTGGAAACAATTAACCACAAATTTTGCAAAGTCACATGCTTCTGGTTTATCACATGATCAAAACAGTAACGATTTGAGATCAGCCAGCTACGTCATGCATGTTTGTTTTGCAGAATGATTGTTTTCTAATACTGCTGTTCGTTGGGGTTGCTGTTCCTGCACGCTAGTGAAGTCCATTTGAAGTAAAAACCTAACGTTAGGCGGAAAGAAGGACTATCATCCTAACATTTTGTTTACAGTAATCCTGCAGAATTATTTTCTGCGGTAATAAACCTTTAACTTTGCACTAACGTTAGCGTTTAGTCAGTAACTTAGCTGAAACGATGAAGACACAAATTATCATTTCGTTGTCGTTAACATTACTGGCAGTGGTGTATGGGAAGTTCGTCGGTGCACCTACCGAGGTGGATTTAAAGGATGAAAAGTTGCAAGATGTCGCGCTTTTTGCTACACAGGAAAGAAACAAAATTTCGAATTCTTATTACCGGAGCACATTGGTGGATGTTTACTCCGGAACAAAGAAGGCAAGCTATTCCCATATTTGTTTAATTGAAACTTTAAAACGTTATTTTCTCATGCAGTGTATTGTCATTAGTTCTTATCAGTGCTCTTTCATCACAATACACATACCCTAACCCTTTCTTTGTTTATTAAACATGTGAACGATTTCAGGGTTTTTTTGATTGGGCATGGCGTCATAATAATGTGCGTAAATCTTAAAGTGGTCCTGCCATGGGGGTTGGAACTTACTTGAATATGTTAATTGGATCAATTGATTTGCAAAAATATAACTTTTTCTCCACAAAACCCAATTGATTGTGAGAAAATTGCAAAAGAAAGTGCATTTTCCTTCACCTTGACAAAAGAAAACCAGAATAAGGCTCAATATGCAATGACGTCATTTTGGGAATGCCTGTATGTAAACAATGCATCGATGCCACGTAGAACGTGTGTCCACCATTGAAACTAGTATCGATAGCATCTCTGTTTGTTCTTCTAAAATATCACATTTTCCAAACAAATATTAAACAAAATGTTGCATCATTGTGTAGTTGGAGGATGTAGTATAAACTATCTAAACTAAAAGTCGTTTATCAATGGCAAAGGACAACAAAACCAGACAATTCTGGACGTGTTTTGTGCACTTGACATGAACTGAGTGTTCGGGGCATACCGGGTACAATGTCATATTCAGCTCAAGCCAGATTTTCACCCCTTTCAGTTCGATTTAAACAGTATCTTGACTGCATTGTCTCTGACATGAAATTTTTACTGTTTTGCGAGTAGCCTAATACAAATTCAAATGAAAGAAACAAGAGGCAGAAAGATAAAAATAAAGACTCAGTGAGATTGGAACTCATAGCCTCTCCCTCAGAAGATGAAGCCATAATTGACTGGGCTACATAATCAGTTGAAAATTTGTGTTATTTATGTTATATGATGTGTGGAATATGATCGAAGGAAGAAAAATGGATAAAATACATGTGGAACTGAATTGTAATTATTGTGTCCATATGCCAAGCCGTTAAAAAGTAAACTAATAAAATGTTCTCAACTTCTTTAAAAAAACTTTCTATTCAAGTACAAAAATGCAAACGGATTGTTTGAATGAACTATTCAGTTCACATAGGCCTGTTGACTAAACGTCAAGCGACAGAGACTTGAACATTGATAAATAAAACTTTATATTTCCATTAGCAAAAAAAGTAGATGTTGTTGCAAACACTTTAATTTGATTATTTTTAACAAAATATTACTTGTGAAACAGTAAGTTTTTTAAGCCGACCAACTATGCAAGCTTTGTACTGTAGGACCGTGTAAGGGTTGTAAGCCTGATCCTTCTTTGTTGTCTGCAAGCAGTTCAAATTCAAAAGGAACGACATCCCTTCTTTATGAGAATGTTCTTCATTCATTTCCAAATCATTTTTATTATAGCTTGAACATGAAGATGGCAAATTAAGATCTAAACAGCTTGAAAAACATTTGCAATCAGACGCTATTTGTATGTGTGTGATGCATTGTTTACGATCAGCAGTCCCTGAAATAACTTGGCAAACTGTTATGACATCACAAATCCCTTTCAACTTTTTCTCATAGCAAGCAATAAATGATCAATTTAAGTCCTTTTTCATTGTGAAAATGGACTTATTTCCAGGCTTTCATGACGGATTATTGAATTTAGACATGAAAAAGCTATTACAGCTTAAATCTCAATTTTTTTGTAAAGGCATGGCAGGACCACTTTAACCAGTTTGTCAGTAAAATCAAAACAGTTTGTCAGTAAAATCAAAACAGTTTACATTTACAGCCAGCGTTAAATGGGTTACCTTTAGAGGCCTAAATTTTAATGTTTGCTTGGGTATTTGTGCAGGAAATTGTTGAAAATGTGGAGGAATATCATAGAAAAGATATTTTCAAAGTTTGAAACTTTGAAAACAAAATAATTGTGCGTACGAAGCCTCAACTTAAAGCGTGGTGTTCACTTGTGCATAAAAAGTAGCAAGTTTTCTCCGACGAAGAGTCCCAGATGCTTAAAAATGCCCTAAAGACTAAATAAGTCTACTCGAATTGCATTAAACATTGTCAGAAATTGTTCTTTAGTGAAAAATCTCTATCATTTTTTAAGAAATATGACATACATAGTACAGTAAGTTCACAACTGTAACTATTGCTGCACACTAATTTTCACAAAAATCTTGTGTTCTATCATTATGTTCAACATTCAGATTTTTTACTGACTTATGAAAAGTTATGAATAACTGAAAAAAAAGCTAGGCCTTTCCATTTACTCAATGATTGTGACCATTTCAGCTAGTGAAACCATACTGTGCCCTATAGCATTCTAGGAAACATCTAATACTTCTTTTCCCTGTTGTAGTAAAAATTTGAATAGTTTAGGAATTTTCAGTCTTTAATATTTCAATTGATAGAATAATATGTAATCAATTTTCAAGCAATAGTAGCAAAATAAAGATGTAAAAGCAGAATCAATTCTTTTAGTAGACAATCCAAGATTTTCTAGGGATTTAATTTAATTATTGAAACATGATATGTAGACTTATTTAAATATCTACTGGTTTATTTCCATATAGGTTGTGAGTGGGATGCGGTATAATCTTACTTTCACTATCCAAGAAAGCGAATGTACGAAACACGATGACAGGGATTTGATTGACTGTGAAATTAACAAAGATGGAATGGTAAGCCTATCACATTTACACCAAGTTACTTTTGTGTTTTTATTGGTGTAATTTGAATTTAACCATCATCCTCCAACATAATGTGTCTATTTACGTGTCCAGTGACAAATGATATATTTTTGTACATTTTATGCTCATTTTTGAGAGTTTAAAGGGTTGGTTCCGGGGTCAAGCAAGTCAATCTTATATGAGAGAGGACTTCAAAAGAAACAAAATGGTGAAGAAAGCATTCAAACAAACAAAAAACCACACACAATTAAGGAAATATTTAAGTGTAAAGCTTTGTCTTATCTGTGTAGAAATGACTGGTATAGTAAGTCTACTATGGAAAGGTGGCGTCTTCATCCTCACATTCTTAACAATTGTTATTGTATTATAAAGAAAGTGTATTTAACTTTTTCACTGTTTGAATTATTTTTCCTTAAAAATTTTCAGGTGGTATATTATAAATACCCCTCCTAGATTCAGTTTTACTACTTTTTTTAACATAGCCCATGGTTTGTAAGCCTCAAAATCACAGGACAAAATATGATAGAATTCATAAAGACTTTGAGGAGTCTGAGACTATGACATCACAACTAGTCTGATTTCAGTCGTTTCTACACAAATGATAGCAAACTTTAAACTTAGATATCTCCTTAATAAAATAAGATTTTGAATGCTTTCTTGACTGTTTTTTTTTTTTTTTAAAGTCCTCTTTCAAATAAGATACATTTGCCTGACCCCTGAACTAATCCTTTGCTTAAAATTTTAAGATAGATCGCTGAAAGACAGCAGTAAGTGTGGAGAAACTTATCTTGTTCCATTAAGAGGATAATTGAATTTTATAGATGTAAACAATTTCTATGCAAAGGACTGGTGGAGAAAGCCTATTGTGGAAGAGTGATGTCACTACCCTACTTTCTTATTTCTGCTAATATGTTTGCCTTGAAAATTAAATAAAACATTTTTACCAATCCTCCTTTCCCCGAAAAAAAAAAAAAAAAAGTTGTCAAGATTTCTTCAACTGGTGACTGATACATAGTTCAGCAGCGTCTGGTTTGATGAGCACTTTCTGACATTATCCAACAGTTATTAGCCATAAAACCTCCAAGCAAATTGCAATCACTTTCTGATCATTTTCCCACAATGTAAAACTTTTATAGTAAAAATTCTTCAATCTTGGTGGAAAAAAGCTATATGTGGTGTTTCTCATTGTTTTGACTTCCCATCTTTATGCCGTGTTGCTTGTATGGTACGTGAATTAAAACAGGAGGGAAAATGGGCTCATTGATAAATAAATCTTATAATAGTTTTGCCAATTTTTCTTCCCAAAACTGAAATTTAAATGAATTGAATACATACAATGTAATTATGCAAAGGAATTGTAAATGTAGAATTTCAATGTACTGTAGAAGCTCAAAACAAAAATAATGAGAAAATTATGACAGTGCGGCATATCTGCCAATTGGGCTAGCATATCCCAAACAAGATATTGCTACATCTTACTGTGCGTTGATATCCAGAATGAGCTTTAATATCCCATTAGGGATATCAAATACATCCCCATTGGGAAATTATTATGAATATTTCAGTATTAAGAATTAATTATTCAAAGGAATATGATAATAACAATAAGAATAATAATAATAGTAATAATAAGACTTGCATTACGCACATACTATTCAAAGAACATTCATGGTGCAATTAACAATTAGAAAATGAAAGGGCCTACATATAATGCACAATAATACAATCAATGAAAGATAAAGAAAACTTAAAAGTACAAAATTATGTAAAAGCTGTTGTTATTAAATGGGATTTTAGGTTCTTCCTAAATTTAGAAAGAGTACCTGCTTATCTGTATTTTAAGGGAAGTTGGCTCCAAAGGCAAGGGCAGAAACAATGAAGGACCTATCCCCCCAAGAATGTTTGGGCTTATTTTCAGATAATAAAAGTTGAGAGCTGGACCTTAGATTTCGAGAGAGGGACATGATTAAGGGATATGCGCCTAAGTAAGGGAATTTCCGCACCAACTTAATGAATATTCAATAAAGGCCCAGGCAATTTTCTTTCATTTTACCAGGGATTAGCAATATCTATCAAAGCATAGCAACACTGGTAAAAGCAAGTGTTGAGTCTGTAATTTAAACTGAATATTGATTGTTCAAAAGTTTTTGTAAACTGATTTTGGTTGAAAATTGAGTTTCATTTATCATGCTAAAATGAAGGAATGAGAAAGTAAAACTTGAAGCCTCAATGGAATGATGACAGTTTTGATATCTCATTTGTAATGTCATATCCTGATGGAGATATTTAAAACAATATCCTATTTGGCACATATCCCGCACTGTATGAGTTCACTTAACAAGGAAGTACGTATCATCTTCAGCACCCATTTGAAGTGTTCATGTTTTCTGTTATTTCTGCTCTGTACATCTGTTCAAAGTTCAAACTGGCCAAAAAATAAGCATAATTACAAAAGTATATATTTTTTTAAATCATAATGCATTATATGTAAATACTGTTAACTGGCAAAGCTGTTATTTTATCACCATACTGTACAGCTGTTTAAGCATGCCAAAAAATTAACCAAATTACAGATCGCAGAACTTTGGGAAACATGATACATTTTTTAAAATGTTTTATTTATTATGGTTCTGACTGATATTATTTACTCTTAATTCAAAATTATGTCCTAATTTATTTGTCAATGGTTTTGTATTTGTAAGTCTGCAGTATTCCATTTGTAGTTTTACGAGTTTCATCTATGATTTGATTTCATTTCTGATTTTTCCTCTCCTGCAGAAGGAGATATGCATTGCCGAGATATGGGAACAAGCATGGGTGCCCTCGATGAAGTTAATCGGACCAGTCACCTGCAAACAATACATAGAGGCATGATGTTACAAAACAATTTTTGACTTAATGTATTTTGTATTCTACCTCATCTAATTCAATATTTAATTTTTTTGACTTAATGTATTCTACCTCATCTAGTTCAATGTTAAAGATAGGTTAAGGTTACAAAATAAGAACATAGCTTAGAATTTAAGATTATCGACAAAATAAGTCCCATGTGAATCGTCAGTCGAAAGTTCAAGAATTAAAATCTTTACAAATTTGGAAATTTATATTACACAGGTGAAAAGTTTTACAAACCACAAAGTTAAGAATCATTTGAAGGTTTTACATGAAGAAAAGGTTATTAAAGTTTAATGTAATATTTAAAGTCATGTTCAGATATGAATTTATATTCTCCTAATCTTCAAAACATTACTGTCAAGTCAGAAATAGTATAAACTAGTGCAAAAAATACAATTCCATCTCTGTTTTATGAGATGATTGTTCTTCTGTTCGCAGATGTAGAAAATACTGTCAAACGTACATCTGAACTATAAAATAAGATTAGATTTTTTAAGAGGAAATTAAGGTGTATTTTTTCAAATTTCAATTGTTTTAAAAATGTTAAAATAATAACAGCCAAAGAACAAAATTGTTGTCTATCATTAAAATTGCAGAAAGCATTGTTTAGAGAAAATATTTTATTTTGCCCCAAAATCGCACAAATTTGGTCTGATATTAAAATTAATAAAATATGTAAATTTCTAAACGTGTGTAATAACAGAATGAAAGCATAGAAGCTGAATAAAGCCAATTGAAAATGAAAAACCCAGATTCTCTGTATAGTGATTAACTGCTATTTGAGAATTTTGTCAATCCATTTTTTTATTTTATTTTTTCCTAATAGTTTTGGCTGAGCACCAAAAAACAATGGATTTAATTTACAAGAAAAATGAGAGCTCTTCACCTGATGATTTGAATGTGCATATTCTTCTTGATAATTAGTCTCTGAATGAAAAGCTATGTAAAGCAGTAGGTAGATTTTAGGGCAAGTATTTATTGTGAGTAATACCATACTTTCATGAATCTGAGTAGATTTATAAATAATCAAGGAACTTAGGCTCTAGGAGACACAATCCATTAAGGAAAATTTGAGCATGTCATTTGCCATGAATGATCTAAATAATGATGCTATAACTTCAAAGATATGAATACTCACACAAGTCTTAGAGATAGTTTCCTCTGGTGAAACTGGCTACTTGTCCATACCCGTTAAATCTGCCTAGTGTGGACAGAAGCTAAGCGGTAAGCATGCCTTGTTCGACTGATTTGTGAATGGCACTATTGCAACACTGATGTTACTGTTAGCATCTCATGATATTACAACGTAAAATTCATGTGGGTCCACCCGTGACCCTTCCAAAAAATTTCCTTTGAAAATTTGTGGTGTTTGTTAATTAAGTGTTGTGCCAAGTCTGCTTTCATGAATAGGCAACAAACGATGCAACATTGACATTTGGCAAATGGCATTATTATCAACAAAAGTGATATTGCTTTATGAAAGAAAAGTTGAGGTGAGTGCGATATCTTTTGTATGAAGGAAATGATTGGAAATGTGGTATGACTGGATGGAAAAGGAAAGCTGAGAGGGAAATTTTTACTCTGAGGAATTAGAACAAATAGATATAGATTAACTCTCTAAGATGAAATTATGCCCAATTGTAAAAAGTTACTTCTATTTGTTTCTCTCTTTTAGCCTTTTGATGAGCTCCACTTGGATGAATTTGAGTCTTTCCGTAAAATGTATGAAAGACAATACCAGCCAGGAAGTGATGGTAAGAAATAAGTTTTTTTTTTTTAAGTATGATGTTTAAATAAATAAAGCTTTTCATACCACAGCGGTGTTGCATGTTTTTGTGTCTAAAGCCACATGTACGGTATGTGACACATGTACTGTTTACATGTACTGTTTACTGTATGCGACACATGTACTGTTCACTGTGCGACACATGTACTGTTTGCTGTATGCGGCACATGACAACAGGATGATTCAATATTAAACCATCTCAAGAAAGTGTCATGTTGAGACTTAATAGGGGTCGTGACTCTTTACTGACAAACCTTATTGTCAAGTTTCTTGTACCTAAACCTGATTAGTAAAGAACTTTGCTGTTACAGTCATCCATATTATTTATTCTGAATTACTGCATACTGCATTTAAGTTTATGGGATGGAACCATAGAACTGAATAATTAACAGAGAATGCTGAGCTCCCAATGACTGCTGCAGTAGCGATTGAATTAAACCAACATGTATTGACAAAAACAGAACAGAATCTCTAAAGCAAGAGTAGCATTTATGAAGTTAAATAAGATATGGAACTCAAGCACATTCTCAAGTTGGTTGTCTTAGAACGACCTGGAGAAGGACAGTTGAGAAGGAGAGGAAAGTGATGGGATGGAGCTTGTGGACAGAAGCCAGACAAGTTGCAAATAACAGAGTTTAATGCAGAGAGTGCACTGCAGCCTTATGGGCCAGGAGGCCTGAAGAGACTAGGTGAGGTGAGGTGTTGAAGTCACCCAAATCACTATTTTCCCCCCAAGTTGGCCCCAAATTCCATTTTTTGTGTTAGGATGACATTGGTTTTTCCTGATATCCTAATATTACCTAGAATACCAAAAGGTTCATAATATATTTAGAAAAGGAAAAAATTGAAGCAATAGTTTTTTGGTTCCGATGCTAATAGCATAAGGAACCTATACAGTCATGCTGGCGTGTGTATGTATGTATGTATGTATGTCTGTGACAGCAAGCTCGTAAGCGCAATATCTCAAGAAGGATACACCAGATTCATGTCATATGTGGTACACATACAGCCCATGGTCCTTAGATGTGCTCTATTACTGGATTCACATCATATGTGGTACACATATTGCCCATGGTCTGTAGATGTGCCCTATTAAATTTGGTGGTGATGTCATGCATATTATCGAGTAGGCGGGGCTTAATTTTGAAATCTTCTAATGCCTATATTTTAAAAATTACCTCCGCTTTGTTTGATATGTGGTATAAATATCTTGTTAGCTGGTATGAACAACGTTGAATTTCATTAAGATGCATAGTGGGCGGGGCTTAACATGATTTTGCTGAAAAGAGCTTGTAAACACGATAACTCAAGGACAATACATTGGATACTGGTCACATGTGGTACATAGATAACCCATGGTCCATTTGTGTGCTCTGTTGGTGGTAATGTCATGCATATCATTGAGAAGGTGGTGGGGAATTAATGTGAAAGAAAATCTTGAAAAAGTGATTTTTTGCAACCGTAAACAAAAAAAAGCATCCGAACCACAAAACCTTTTGGTTCTGGGTAAATAAAGTGACAATTATATTTCCTTTATATTACAGTTAATGGGGAAAATCGTGATGTGGGCGACGCTTGTCAATACATATTGGCTTCACTTACCGATCAAGCTCAACATTCTGCATTGATTAAGTTATATGGGTGGGTAGAACTAATGGATAAAGAGAAGGTTGGACCCCAAAAAGGATGAAAAGCATGAATTGTTATCAGCATAATTTTCTGGTTGGTTGCCAATTTTTGTTTCTTAAATTCACATAAATAATATACCACTAATTCAAAAACACTATTACACCTAGAATATGTTGGACCCATAGATATGGTATGCACTTCTACTCATTGTCATGGTTTTATTGTATTCTTCCTTTCCTCTTTCTCCTTGTTATTTAGAGTACAATATGCGCTATCAAACCTTTGTCCAAAACCTGAAAAGAATTGATTTGTTCAACAAGCATGAACAAGGCTCAGCTGTGTACAAAATGAACCATCTTGGAGACTTAACAGGTGAGTGTGCGAGTTACAACTTGTTTTTCTCACAAACTAGAAGAAGATGATGGATGCAGAGTTATCATCAATTCAGTTTTTACTTCAATCCATTTTCAAGCAGCTTCATTTAATTGTGCATTCAGTTTCAGCATTGCATCCATGGTGTTTTAGGTGGTTAAGAAATTTGGGGTCCCAGTGTAATTGCTAAGGGCACCAAACTCTAATTTTTGCTCAGGGTCTACCCACCCTGAAGATGCACTCAATTATCACATTATTCCATTGCTTCCTTGTTGTGGTTCATTAGGGTCATATTTTTTCCATTTTGTTGATGAACGCTTCCAAATTTGCATGTTCTTTTGCCTTAGATATTTTCATTTAGTTGATTTAACAAAGTCATGCCTGAGTAAATCATTGTTTAGTAATGAAAAGAGGTACCGATTTTCTGATACATATGCTGTGGACAGAAATCTGCAAAAGATGTTGTACTGTGGTCTGGAATTAAGTTCGCACATGCCAAGGATTAATCATGTGCAAACACATATCTTTGCTTTTTCTGGATAAGATGCTAAGCCATCTCTATTGCAAGGTGCTTTATGATAAAGATGTTTTGTGCAAAAGTACTTCATGATAATTGTGCTTTTATGAGAAAGTTACTTTATGATAAGGTAGTTCTTGATATCGGTGCATTGTGATAAAGTTACATCATGGTAAAGATGGTAAGATACTAGACCATTCCAAGTGCAAGGTGCTTATTGAAAAAGATACATTAGTACTTAATGCTTTTATGAGGAAAATACAAGGTACTTCACAATAAAGGTGCTTTTAAGTGAATTGGTAGTAAGCTCTGGCATAAACCTAGGCGTGTAAGTTGTGTGTAAGCTCTGGCATAAACCTAGGCATGTAAGTTGTGTGTAAGCTCTGGCATATACCTAGGCGTGTAAGTTGTGTGTAAGCTCTGGCGTAAACCTAGGCATGTAAGTTGTGTGTAAGCTCTGGCATAAACCTAGGCGTGTAAGTTGTGTGTAAGCTCTGGCATAAACCTAGGCATGTAAGCTGTGTATAAGCTCTGGCATAAACCTAGGCGTGTAAGTTGTGTGTAAGCTCTGGCATAAACCTAGATGTGTAAGTTGTGTGTGAGCTCTGGCGTAAACCTAGGCATGTAAGTTGTGTGTAAGCTCTGGCATAAACCTAGGCGTGTAAGTTGTGTGTAAGCTCTGGCATAAACCTAGGCGTGTAAATTGTGTGTAAGCTCTGGCATAAACCTAGGCATGTAAGTTGTGTGTAAGCTCTGGCATAAACCTAGGCGTGTAAGTTGTGTGTAAGCTCTGGCATAAACCTAGGCATGTAAGTTGTGTGCAGTTACAGCCACATTAACATACTGTATCATGTGGTAATATGGAAAGTACGTACTGCTGCATTGAAAAAAGATCTGTTTACAATTTGTATCCTATTTATATTTTCTAATGACAAGTGTTGTTCATTTTTACAATAATCTAACTTGCACTTTTTAGCAAAATGAAAGTGTGACAACTGAAACCAGGAACTTGTTAAGTTGAGCACATAAACACATATGTGTGCCATTTCCTTCTGTTAAAAATCAAAGTAGGCACAGAAAGAAAGGCTTTGTTTAAAGGAAGTAATTTGCATAAAAAGAATTGAACATTCTTTTGTGTATGTACGTATTGTTCTATCTTCAAACAAATTGGAAGCTATTGTTCTTTCAAAACTAGTTACAACTGTCATCATCAGTGTCGGCATCAACAACAAAGTTAACCTAATGGAATGTTGCTTGTATTTTGAACTTTCTGGCCTCAAAAGAACTGAGAACAATAAGCCTTGGTCTCAATAGCAATTTGTATGTCACTCTTAATAGGAAGTTCTGGCCCGAAAACAATAAGCCTTGGTCTCAATAGCAATTTATATCTAAGTTGAAGAAAATAGTACCAATAGAAATTGCCTCAAAAGAACTGATTCTTGGTCTGAAAAGCAGTTGAAGCAATAAAAGCTGGCATGCAAAAAAATGAAACAATTTTGATGTACAGTTTTATGACCTCCAAGGGTACATTACTGTGAGATGCTTCAAATGTATGTGTTCATAGTAGTTGCTTGCTCTGATTGTTGATGATGACTGACAGGTGAATCTTTTCAGCCCTTTTGCTCATTTTTTTAAAGATAAAACAGAGAAGTTGATGGAAATAATGACATGAAGAGTAAATATTTAATATTTCCGATTATTTATGAAGTGGAATTTCTGTGATAAGATTGGGAAGTTTTGATGGAAATGTTCTTTTATGAGTATGTGTAGTTCTACTAAATTGGCAGTGAACTGAAATGTGGTTTGTATCAGAGGATAATTATTAAAAGTGACAAACTTGCAATTAGTGCAGAATGGTTGATACTTTCTGTTTCACCTATGCAAGCTTTTTAAATGCTTTTGTCCTAATATGAAATAAAAGTTAAACAAGAGGAAGAGAACTTGCTGAAATTGCATTTGTAATGAATTGTAAAGGCATAACCTAGATCAGATTAGAAAGTTGAGAACATACAAAGGCTATTTATATAAATACCATATGTGTCAGTACTTATTTTAGGAAAGATAGATTATTGTAGCTTATCTTATCTATAAGCTACAATAAGCACTGCCTACAAATACCATATGTGTCAGTACTTATTTTAGGAAAGATAGATTATGGTAGCTTATCTTATCTATAAGCTACAATAAGCACTGCCTACAGGGTTGTTAGAAGGACCTCAGGACAAGGAGGCAGAAAATCAAGTGAGGGCACTCTTTGTCAGTAATTGAGGGGCACTTTGTATTTTCAAATTTGTCAGTTTTCGAAAACATGGGGAGAACTTTCCCCACTGGCCCCTGTTCCTACACATATGGTTTGAGTACAGGTGGGATTTGTGGGGAGCAAGGCACTTTCCCCACCCCCACTTTTTTTCCAAATGTATTCTTTTGTAGTGATGTTTTGTATCTTAGCATGATTTGTGATCCCCCCTACTTTTGACTTCCCCCCTACTTTTGACTTCCCCCCCCCCCTCCCTTCCTCCACTTTTAGTAGGCAAATTGCACCTATGGGTTTGGGATTTGGGAGCCAGGACCAATGTTGGCAATTGCCCATCTGGTGAATAGGTAAAAGGGGTAAAAAGGTCTACTTTTGAAAATTACTGCTTAGAAAACTATTGTGGTCATTCCCCTTGTCCACCATAACCCTCGGTGTCAGGGCTCCTGGTATATGACATGCTTTAATTGTGTAAAATAAATACTAAATGTATGTTACAACTTCTGTGTACTATGTAGGATTTGTGAGAGTGGATTTCTATTTGTTTTCAAGCTTCATTAATGACCCAAAATAATTTTATAACCTGCCTGGTTCGCCCTCTACTCTTAAAAGGGCACCTCCTGCTCCCCCTTGCCCTCTTGCTCCAGGGCAAAAGTGGCCCCCCTTGCCCCCGTGGTTCTGACATTGCTGACTACCCAGCATTATTCTAATTTTTGTGCTTAATTTTGCTGTTGACTGTTATTATGATTTGAGAAAAACTTGTTATGTTTTTAAAGATTATTAATATGATTGATTTGTGAACGAAATGTCAAACTTAAGATACAGTGAATAAAGAAGGATAGTTTTTTTAAATTGTAAACAAAAGGGATACAAATTAATGATGTGAAAAAGAATGTAATTTATCAAAAACAAATATGATAGAAGATTACTTGTTGTACAAAGGCAATGGATTGGAAGGAAGAGAACAAAGATCAATACGTAGCAAATGTGTGCTCTGTTGTTAAAGGTCTATGGACATGTAAAGGAAATGTTGGCGGAATTGCTTTCAACTGTATTAGTAACCTTACAAGTGGCAAACAATTGAGCAAAATCAGTTTACAAATGACCATCTAACAGCTTTTTTAACTTTCAGGTATCAATATGCAAATTTGTATGCAATTTGTCTATTTATGTCATGTACTTTCTAAAGTTAATCCTTAGTTTTTAATGGTCAATGCTGTTTTCAAAATTCCAAGAATGTTCTTCTCAGAATTTAAGCTCTTTTCATTGGCTGTTCACTCAGCATTAATACCTTAACCTGAAAAAATAAACAACTTACTGTTTCTTTTTCTTGCATCTGTAATTTTGTTTTAGTTGAAGAATTCAAGAAGTATTACACAAGTGGTCCCATGAAACCCAAATACGATCCAGACATGAAAGTTGCAGAAATTCCAGAGGGTACCCCACCAGAGTCATACGATTGGCGTGATCATGGTGCAGTCACCGATGTGAAGAACCAAGGAAGCTGCGGCTCATGCTGGGCATTTTCCACCACTGGGAACATCGAAGGACAGTGGGCCATAGTGAAGAGCAAGTTGGTATCGCTCTCAGAACAAGGTAAGAAAGAGTGTTTCAAATAACTGGAATTCTTTGCTCAATCAAATTCATTCCTTTTCATTCTTAAGTGCTGGTGTAAATATATTAATAAATGCTTTATGTGTTCAAGTTGCATCATTCTCTCTTTTTTAATTGTTTTTATTTGTGGGTCATTTAAGTTTCTTTGCCTGATTCCCCCCTCCCCCCCCCCCCCTTCCATTTTAGTGTAGGAGGGATTTTAAAATAATTTTGTGGGATTCCTGAAAACTTCAAAGCACAATGGGTTATCAAGAAGATTAAATTGATACCTTAGAGGAAGGTGAATCTCACAGGAAGGTGAGAAATTTCAAAAAGCTGGAATTCTTTGTTTAAAATCAAAATTGTTCATCATTAAATGTGTATGGACAGATACAGATTTTATATTCACTAGAAACAGCTTTAGATTTTGTCAAAAGCACTCTTAGTGTCCGAGTTACGGCTAATCAAAGTTTGAAAAATTTGTAATGTAATGAAAAGTTGTGATGTGTGAAAGAGAAGAAAGCTCAAAATCTTTAATGTACTTTCTTAGATTTCTGTTCAAAATGTTTGCCATGCAAATTGTTTTCTCTTTGCTAAATTTGATTTGATTTGAGGGTACCGTGGCGATACAGAACCTCTTGGTCATTAACTGCTTCCATTCAACTAACTGAAGAATTGAAAGCCTATAGGTTAACATAAAGAAATTCATAGGTTTTCTCGAAAAATTTAAATGAAATTTTCATAATTTTATTATAACAAGGCCTTTAAATTCAAATTGCTGTAACTGGTTAATTTTAAGATTCAAAATGCTCTAAAATGGTCAGTTTTTGGTTCCGATGCGATAGCATCAGGAAACTATGCGGTCATGATCGCGTGTGTGTGTATGTATGTATGTGACGGCCAGCTTGTAATGTGATATCTGAAGAACAATATACTGGATTCATGTCATATGTTATACACATATAGCCCTTGGTCTGTAGATGTGCCCTATTGTTTTTGATGGTGATGTCATGCATATAAATGAGTTGGCGGGACTTTATGTAAAAATCATGGTTTACTTCATATTTATTTTCTTCCAATGAAGCTTAAGTTGTAGCCATCTGTCCATGTATCTTTAAGTGCTGTTTAATTGCTTGAAATTATTTTTGGAAGTTTCGTGAGAGTTCATTTTCAAACATCCTCACACACGTCTTCACACAAATCAAATGTGTTCCTTAAGACACAATTATTTATGGGCGTGGACCTTACTTAAACTGAGGTTATCTCTGGGATTGTTTATTCAGATACTGGAGTTGTTTGAGTACTTCATGACATCTAAACATGTGAGACATGCTGGTATGAATACATCCATAAATACATGATGCATTAATTGTCATATGATCCTTCATGTTCTTTTTTTCACCAAACTCTTTTTTTTTTTTAATACTTTTGGCCATTTAATTTTCTTTGCTCGAATTTCTCTCTCTTTTTTCCACACCAAGGTAAGACAATTTTGAAATTGATGGCTCCTAACTCTTCATTTCTTAATGTTCTTTGAGATTAATTCATAGGGTAAATTTGTGGCAGTTTGTTAAACACCTAAAGTCCATTTCTTTCAAATTGTTCCATTACAAGACAGTTCTGAAAAAGTGTATTGAAATATGGTGTTTGCAAGGTTCCTGCACACCTGCATGTTCACTAAGGACACATGTAATGCAGGGAAAATGTGCCACATCCCCCTTGTTCTATTAAAAAACATGTCAAAAACTGACCTATTTTGTTTATAGTGTCAAGGTACAGTGAAACAAAATCCCTGTTTACAGATTTAAAAGCAAGACAAAAGCTTTATGAGCTTCAACTTCTGAAATTGAAAGAAAAAGTACTAAAGATGGATAAATTTCAGGTGCATTGCTGGAAAAGTCAAGTTATTAATAGCTATCACCATTTCAGACGCTGATCTTTGACTGATACACTTTTTCTAAATGTCAAATATGTGAAAACTAAACAATAAAAAACAGGTATATTTAAAAAAAGTTAAGACTTCTTGTATGCTATGTCTATATTTACTGTAGTGCAGTAAGGTACCCAATATTATTATTATCAGTTTTGTGTTTTTAGGGAGATAGAGCATCTAAGGTAAATCTAATGGAAAAAAATGTTGTGTTTATTATAATGATATTGTATGATGCATTCTCTATGCAAGCATGCCTCCAGAAGGATTGTTTGTAAGATTGATCTGAGAAATGATTTTCTTAGAAAGCATTACTTTCATTCAGTTCCATGCTTATTACCTGACAATTTAAAAGTATGAGTGCCATGTAGGTGAAGTATAAGCTAGAATATAAAAATTCATTGAAAATAAAAATTGAAAAGTACCTCATCAAATTCATCTGAAGATTGATCACTTTACAACTATTGGAATATTCAGGTCTACATATTAAAAAATATATTGCAAATGTATGATTTCACTTGTCAAATAACTCTAGAAGAATTTTTTGTTTTCTTGGTAGAGAGGTTGTTCTTAATTTATATAAGCAGTTAGTCAGGCCTCACCTTGAGTATGCTATTCAGGCTTGGAGTTCCTTTTATGAGAAGGATAAGTTTATTTTGGAGCAGGTTCAGCGAAGGGCCCCTAGATTTATTCCCGAAGTAAGGAGTCTCTCTTATGAATCTAGGTTGCGAATTCTTGGTTTAACCACGCTTGAGTTGAGAAGAGTACGAGGCGATATGATTCAGGTTTTTGAGTTCCTATCTGGTCGTGATGCTTTGACTTCCTGTTATTTCTTGCATGTTTCGGCTAATCCTCAAGTGACACGTGGTAACAGTTTGAAGTTGACCAAAGAGTTCTCACGGATAGATAATCGACATTTTAGCTTTTCGCAAAGAGTTGTTAATGAGTGGAATGGTTTGCCTGAGTGGGTAGTTAGCTCCAATTCTGTTCACAATTTCAAAAGACAACATTGATAAGTTCTTACTAACTCTAGGCGTCTTTGATTTTTTTTTTTTTTTTTGTGGTGGTAGTGGTGTTAGTTTGGGCTTTTTATGGGGTGACTAACCTTTCTTAGCCCTAATCTTGTTATGTTATGATACCTTGCCACAGGAGTAGGAAGGAGCACATAGCTCCTTCTAACCAACTTTTTTGGCAAGTCATACCTAGAATCAAGATTTTGATAGGAAACATATCATCAATGGATTAATTAAAAAAACAATAATGTATCATTTCATACCTAGGAAGTATGCTACACTAGGACTCGAAGGCTAATGAAGTTACCAGATTTATGTGCTGTTCTGCTGATGATTTGATGCTCTTTTCAGAAAATGTGAAATTTTATATGTGGACCACTTAAGAGACAAGAATGATCAAAATTGCATTTACCAAATTGTTGTTGTTTTCCTATTTTATTCCGAACTTTTATTTAAAGTATTCGGTAGTGAGGTGTCAGATGAAATTTTATTATCTTTATGGCGAGGTGGCACCGAATCATATTGTAACACTATGGTGTTTAACTTGACTTTCTACTCTCTATTTTTGGTACAGAATTGGTAGATTGTGACAAACTCGATGATGGGTGTAATGGAGGTTTGCCATCAGATGCATATAAAGCAATCATAAAGCTTGGTGAGTACAAAAAAGCCATACTAGACAGTAGCATTTTTCAAATTCTTGAATAAATGCCTTAATCGCTTCATTGAACTGTTCTCCTTGAGCTGATGTGCTACAAGGTAAATTTAAATAACTTTTATCCATGTGTAAGATGCAATAATCTCTGTTAGTTTGACATGGGCAAAACAAAGATATGATCCTTTGCCTGCCCCCATTTGTGAAAAGTGTAAAGATATGTATACTTTGCTCTTAAATGTGCACTAAGATGTTTTTCAATTTGACACATTTTGGGCAGAATGTATCAAAGTGATCATAATTTGTATGAATTGACTTAAAATTAAGGTGAGGATCTTTTTTTTTAAGCTTATGAATACCCTTCGATCATAATTGCCCTTTGTAAATGATTCCACCATGCTCAAGAAAAGTTTCATCATTAGATTGGCTACTGTAATCAATAAATTATCTTATTGGTAGAATATAATTATTCTCAGGACTTAACAAAGCTTTCATTTAATTTGAATTGAGAGTAGAATAAATACATGATGTCAGTCTAGATATTTTTGTCATGGAGATCAAAGTGTTTGATGTTAATTTTCCAAGGGCAAACATATTTTGTTTTAGGAAGATTGGTGGAACACAATAAGATTCAGCCATATCGTCCATTCAATCACATACAGTACTTTGCTTCATAAACACTTTCTAAAATGACAGGAAGCAGCTAAAAGCAAACAAAAATCAGCAGGGCTATAAATCCCCCTGCACTGAGTGTTGGTGTCACCAAAGAGGTTCAGCACCTCCTGCTTGCATTTGGGCCACATCTGAGAGGGAATTTTCTCTGGGAGTGACCCATAACCCTCAAAATCAAAGGCTCATAGACTTGCCTTCTGTTTGATGTAGCTTAACAAAATGAACGCTTTAAATAATAAGTATCACTCATGTGGGCTGGAAATTGAAGGTTGATGATCATCCTCTTTTTGTGCAACAGGAGGCCTAGAAGGTGAAAAGGATTATCCATACAAAGGACAGGACAACAAGTGTGCATTTACCCCCTCGGATGTCAAGGTCTACATCAATGGATCAATGAACATTTCCAGCGATGAAACAGGTAGGTATCTTGTACCTGTACTTCAGAAAGTTTCAGGGATCTCTCTATTTCATACATGCAGCTGTTTTTCTTACACACAGAGCCCTCAGTCAGCTTGGCATTCTATAGGTCGTGGATTCCATCCTCGGTGTGTCTTCGTTAACCAGTGCTTCACAACTGGTTTATCAAACGGCTGTGGACATCTATAACTGTAATAGCTGTTGAGGAAGGGATGTAAAATAAGTATTCTACCTACACACACAAACATCTTTTTGAAAGACACTCGTGTTGCTCATGGGGATGAGGTGCTCACTAGGCTCATTCTATCATCTTGTGGTTATTTGCTCCTCGTTATATCACACCTTTCTGTGTTGTTTCTCATTCACAACCCTTCCTGTTTCTACATCAATTGATTTTATTTCATTTTTTTGTCAACGCAACTGAAAAAGATCAATTTACTCAACAGCGATGAATAGGAGTTGACTAATGTTTTGGTCTTATCATGTGAAATCTCTTCCACATTTGTACACATAAGTACCAATTATAGATTCCTAAAGACCATGGGTCATCTCTTGCTTCTCTGATTTCAAATGTTGAAGACCTTTGCACCAGTTGAAGTTTCATTCCATGTTATCTGATGGTTGCATCTAGTCTAAAGGCCGTTACACACCGAATGCGATGTGGCGAGCGATTTTTAAGCAAAATTGAATAAAACAAAGAAAAAGAAACATTTTGAAATCTTGTTTTCAGAGAAGCATTGTCATCGCATGGCTATTCAGATGATAACTAAAAATTGATTGAAAGGGCCTTTCTTTGCCCATTAAAGCAAAATTCGTGTCGCGCCCCTCTAAAGCGAATTTCTCCACAGTTTAAACAAAAAAGCATTTCTGGCAAATTTTCCAGTATCATCAGGAAGCCTCAATTGTAAACTTCATCGTGTGTAACCAAAAAGTCAAGGCATCTTATAATATTTGTTTCCTGCATGATTATCTGAAAAATTACTCGCCGCTTCGCGTTCGGTGTGTTACAGCCTTTACTCTTACTACTCAAAGGAGTTACACTTGCTGCAGTAGCTGAATTGGGTTTCAGCGTTTTGTGTTTGATGAGATGATTGTCAGTTGTGTGTGTTGGGGGAGGGGGGGATTTTTATCTTCATCTAATGACATGGTAAAGATATATCATGCTGTTCAATTAGTGATTGCACACGTACAGTACCGCTGTATGTGGTTTACATTGGGAGTGTCACAGTAATGTCTTAACTTATGAATCTTGAGTCATTCCCCCAATCATACAAAACAAGTTCTGCATGTTAAAAATATTACCTCTTGGCTAAAAATGATATTTACAAAATGTTCTGTTCTATCAAGCCATGAAGAATTCTAATATCTGATTTGATTGCCAGTTAAACATAATAAATTTGAAGATGACTATAGACTGTAGTATATCTTTAATCAAGTGTCTTTGTCCAACATGAAATAACCGAGCAGGTATTCTCTGATGGGTTTTTGTTCCAATTTTTTTCTAGAAATGGTTGCTTGGCTGGCGAAGAATGGTCCGATATCCATTGGTATTAATGCATTAATGATGCAATTTTACTTTGGTGGAATCGCTCACCCCTGGAAGATCTTTTGTAATCCCAACAGTTTGGACCATGGTGTTCTCATCGTTGGCTATGGAGTTCGTAAGTTGGATATCAGTTTGCACTTTGGAAAAAGAATAGTTGATAATTAGTATATTTCATATATATATATATATATATATATATATATATATATATATATATATATATATATATATATATACATATATATATATATATATATATGTATATATATATATATATATATATATATATATATATATGTATATATATATATATATATATATATGTATATATATATATATATATATATATATATATATATATATATATATATATATATATATATATATATATATATATATATATATATATATTTATATATATACATACATATATATATATATATATATATATATATATATATATATATATATATATATATATATAGATATAGATATATATATGTATATATAGATATATATATATATATATATGTATATAATATATTTCAGATAGTATGTGTATACTATCTCTTATGTAAATTTCACATATCGTTAGATTGATTGACCATTGTATCGTTTCCTGTTTTTGTTTTGTTAGGTTAATGTGTTTTACAGTATTGAAGGAATATTCCCATATTTTTTGGTAACCTTTCATTAGAAAGAGAAACATTTTAGAAACAATTTAGTACAAAAATCATTTTGATATGTTATTCCTACCAGGAGATATTCAAATTGTAAGGTTCACAAAAAATGCCAATAAACGAATAGGAAAAGGCTCAGTATGACATCACAGCAATACATTCTCTCAAGAAGTTGATGTATTTCATTAAAATCTATCATCCTTTTTTTAATTAGTAAAACCTGCTAGAAAAATTAATTGATGAAAGTTCGGTATTTATATACATTGTCAAATATACCATACTTTAATAACTTTTGGAAAATTGTTCTAATCATACAGAAACAACCAATTAACGTTCAAAGAAATACATTTGCAATGGAATTGTCTCTATAATATCATCAAACACTAATTCATCATACTGTACTAAAACTTTAAAATGCAATTGGGAAATCTTTAAAAATCTAGATCTCCTGAATAAAATATGGTATCAGCCTGATTTGTGTACCAAATTAGCTCTGGAAGTATGCTCTTTCAAATAAAAGTTTGCAAAAAACCATGGGAATATTACAAAAAAACCATGGGAATATTACAAAAAACCATGAAATATTCCTTTAAGAATGCTGTTTTTAATACTCAGGAAAGTGGCTGCATATGGCTTCCCAAGATAAGCCATTTCTTCTGCATAAAATTGATGTGTAGCATTTCTTGTACTGCTGATTTGTGATTTTTTTAAATGATTTTGACTGAGTTTGTAAATTCATGTATGTATATCCTAACTCTTGTTGAATCATGTTTAGTTTGATTAAAACCAATGCATATCTGTTTTTGATATGATTTGATTATGAAATAAATGGAGAAAAGGGAAGTATATTTGATATTTTTTTTTGTGGACAAAACGATATTCTTTATGTTCAGAATCAAATGTTTCTGTTGGGGATCAGGGTGATTTTCTAATATGATATTTTCTTTCTATAAACTGCAACCTGTATGTAATATTTGCGGGTGATATTTAGGAGGCAATGGGCAGTGCTATTGCCTGAGATATTTTATCAATCTCAATATTTTTAGAATGACCCTCTGACTATACCTAGAGGTTTGCCCTGTTTTGTATCTGGAAGGGAGGGGGGGGGAATGGCCCTTAAGAGGATGAGTCTTTCCCTCAAATTGCCAACTGCAAACATAGTCAATGTGTTTATCACCATTGCTTGTAACATGGCTTTGCGCTAAACTAGACAACCTCCACTGGGGGTTGTCTTTGATACCTCGCATGAATAAAGTGCTGTACTCGTCTTCCCATATGATTAACGTTTTGATATACCTTCACAATAAATGTTGTATACACTTACCATAAAAAAGAAATAGGAATGCAAAGCAAAACAAATTAATGTTTTCCCCTTCAAAAATTCCAATGATATCGATTGGAATGGTTTGCCTGAGTGGGTAGTTAGCTCCAATTCTGTTTACAATTTCAAAGTACACATTAATAAGTTCTTTACTAACTCTGGGTGTCTTTGATTTTTTTTTTTTTGTGTGTGGTGGTGGTGGTGTTAGTTTGGGCTTTTTATGGGGTGACTCACCCTTCTTAGCCCATCATCTTGTTATGTTATACTTTCATTGGGAATTTAAACTTGTGCATCTTCTATATCAAAATAAGATGTAGGCTCTAGAATAATTTGGTCCCTGTTTTGACCTAGTCCTGAATGTGCGAAAACAAATTTTTTGGTTTTGATGTAGTGGTGCATTATCAGATATGCAAATTATTCATTTTTTGTTTTTTGTTTCTTTATTATTAATAAGTAATGGAAATATTATGTCTTGAAGTAATTTGCATTATAATACTTTTTTTCGTATAGAAACTTATTTTTCCACTTGTACCTACATTTTATGTTCAGTTACTCTGTCAAACTAGGGACAAGTTGCTGGTGAATTGTCGTGAATTATTTTTCTGTGCCATGTCATCAAATTAATATAATTTTATACTAAGAACTATTGTATAAGTTAAATGAAATAAGTATTTCATTATTTGATGTATCAAGTTACAATTTTGTTTTACTTTGTTATTGTTTATCCCCAGAAAACACTTTTTTCCACAAGAACGAACCATACTGGATCATCAAAAACAGCTGGGGCCGCTCATGGGGTGAATCTGTAAGTTTTAAGGCCATAACACACCGAACGCGACGCGGCGAGCGATATTTTAGATAATCATACAGGAAACAACTATTATAAGATACTTTTACTTTTTTCTTACACACGATAAAGTTTATAATTGAGGCTTTCTGGTGATACTGGAAAATTTGCTAGAAATGCTTTTTTGTTCAAACTGGAGAAATTCGCTTCAGTGGAGCACGATTTTCTGTCGGGATGCGAATGTTGCTATAATGGGCATAGAAACGCCCTTTCAATCAATTTTCAGTTATCGTCTGAATAGCCATGCGATGACGATCCATCTATGAAAACAAGAGGTCAAAATGTTTATTTTCCTTTGTTTTATTCAATTTTGTTTAAAAAATCGCTCGCCGTGTCGCGTTCGGTGTGTCACGGCCTTCAGTCAGACAATTTGTTTTAAGTTGGTTCTGATGCAATAGTTAAGGGATCTATGTAGTCGTGCTGGCATGTGTGTGTATGTATGGGTGGGTGTATGTATGTGTGTCTGTTTCAGAAGATGTAAACATGACATCTCAAGAACCGTGAGGTAGATATGGATGTGTTGTGGTCTGGAGATGATCCCTATGGTTTTTTGGTGCTGATGTCATGAATATTAATTAGTAGGCAGGGCGAAATGTAAAATTCTATTAAAAAGCTTGTAAACACGATATCTAAAGAACTGTGAGGTAGATAAGGATGTGTTGTGGTCTGTAGATGATCCCTATTGTTTTTTGGTGCTGATGTTATGAATATCAATTAGTAGGCGGGGCTAAATGTAAAATTATATTAACAAGCTTGTAAGCACGATATCTAAAGAACCGTGAGATAAATATGGATGTGTTGTGGTCTGTAGATGATCCCTATTGTTTTTTGGTGCTGATGTCATGAATATCAATTAGTAGGCGGGGCTAAATGTAAAATTCTATTAACAAGCTTGTAAGCACAATATCTAAAGAACCGTGAGATAGATATGGATGTGTTGTGGTCTGTAGATGATCCCTATTGTTTTTTGGTGCTGATGTCATGAATATCAATTAGTAGGCGGGGCTAAATGTAAAATTCTATTAACAAGCTTGTAAGCACGATACCTTGAGATCATTGAGGTGGATTTATACCATACTTGGGTTATAGATGTGTTGTGGTCTGCAGATGATCCCTATTGTTTTTGGTGCTGATGTCGTAAATATTAATGAGAAGGCGGGACTACCACATCCCCCATGTCAGATTTAAATCAAGCTTAGTATAATGCTGTAGATTAAGGAAGGATGATACAGAATCTCATAGAATGCTGACTTTATCATTATTCATGTCAGGCCAACCCAAATACAATTTTTTATTGGTTGTTGTGATTGTGGCTAATAGCTTAAGGCAAAAACCTTAACACTTAATTAAGCAAGAAATAGAATAGACAAAAATTACACGTTTCCACTATGGTAAATAAACTAACCATGTAAGAACACAACATTTGAGGAAATACAATAAAGAAGTAATTGCTCTCAATCCAAAGTTAGCTTTAGGACCATGTGGGATTTCTCCCTCTGTTTATATTATATAAACCCGACTCCAATTGTTCCGAATCTAAACATGTTCTTCTTCACCAACAATGAAATTACTCATGTGCCTTGGTATGTAAATGATCTTGCATCTTATTGTGAACTTGTTCTAAAATTGTCCAATTTTAAACCAATGAATGAAGTGGGTGATTCACTTTACGAGACACTTTGCTCTGGAGGAATTTGAATGGTTTGGAAACAATTTAAAAAGTCAAATTAGTTGGTATTAGTAATATTCTGGATTGGATTTTAGTTTGAAAATCGAAAATGTTATAAATATCAAAGTTGACAGGTTTGAGATGATTAGGAAATGCCTTCTTTGTATGTTTTTAAGCCAGTGATTTTCCATTTCTAATTTTTTGATTTAACAAAGTTGAAAACTTTCCCTTTAAATTTAATCTGTTTGGCATCATGTTGTTGTTGCTGTTGTCATGACAACAAATCTCATCCATCACTCAATTACTGTATTTGATGTATTAAGCGCCAGTGTTTACAAAAATAAAATTGTATAACTTTTTAGGCCCAAAGTTTCTTCCTAATAAGCGCCCATACTCGGGATCGCATACAGTGTGCTATTTGAACCGCATCGTACATATTTAGATTATATGTGAACTGATTCTATATACTAGCCTTATACAATTACCACCACAAAAACATCGTGAGCGTTAGACGCAAAATAAGCAAAGAATGTAACCAAACTTTAGTCTAATTCTTCAAGTTAAATAAATAGAGATTATGTTATCAGTCAAAAAATGTTGTGTGGGCGCTTATTAGAGCAGGGGGCGCTTAATGCGTCAAATACGGTTATCATTTCCTTGAAATTAGGTTTTTGTCATATTGTTTAGGACTATTCATTCCTCTCATTGTTTGTTTGATAAAATTAAAGGTCTATTGGCATGTAGAGACAACATGGCCTAAATTACTTTCAAATCTATGGCAATTGCTATAAAGTCTATGAAAATTGCTTTAAAATCTATGAAAACTACTTTAAAATCCATGAAAATTGCTTTCAAATCTAAAAAAATTGCTTTGAAATCTATGAAAATTGCTTTAGAATCTATTAAAAATTGATGAAAATTGCTTTAAAACCTGAAAATTGTTTTAAAATTTATGAAAATTGCTTTAAAATCTATGAAAATTGCTTTATAATCTATGAAAATTGCTTTAAAATCTATGAAAATTGCTTTAATTTCTAAGAAAATTGCTTTCAAATCTACGAAAATTGTTCTAAATCTATGAAAATTGAAATTATACAAAAAAATTAAATTTAAAAAAATTGCTTTACAATCCATAAAAATTGCTTTAAAATCTATAAAAATTGCTTTAAAATCTATTAAAAACCACGAAAGTAGCAAAAATTTACTTGCACATCCACAGACCTTTAATGTTTGACAACAGATCATGAAACATCCTTCTGTATATTTATTTCTTATTTATTTTATATACATGGTTTCTCAAACTATGATAACTGAAGAAAAACTTGTATTCCTCTTCTTTTTTAACAGGGATACTACCGAGTGTATCGTGGAGCTGGAGTTTGTGGATTGAACCAGATGTGCACTTCGGCAATTGTGAATTAGCTGGCGACATATACTTCGTATCATGAAATTTGATCTCTTTTTTTTTATATTAATTTCTTCCAGGTTATAAATATCCAGGAAACATTAATTCAGTTTTGATAGAGGATGCATGATCTGTCTATGTCTTTTAGGTGTAATGTCGTAACACATTGTAGATAGTCCCTTGAAAACGTGATATAAGGCATGATTGTAATACGTGATATAAGGCGTGATTGTAATATGTGATATAAGGCATGATTGTAATATATAATTTTTTTATATCTTAAAGCTCAAGACTTTTTTTAATTAGTCCTTTCTTATTTTCAAATTTCCCTTTATGTGGGAATGTTGTCACATTTATTTGATAGATCACTATTTTTGACAGAAATTTACTTGTGGTAAAATTGGTTTGTGGAAGAAAACATCCATGTATAAATTATAACAGTGGCACAGGGGAGGGGGAAATGGCCCATGATCCCCACTTTTCAGAAAATCCAGATTTGACACCTCCCCCACTTTTTTAACCAATACAAACTCAATTTAGATTCAAACAAAATTGGAACAAAGATATTAAGATAAAAATAAACACAAAGTATTTCAGGGTTCCTCCTCTCACCATCAAAGTTTTCCAGCTCAGTTGAGATTATTCTGTTACTAACAAAATATATATATATATATATATATGTATGATATACATTCAGATAGCATCTCGTTTCATCACCTTTGGCAGTGACTGATAGTTTGGTGTTATGAAATGTAATCATAGGCTTAACTTCTCAGGTAGTTTATTCATCTTTTTCACCTCATTTTGGATGGTTTTCTTCAAGTCTTTCAAAGTGAATTAAAGTTTCAGTAGTTTCATCCTTATTCTACCACGCGGCGATGTTATCACCGTTTTGGGTGCCTCATCTTTGACTCCGCCTCCCAAACGCATTTAAAAAAAAGTGCTGGTAGAGTAAGGGTTAATACTTTGCGTGTGTTATGTAATAATACCTCTAGGAATGTAGCTTTTGTATTTTTTTTCATTAAGGAGGCTCAAATATGAATGAAATTGAGATAATTGTTGATTTTTATATATATTGGAACTGTGGTGTATGGAATGTAAGATGATGAATATTATGTCTCAGTCCCATCTATAAATATGATTTTATTTTTCAGAAACGAAATGAATAATTTCCGAAGCTAAGTATTACTTGTTTGAAATTGTAATTCCTCAGTTAGGGACAAACTTGCACACTAATGAATATTTTTAACTCAAATATTAGATCTATTTTTTGTAATGAAAATATGTATTTTTGGTGAAATTCTATTTGATTTAAAAAAAAATGTTGCTTTTTATTGTGGATGATTTTGAGATGTGAAAAACTTCTTGTTGAAATTACTAGATAGTAAATGGGCATCCTAAATTTTTACATTATGGACGAAACTATTGCAAATATTGTTTGCTGTGAACAGTAATAACTATGATAATTCACAAATAATTATTTGATTATGGATGGTTAATACAAAGAAAGTTTTTGAGCAATTTTTGAAACATGTTTTAAGGAACCATGATGTGTTATCATCATTCCAAAGGCGTATGAACAATTTTTTTCTTGGGAGAGGGGGGGCTGAAAGTTTATTTACCACGAACCTCAACCCCCCTCCTTGTTCAAAAGTCTCATTTTTGTCCCATTTATTTTCACGATTGTGGGAATTATTATTATTTTTGTAACAAAGAAGAATAGACAATTAAGTTAGTATAAAACATGACATATGTGGCAGTACATGTACATACATGCTCGCAGTGCAGTGACCTGTCATGTACATGTACTAACTGCATGCTGTGTGTTATGCATGCACTTCCTCGGTGTATACGATGTTATGCTACATTTTACGGCCAAGTGTGGTCAATTCAAATAATTCTAATTGGGAAAACTGAAATCGGACCCGGGATCGGACCGAGGTATTATAAATTATTATCGAATAAATCAGAAGAACAAGCGCCGAAAAGGTTGATGAATTTCACAGAGGGTACAAATAAGCCTAATAAAGGGTTCTCTTCCCTATAAAGTGGGGGCGGCAGAAGCATACTTCTGCCCCCCACATTTTTGACTGGGGGCTAAAGCCCCCATTCCCCGCCTCCTACGCCCTTGCATTATTCTTTAAGACACATATGATAAATACGGCAGCCATTGGACCGTGGAAGAGGTTGATAATTGGTACTAACCTGCAAGACTGGTATTTAATTTCCTGGATATATCACCGGAGATTGAATTGTTTTATTTGTGGTAATGGCTGCAAAAAATAGTTTACTTTTTTTTATGGAATCGAACTTGTTCAAAGACTCAGTTGTAAGAACCGAACGGAAGTTGAAAATCTTTGCAAATCTTTAAGTCCTTTCTTTGATTGTGTTTCGCAATAACAAAGTAGTCTACGATACCTTTCAATTTGTATCTTTTTGAAGAGTTTCTACAGTTCTTGATGTTTTTCCTTTTTTTCATTTTCCTAAAAAAAAAAAAAGAAACCCATGTAAAGTGTGAGATAAGGAAAGTTTTCGGGTTGTGGGGAAGATTTTTTTGCGGGATAACAATGCTAAACCTCTAGCAAGGCGAAAGGATAGGAAAATTGCCACAAATCATGTGTACATGAACAACAAAATGTAAAATTTTATTGTATTTTGAAATGTAAAAGAGAGTTTGATGATTTTTTTTTTATATTAGAATAATATCAATTATGACCTGCAAGGCATGACATCAAAAATACCAGTAAGTCCTTAAAATGGACTAAAACTAATAAATAAATGACCGTCGTTGTGTATTTAATATTTTTTACACAAATTCGCAGTGAGCCGAGCAAACTGTTTTTTATAGAAGTTTTTATCCAGGAACGTTTTGCATTAAAATATTGCCAAAATGATCGTTACCTAAAAAACCGCACAAACTAAGAAGATCTGAGGAAGTTTCTTGATGTGTTGTGGTGGATTTAAAAAAAAAAAACCTCTGGTGAAACGATAGGAAAATTTCCATGATGTGATTCATTCATTTATGGGCAAATGTACATACACTGTACAGCTGTATGAGCCATTGTGAATCGAATGCAAGGGTGTGTGTGATAATGGGTGGACCATTATGATGAATGTATGATTCAACATTCTGAGGTGCGCTGTACCTGGGAGTCACAAATGTGAAGTGGGAATTAAGCTTTAGCCCCAGTGGTGTCTGGTATCCCCAACCAATTACTGATTGTCTTGTCATGATTTGAGACAATGTTTTGACCAGATACTTTAAATCATATTGCTAAATTGTTATAATCTTCTTGTTAACACAAAAACAGCCTATCAAATCAAATGATGTCAATTACAAAAATGACAACTATGAATCTAACCCGTCACCAGTGCTTTCAGTAATTATTTCAGCGTAGTAAATTGTTATAACCTTTCAATCAAGAATTGTATGTAGCATTCATATTTTCCCCAAATAAATAGCAAACTTTACCTGAGATGTCTTCTGTGCCTGTTTTAATTTTCATTTGCTCTAGGTGTGGTTTTGTAGTTTATTCTACCTTTCTCGGAATATGGTAATACCTTTAATAATGGGTAACCACTATGGTTTTCACTGTAAGTTTTTATGATTTTGTGTAAGCATTGGAACCTTCAAAAGGACAAAGGTGATATAGTTTTAACCTATAGGCAATGGCAGGGGCACAGAGGAACTTGATACTTGTTGTGCCAATGCTAAAGGTTTATTATATGGCCAATTTTCTATATTGGTGGAAAAGAGTATTAAAATCTAGTAGATCAGTTCTTTTAATTTTGAAAAAAACTTTGATCAGTTTTTAATACATGCAGAATTTGTGATGTATAACTTGGCGGACAACTAAAGATTCTTTAGATTTCTTTCCAAAATCTCAGTCACTGAAAATGATGAGAAAGTCTATTCCTGCTAGAATTTGAATGAGGACGTGGCAAGTTCTCAGAAACTTTTTGACGTCTTCCGTTTAGTAGATATCAAATTTTTAAGTTGTAGCAAATTTGCTTTAAATGACGTAAAAAGTGTTCTGCAGAAGAATGTCATACCTTCACCTTCCTAACATTGTTAGTGTAATTGTGTTGAAAATTTGATATAAATGTTTTTAATCTGCTAATTAAGAATATTTGTACTGATTACTTCATGTTGTAAATCACAGTTGCTTTGTTTTCAGGTTTTTGTGCTCCCCTAGCATTTCCCACGGTTGCCAGCCAACAAAATCTTGGGAAATCATTTCAATAAAGTACATAGCACGAATCTTCATGCCCAAATCACGTAGTGACCTAATTCTCATAAAGAATACTGAGGATGCGCCTAGTCTGATTCCAGTTGTTTTTACACAAATCGGACAACTTAAAACATCTCCTTAACAGAATAGGATATTGAAGCAACTTACACTCCTTTTTCTGTGTTTTAAATTCCTCTTTCATGAAATTTGAACATGCACCACTCATCTAAATTGGGGGAGGGCGCTCCAGCCTCCAAACAATGAGGGTCCAACTGTGACTTGATGTCATCATCCAAAAAGTGTGTGTGGTAGGAGAGGTGGGGGGGGGGGGGCGAGTCCAAATTTTGGAAAATTGGACTCTGCATCCCTCCCATTTTGTGTTTAATTCCAAAGTTTTGAATGCTTTACCATTATTGAAGGATATACTTGACTATTAAATTAATCTTTTAAAATTAAACATCTTTCTAGAAATACGAGCACTAAGAAGTGTTTAACATTAACCCCGCCCATTCATTAATTTTTACTGTTGGATCAATAATGGTATTGACAGACAGTAAATCCCTTAAGCAGAAGCAACGCCACCTATTTTTTGGGTGTAGGGGAAGTTTATGAGTGTGCGTAGTAAGTCATGTTTCACTGCAGAAAAAGGGCAAAACAAATGCTCATTTAAGAGGAACGCATGAGGTACATAATGAATTGACATGCGCCGTTTAGATGGCATCGTTTAGCAGTTTAAGAAATTGCTGAAAATCTGTGTTTTAAAGCTATGGTTGAAGTCCTGGTAGTGGTCCAGAAAGCGAAGCCCCTGAACCCCTGCGTTTCTTGTGATTTTGATTGCTTAATATTGTGTTTAGTCCAGGATCTACTAGGCCTTGCGTTTCTCGCAATTTTGGAAGCAGAAAATTGCTTAAAACTTGTGTCAAACCTAGCTAAGATCGAAGCCCTTGGAAGGCTGGATCTCGCGATTTTGAGAACAGAAAACTGCTTAATATTGTGTAAGCTCTAAGGTTGAAGCCCTGTTAGGGGCCTAAAGAGGCGAAGCCCTTGGAAGTCCTGCGTTTCTCGTAAATTTGATAACAGAAAGTTGCTTAAAACTATCAATTTTATAGGGCAAAGCCCTGGTAGGGGCGAAGCCCTACGTTTCTCGTCATTTTGACAGCAGAAAATTGCTACAAATTGTTTCAAACCTATGGAACGAAGCTTCGGGAGCCCTGCGCTTCTCGTGACGTTTGTACTGTAGCTAGAAATTGTGTCAAATTTAGGGGCAAAGCCTTGGTAGGGACCCAAGGAGCGAAGCCCCGGAAGCCCTACATTTCTTGTGATTTTTGTAGCAGAAAATATTTTTTAAATATGTCAATTCTGTGGTGCGAAGTCCTGGTAGGGGTATAGGGGGCGAAGTCCTATACGTTTCTCGTAACTTTTGTGTCAAATCCACAGTTGTAATCAAGTCATATTTTTACAAGTCAATTGACAAGTCACTTGTTGGCAAGTTATGTCAAGTTACAAGTCATTTGCTTGCAATTCAAGTCAAGTCAAGTCATTTGCTTGCATTTTAAGTCAAGTCACAAGTCATTTTCCGGCAAGTTAAGTCAAGTCACAATTCTTCAAGTAAAGTCACAAGTCAAACTGACCTAAAGGCGTCGCGATTTTCTGCTATGGTATAGTCAAGGATGTACGTACATCCTTGGTATAATATAATTGTATGAAAGTCTACAACGATTACAGAAGTAAAATTTTTGCATTATAAATTATATTTAAAAAATACCAAGGTCACCCTGTAATTCATCACAAAATTTGCATAAAATATGCAAATTTGTACTTAAAATTTAAAAAAAATGCTGTAAAATAGTCTTGCCGATTTTGATGAAAGTTTTTGCTACTATGATAGTTTCTAATGTATTTTAATTTAACTATAATGTTGCTATGTGCCCATATACCTGTATACCTTTAACAGTTTAATCCTTTCCGTTTGCTGACAAGTTTCAGAACACTTAAATTATACATGAAAAACCTGGGTAATTATAACGTAACTTTTTATGAAGCAAATACAAACATCAATTCTTGTGGCTGATTGTGTTTGACGCACCGATCATCCATTGTTAATTGTGGAAAGAAGCTGCATCACTTGCGCAGTTGATCTCTAATAAGGCGGTCATTAATCAGAATAATAAGCATGATAAGCCACATGCTGCAAAATATGTATAAAATGAAATCATATCTCTCATAGACCTATTTCATTTAAAATCGCTTAATCAATTCAAGCATTCTTTCTTCCAATTTTCCTCTAGGTATAATATTAGATCCTTTTATGATCTGTGGCTTCTAAAACTGCATCTACGACGTAAAAAGTTATTAACATAGAAACAAAAAATAAATTATTTACCGAGGTGAACGACTCATAATACTACGTCATGAAAATGGGGGCACAAGAATTTGATGCAGACAGTGGCTTGATATGGAAAAATAGGGTGTTTGGTATTTTTGTCCCTTTATAAACATTTATCGACATGCTATAGAGAGCAAAGAGATAATCGGCGCAATTAATAAACAAATGTGGTGCGTTTAAAAATATTTCTGTACACGCCCAAAATTAACCTTTTTTATGCTCGAATTTGTATTCTAAAAGCAAAAAGGGAGCCATGCAGTGGTTGATTAATCACTTAATATAAGCCATTTTCTTTTGAGGGAAGCTGTGAGCGTCTATATCACAACCTGAATCTACCTATCCTCGTATACTGCATTCAAGATTAATCGCTGTTAATGTTTGGGTTATGATAAAACACAAAACCTCCAACTTTGGAAAGGGGGTGGGGTGAGAAGTTAAAAATTAAGAAAATAATCCAAAAATATGACCCTAAATATTTCTTATAACAATATTATAGCATATGTAGAGCGTTTTATGTAGAAGTATATATGTACCGCCTATGGTGATATACTGCGCACGCGTGGGGTCCAGTGCCCGCTTTAGGGCCCTGGTGGGGTCCATGGCGAAGCCCTGATTAGGGCCTATAGCAGTATAGGGGGCGAAGCCCCCTGAAGCCCTGCGATTTTTGGTAGCAGGAAATTGCTTAGGCTAAAGCATGTTAAATTCACACTACACAAGGCAGCTGCTTGGGTCCCATATTATTCTTGTATTATGTTTCTCAACTCTTCAGTATTGTGTCAAAGCATATCCCACAAGCCCATAGCTATGCTGATGATACTCAGCTTTACTGCTCATTCACTGCCGGCTCCATCTCAGAGAAAGAGGCAGTCGAGGCAATGCAATCTCTTATTGCTGAAATAAGGTCTTGGTTGGTAAAGAATAATCTCATGATCAATGACTCCAAGACTGAATTTCTTCTAATTGGCACTCGTCAGCAATTGGTTAAAGCTGGAGTCCAATCCATCAAAGTTGGTGATGCTGAAATATAACCATTTGTTAGTGTTAAAATTTGGGTGTTTATTTAGACAATCACATGTCTATGAATATTCATATTGGGAAAGTTTGTTTCAAAGCTTATCACGGTCTTTATAACATTAGTCAGATTGCCAAATATCTTGATGTAGATTCCATGAAAACCCTTATTAATGCTTTTGTTATAATTCACATTGATTATTGTAATTCACATCTTGTTGGACTACCTGATTATCAACTTTACAGAATTCAATGAATACTTAATGGTGCTGTTCGGTTAATTTTCAGACTACCAAAATTTTCTCACATTAATGCTGTTTCGAAATCCCTTCACTGGTTACCAGTCAAACAAAGAATTGATTATAAAATCATTTTACAAGTTTTCAAGTGCATTAAAGGCCTTGCTCCAAAATATTTATGTGAAATGGTAGTTGAAAAACCATCCCGCTATGACTTTTGCTTCAAGTCCCTATTTGTTCCCCGTATTATGCATAAAACTTTTGGCGAAAGGGCTTTTGCTTATAAAGGTCCTTGGTTGTGGAATTCACTCCCAACTGAACTCAAATGTATTAATAATGTATCCCTGACCTCCTTCAAAACTAAGCTTAAAACTTTTTTGTTTAAAAAGACATTAATCTAATGTGCAGCTTGATCCATTGTATTTCTATTTATGTTGTCATTTCTGTATTCTTATTTTTGTTTTCCTGTCGTAATTTCCTTGTATGTAAAGCGCTTTTGAATGTTTTTACAAAATTAGCGCTGTATAAATTTATGTATTATTATTATCATTATTACACCAATTTTGAATTTTTGATATTTTTATCATGGGAACAGATGACAGGTGACAAGATTTTTCGCTTTAAAAAGCGCTAAAAATGACTAAATTCCACCAAACAGGGATAACGGAATTACAGTAGTTACTGAGTTACGGACCCTCTAGTCCACCATTGCATTTTGGGGTGTAGCAGGGCGTCCTTGGAGAAATTTGAATAACAATACGTATTTGCCTCAATCTAATGGGGGTATTTCATAATCATATCCATCAAACTTGAGGTTTAATACTTTTCTAGACATTTAAAATGAACACATGAACCCTCAGCTCCAACTGTGCACTGAAAATGCTGAAGTCGGAAACACTTTTTTAACTACCATGCAGAATATATACTACACCACAAATAAGTTTTGCCGGTATGATAGTAAATTCCCCCCCCCCTGTAAATGTTGTCCCCCTTATTTCCTAAGGAATGTTTAGTGAATTTGGTCCCCTTTGGACTGATTTTACAAGGTAATTTACTGGTGTGTCTGTCAGTCTGTACGGTTCCTTCAATTAATTTTGTGTACTGAAGTGATAAGCTTAAAAGTGATAAGCTGATAGTTTAGGCAGTGATATTTAGTGTGAAGGGAGAAGAAGGGTTTTTCCCTGAAAAAGGGGGACAAGTTGTTGTATCCAAATTTTATAGGAAAGAAGGACCAGGGCTCAAATTTCCTAGAGGACGGTTTTTACTATGAGGGGGGACCACATTTACTGGATGATTATGGCTTAATTGTCTGGGGCCCAAATTACCTAGAAAATAAGGGCCGGGGGCCAAAATTTACTGGGAGAGGAGGGAGGGAAATTTTTTACTTTTACACCGGAAACGACGTCATACGTTCTTTTCTTGGAACTTCCACCAAAATTGTCATGACAAAAAACTCAGGCTATAAATTTCCAGTCCATTTCTTTCATTATTGGTGTGCAAACGAAACTCCTAGGCAAATAGTACCAACCCCACGACTAAATCATCCTTCAAAATCTAATTAATTCCTGATTGCTTAGATTCAATGATGGACGTGGTGGGATTACTTACTTGCGTAGGGCTGGAGTCCTAAAATAGCACCCGCAGAAATCCACGATTCTGCGGGTATGAAGACCAAATATTCATTGCGAGATTTATTCGTAATGTTACTTCATAAGCACATTAGCAAGAACATTTATTTCTTGCCATTTCCACTTTTAAGAGAAAAAGAAAATTCTTTGGGGCATAGGAAATAACTCAACCTGTTTAAACTGTTAAATGAAAAATAATAATGAATACAATTTAGAGATTATAAACAGGTGAACGTAGAACAATAAACAGGTAGGCCTAAATGAAATACTTTCAGTTTAGAATTATGAGAATATTAGTAACAATTGGCATACGTTTACTTCAACTTCCTCCGTCTCGTCTCGACCTCGACTGCACCAACAGGAACTTCTTGCTCCAACCACGCAGGGATATGTTACTTTAGCAAGGGGCGGACTGAGTCTTGCAACCGGCCCGGGCATTTTTCACATGGACCGGCCCATTATTCCTTGATATGTTACTTATATTTTAATCGCCATCCTGTGGGTAGGTCTGAGTGGAGGTGGTATTTTTTTGAAGTTAAGGAATGTCTAGATGCAAAATGGTGCTATATTTCTACATTTTAGGTTACAATAATCTTTTAAAAAAAGTCCCAAAACTAATTTTCCAGAAGTAAAACTACGAAACCACGAAATTTTTAAACGTAAACAAATTACAAGATGATATATGTGCAATAACACGAGTACGTGTCTTGTCTACGAGGGTAGGAGCCTACGCAATTCGCTGCTTCTGGCAGCCACACCATCAATGATATTTTTAGTGTCAAGTTTGGCCAAGATCCTTTTTTCTACAGACATCAACATGAACGCCTCAAGATGCTCTTGGGCCATTGTACTTCTCAAACGGTTTTTTATTCTTTAAGGCAGAGAAAGAACGTTCACATGCCACTTGTGACACAGGTAGCGTTAGCAGCAGCTTGTAGGCAAGCCCAATGCTCTTGTAAGCATCAGTGAAGAGGTTCAACTTGAGGAGCACCTTGTAGCAGCAGAGAGGGCAGCCTTTACATGACTCACTTGATAAGCTCTCTCTGTGCTGTTTAGAGTCAGACTCACCATCACTGTCCTCCTGCAATGTATAAGCATCTGGTACTGATTGTTTCAGTGTTGGCCACTGATCTCCAAGGCTTTGCAGTTCTATTCGCAGTTGTTCCGCAGTTACAGCATCATCAAATCTCACCAAATATCTATGCAGCTCTTCCATGGCTCCCGATGACACTTGACCGAAGTTCCTTGGGTGAAGAAGTGTAAGATCAGCATAGAATGTCAATGTTGCTGATCTGTCAAATCGTCGCTCAATGCTGCTCACAATAGTGTCCACTATCAGATTACACACTTTAATGCGATACCTGTTCACTGGGTCAGACGCTGATGTAGCCTCATCTGTGGCTCACCTTTCAACCATCATCACGGATTCCGTCCAAATGACCGACCGTCCAACGCTTTGCCTGTCGGGCGCGCCGCGTGACTTGTTGGATAGGTGTATACAACAACTTGAACCACCTTTCAATACACAGTCTAGACTAGACTCCTTCTCAGAGATATAGCCATGGCCCGCGGCGCGTTCTATAAACTTTTATGGAAAAGAGCTGTAATTTTTCACGGCTCCCTGGCCCACGAGGCCACCGGGCATTGCCCAAATGCCCGTGTGGCCAGTCCGCCTCTGACTTAACCTCATGTGTAGTCAGTTGCGTAGCCGCGGGGAGGGGGTGGTGTTGTTCAGGACCCCCCACTTTCTGAGAAAATACTTTTTTAATGAGATATTTTCTATTTTTTGATATATATGTTTTACTTTAAGAAAATATTGCCCTCAGAAGTGGATTAAATTTGAACACTTCACTTTAAGAGGGGGTCAAGGACTTCTCGAACCCCCTCACTTTTTTAATGCCAGCTACGCCATTGTGTGTAGTACTTCTTTGCTCCAACGATAGAAATTACCAATCTTGGATAAGATCGAGGTTATTGTCCCAACAGAAAGGACACAAGCCACAAAGCATTCTCTCAAATACGGAAGTGAATATTGATTATCAATACCTTATTCCCAGTATATCTGTTAGCTGTCAAAAACCATAATTCTATGAATATTTCCCCTCATTCGATAGGTAAGACAGTAAGACACAGCATGACGTTCCCACGTCGTGTCAACACAAGTGACATTCGGGGGTTAGGCATAAATCTCCTGAAGAGATTTACACTTGAAACTATTTTTACCCAAACAAAGGTGATGTGGTTTATGAGTAGGGAATCCCTCACGCCTCTTAGTTATTAATATTTTTCTCTTCAAAGTGTGTTATTTTCTTGAAATTTCTAGTACAGAGGAAGCGAGGTATGACTCACCTATGTTTATTTAGGTATATGTTTCAATCCATGTTATCAAATGGCCATGTTCTCTGCATGGGTTATTACCTATCTGATATTATGATGTATCGAGAGTGCGAAATATTCTATTATTATTTTGCCACAGAAACCAAATTGTCCATTAAGCGTTGATAAATAGTGACTGGGTAGGGGTTTACCGTCAGGTTTTTTTGTGTGGTTTAGTCGCGTAATGACTGTTAGATAAACGCAAATTCCAGTGGTTGAAAACTTTGCGTTGGGTCTGAACTTTCTCCCGGTTCTCAGGGTATCACTCCTCTGCTCATCGCGTCATTAAATACCAGGCTATATCTTTGGTTTTTAATTCTTTATAGGTGGAACTACGAAACCATACTGGCGGAATACGCGTCAAATTAATCTAAAAATGGTTTTTTTTTTTTTAAACAAGTAGTTGTTACCTAATACTGTAATGTCATATTAAAACTGATCAAAATCAAATGTTAATTTTTCTAACGTTTATATTAAACAAATGGAAAATTTCCTCCTCCAAAATGACGATCTTCGCCCCCTGTTTACACAGACTGACTGAAGCTCCCGTGATCGCCCCCTTTTTTAGGTTTACCATCGATGCATCAACATGTTCACCCTCCCCACCCCACCCCCTCCTCCCATCTCCCACCGCACATATGCTTTCAAAAATGTTTCACCATCTTGTTCCCGTGGTACACTGGTAACTGATCAACATGTATCTTCTTCACGCCAGATTATTCGAAGATTCGGTGTTGGTGACAATGAACAAGGACAGTGCACATGGTACCAATGCGTGACCTCCTTTGAATGACGGTACCAGTTCAGCCACTGTTTAGCTTAGTCAATTTCCTGTTCAAGTTGGTTCAAAGTCAAGAAAGATCTAATTCTGACGAGGAAAAAAAAAACAAGGAAATATTGTCAAGGATGTATGTTGATATACATCATTATTGATATCATTTGGTTCAGCTTATTGACTGGTGGTAATATTTTCTTTGACGATAATCATTACCTTTTAGTAAAAAAAATGTTTTATCAAATTTTTCCAAATTGTCAATATTATGTACACGATTTACACTGATAACACCCCACGTTATTCTTATCATATTCGTGGGTCACTTTGTTTCCTTGCTTTCAGGCCTGGCTGTAGTGTTCCCGAGGTGTCCTGCACAGAATAGTCTTTACATTACCTGATTACTTGCAGTTTCGGGGTTATTGCCAATCAAAGTTTGGAGACTTTTTAATGTGTGGAAAAGCTGTGATGTATGGAAAACAAGAATTTCTGTCCTAATTTTCGGTCACTAAAAATCACAAGACCTACTCCTACTAAACTTTGATTGGGGGTATGGTGTAGATTCCAAACTGTTTGGTCATGTTCAACCTCTCCCATTCAAGAAACGTTAGTGAAGGAGTGAAAAACAATAAGTATTAACCAGCAGAACATTTGCAGGCTTTCTTCTTGTGATGTTACATAATTTCAATAAAATTGACATAAATTATTATCACAAGGCCCTAAAATTCAAAATACTGCACAATTGTTAAACTTTTAACCGAATTTGATCAATCCTTTTGCTATGTTTATGATTTAGAGCTTATTTCCTTCTAATTATAAGCTCAAGTTGTTGCTAACTGCACTGTCCATATGTCTTGAATGAGTTGAGATTCATAATATTCTTCAAGATAATGAGATTAATGAATATATACCGGAAGTATTGGTTCTATTAAAAGCATGGCTTCCATAGAAGTCCACCAAAAAATGCATGGGCGGACCCGTGTCATGGACGAACATCTGAGTTAAAATATATTTAAAAACCATGCAGAAATGTGGTTTATAAAATTTCTATAGAGTATTTGCATTGTTATGACCCGTGCATTAAATTCCGTTAATTCACGACCATGATTATTTGGTTTATTCCATTTTAAAAACAGGTAACAAATTCGAATAAAGCGATAAAATATATGTAAACTTTTCTCGTATATCATTATTTTTAGTTGTTATTTATGCATTTAAACAATATAACACAACATGACACAACATAACAACAAACACAACAAACACAACATAACATAACATAATATAAACACTCTGCCTCAACATTAATCTTTGATAATTTAGAATGTTGTGCAGGAAATATTGGAAGGATTTTCAACATTTCTAAAAGAACTGCACAAATCCAGGAAATTATTTGTAACGACCGTTCTTTTTTCTTTCCGCTAAGTTATATTCTCGATGTATGTGCAGAAGGCGTGAACGAGGGTGCATAGGTGTAACTTCATGGTCATATCCGGCCAACATTAACTTGCGATAAAGCACGGATGAATAGTATAATGAATTCATTTAAATAGTTGAATGATTCGAGAGGACCTTTGCCCCATATGTTTTGACTCAATAGTTTTTATACAACCATTGACGTCACAACCACATTCAATACAGCAAATTATAAACAAGTGGCCGGATTCGAGAGCAACTTTAACATACGATGTTACTGATCACTACATAACTAAGTTAGTTTGTGATATACTTGGAGTGAGTTGATTCATATGGAATGTTAATTCCCGCTGTTTATGTGTGCGATTGTCACATTCTCCAGACAGCTTTATCACCTTTATTATGACATTTCTCACTCTCGAAAATTCTAAAAAGTCATATCATTGCTTTAATAGTTACCTGTTGATTTCTGGAATAGTTTCGGGTTTGTTGCTCATTGAAGTAGGGTTTCGGAAATGATATTCTGCTGTCACAATCGCTTTGTTACCATCTTATTGGTCGTGTTATTGTAACTTCACTCACCATCCAGTTCATCTATTGTTAGGTGCAAAGTAGCGTTCCTAAGGGGGAGCGGCGGTTAGCTAAAAGCCAAAACCAGAAACACATAGATATGACAGAGCATTTATATCTATATGACATTTAGGCAGTACACATATACATTTGTTTGTTGTATTCGTCTGGAATGGGTACTGCATTTTGAAATTTTTGACGAAAAGAAGAAAAACGTACATTAAAAGATTAAGGATAGTTTTAGGGCCTACTGACTTGTATCATCACAGAATATTAAACCATTTAAAATATTTGTTAAAGCAGTTACCTTTTCAAAACCTTCAGTGTTTGATTGAATACTTTAATATATTGATAAAAACGTATCAATCTTATTTGTTTATTATAAATTTACGATCAGTAAAACTTTTATGATGGAAATAATCTCTACCAAGACAACAATGCCGTTGGAACGAATTACCAACCTGTGAGCAATATGCCTTATCTGTCAAAATTGGTGGAAGCTGCTACTATGAATCGATTTCAGTTTCATTTGTCCAGGAATAATTTCCCGCCAGTTTACAACTCTGCATATCGAAAAAATCACAGCACTGAAACTACTTTGCTGAGAGTTTTATTTTGAATGTCTGACATGAACAACACAAGGACGCTGGCAAAGTAACTCTACTCGCAGCGCGTAGAATTATGGAGAAATGGGAAGAACGCGCATGCCGCGAACTAGTCTATCTTTAATATTTTTTTCCACAAAAACAATTTAAAAACAAACACAGTGAACATTTAAGAAACACAGCCTTAACCCAAATCCCAGTAATTCTTTACAATAACTTCTTGTCTCCAGTAAATCTTACTTTTAATTGTTTTTAAATCAAACAAAATAAATATGACATGAAAATTGATCAAGGTAGACTTGTTTGCGGCACCTGCATTTTTTCAAAAATGCACTCTACTCATCTTGCTTGACCTATCAGCTGCCTTTGATATGGTTGATTATGATACTTTTTTTGACTTTTTCAAAAATCGTGTTAATTAATATGCAAATATACCTTTCATTAATACCTCTAAAGATCAAGCAATCTCTGCTATGGAAAATTGTATAGCAGATGCGCGTCGTTGGTTTTTAATTAATAATAATAATTTTAGCTTAAATGACTCAAAAACTGAATTGATTTTCATTGACTCTAAGCAACAATTGGCGAAACTGCCCAGTGAGATCTTTCTTCAAGTGGGGACTGCAACTATACGAACAGCTGAATGGCTGACAAGGTGCTAATTTGGGTGTCACAAAAAACTCTTACTTGAATTACATGTTGCGAATATCTGTAAGAAAGCTTCCCTCAGTATTCATAAGTTGTGGCATATACGTAAATATTTGAATGATTTCGCCTGTAAATCACTTGTCCATGCATTTGTAACCTCACATATATATTCAATCATTTGTAACTTATCTGCTTATCTCATAGACAAAGTGCAAAAAGTCCAAAATGCGACCGCCAGACTTGTGACTGCCTTTCTCACCTCACCTAGTCTCTTATACCTCCTTGCCCATAAGGCTGCAGTACACTCTCTCCACTGGACTCTGTTATTTGCAACTTGTCTGGCTTCTGTCCGCGAGCTCCATCCCATCACTTTCCTCTCCTTCTCGACTTTTCTTCTCCTATCCAGGTCGTTCTAGGACGACCAACTTTGCTTCTCCCCTCTGATTTTCACCTCATAGCTGTCACACACAGTGTTCAATAGGTAGCACGGAACTAATTATTTCCCCCATTGAAGCCTAAGATGAAAGAGTCAAGTTCGGGGTCCTTTTCGTACCGAAATGTCATAGATTTAGGATCTTTTGTAATGCTTTTCAAAAAGTACCATCTAATATTTCTTGGATAAGGGTACTTTTAATAGGGGGTCACCAGAGGTTTTGGCCTTTTTTTTTTTAGGCTGAAGTGAAGAGGTGTTATACACCCTCACCAAATCACTCAAATTGTGGTGTGGGTTCTTGGTAAAATAGTTCCCTATGAAGCGTTTACTGTCAAAACAAATCTCGTCGAGTTTGGATATGCATAGTTGGGCCCTATTCTTTCTCTACCATTCCTGAAATTTTTAACTTCTCATCTTCCTGTCCCATGATATGAGACTTCTCGAAAATATTTCTATTAGCCTTTTCTCTGAGGGTTCTCATTTTTCAATGGCGGAGTGATACCTTATTAGTTCCGTGCTACCTAAAAGTGCTCATGCGCATCACATGACCAACCCACCTCCACCTTCTTCTTTTTACTTCAGTGCTGATTTTGTCATGTTTAGTGATTCTCAGTAGGTAAGTCAGCCAGTAAGTCCAAAATACGGCCGCCAGACTTGTGACTTCACTTCTAAATATGACTATAAAAGCCATCTTACACAAATTGCACTGCATAGCTGCAGGTTAACACGAAATTACATTTTAAGATTTTATTGTTGACTTTTAGATGCATTAATAATCTAGCCCCACAGTACATTTGTGATCTCATATCTTTTTACACCCTTACTAGAACCTTACGACCTTCATCTTGAATTGTAACGTCATCTATTTTGCATACAGGTATATTTATTAGGTTACTTATGTATTAATATTTTATAGTTTCAATCCTTTTTTAAATTTCTTCAATGTTTCTTTGTTTTATGTAGGCCCTACAGTGTATTTGGATATGTTTTTGTAGTATTTGTGTTTTTAAGTAAACATTATCCATCCATCCATGTTTATTTGTAGTAGGCGCCTTTTCCATAGGATACAAAGCGCCCAGAATGCTGCCCCAAAGTTCAGTAAGTAATACATGATTAAAAAAGAAAAGTCTTGAGACGTGTTTTGAACTGTCCAAGTGAACTGGCATGGCGAATGTGTGAAGGCAAAGAGTTCCAAACATGGGGTGCTGCAGCTGAAAAAGCCCTAGAACCAGCTTTGGTGTTATAGGCCTAATAATAATAAAATTGTCTTAATTTGAACTGAATTTTAGTACAATTATGTTCATAAATCCTTGTCATATATTTTGTATTTATTCTAATGTTCGTTTGATCTTATTACCCTAATGCGTATTTGAACTCGTATTTATAAATATTGTTACATTAATACTCAGTTGATTAAATCAATCAATTGTAAAAACTATACATATTTTCTCGGAATATTTTACAACCAGAGGAAAAAACAATTGCAATCCGCTTACCACACCCCTGCCGCGGGAGAATAAGCGGATTCCAAGACCCAGTGGGAGGCACTTTCGTAAATTTGATATGAAACCAAACAGAGTGCCATTTCCGTTTTCCTTTTTTTATTTTTTTTTATTCAAATACAAAATTATTTTGAATTTGCGCCCTCTTTATAGAAAAGTTTTTTATTTGTGTATTGACTGATTGATAGCAATTGGAAGGCATGCGCAGTAAAGAAATGCATACAGCGGGTACCGAAATGTATACTGCGGGTAAACGAAATACATACGGAGGACAACGTAATGCATACAATGGGTAACGTAATGAATACGCACGGAGAAGGGAGAAAGGGAGGGGGATTCATACTAAAAGTGGTATGGTAGGGGTGTGCAGCCCACCAACCGAAAAACATACCTGCAATATGACATATTTTTTGGTCACTGCAGTAAGAAATTATACAATTTCATACCAGCGAAAATGGTGCAAAGAAAGGCACCTGCTCGAGCGGCACACACACACACACACACACACACACATGTACATATGTATATATATATATATATATATATATATATATATATATATATATATATATATATATATATATATATATATATATATATATATATATATATATATATATATATATATATATATACATATATATATATATATATATATATATATATATATACATATATGTATATATATATATATATATGTATATATATATATATATATATATATATATATATATATATATATATATATATATATATATATATATATATATATATATATATATATATATATATTTATATATATATATATATATATATATATATATATATATATATTTATATATATATATGTGTATATATATATATATATATATGTATATATATATATATATATATATATATATATATATATATATATATATATATATATATATATATATATATATATATATATATATATATATATATATATATATATATATATATATATATATATATATATTATATATATATGTGTATATATATATATATATATATATATATATATATATATATATATATATATATATATATATATATATATATATATATATATATATATATATATATATATATATATATATATATATATATATATACCTCACATATGAAAGCCACCCCCCCCCTTCACCCTTTCACGTCCCCCTCCGGGTGCATACGGCGGGTAACAAATCAGTCTGCCGAATGGAGATCTCAAATCCTATAATTTATGAGTTTAAAATGTTATTAAGTACGATTAAGAGCAACAGCTGTAATAACAATCAGGAATAGGAGGTTGATGGTGTAATCATAATTATTCTGTTTAAAAATTTGAAACATCAGAAACTGTGAAGAACATACGAAGTTGTGTTTACCCAATATAGTATGATCCTCTCGTGGCTCGTGTCGATTTATAGCAGGTTAGTTTCCTGCAAAAGAGCCAGAGCTTATTTATGACAGTTTATTAAGTTGAGAGAAAATCGACAGCACAACCGATGTAATGCTAAGGCTATTAACAATTTGATCCTGTTCGTCCCAAACGAGTCATAGTATAAGGTATCGTCCTGGTTGGTTATATCATTATGATTATTATCATTTTGATGTCCTTTAGTCTTTATGAAGTCATCTTTTAATGCTATATCTACACCGTGATTTTCACGTTAAACAATTACTTCTATTACGGCAACTGTCGTCGTGAGGTTCGCCGTCTTCATATCCACGTCCGTAACCAGCAAAAGGCACGAAGGTATGTTCCCCTTGAGTAAAATCAAACAAAAAAGTATTACGAAAGGGTATATGGAGAATCTGTTCAAGTGCCCCTATTGAAGTGCTTGTGTCCCCTGAGAAAAGTCTTGGTTACGGGTATGTTCATATTCAACAGCTTTTCTTTTATATATTATCAATCACCTTATCTTTATCACGATTATTATTTCACAAACAGCTCCACAGTTTTCTTCATGCTATTGTGAAAATGTATTGGGATTCGCATCATCTCATTTGTTTAGTCTAACACAATATTTGTGAACAACATGCCAGCAAACACAAAACCAACTGCATTTTCTGTTAGAGTGTTATAATATAAAAATTGTATAATTGCAAAAACATTATCTATGATGTCATTTTTATGTTTTTTGAAGCTGATGTTGTTCTAAAAAATATAACCTTTCTACAACCATAATGATGTTATTGCAATATTGTTACATTGTTTTCAAATACATTGAGAAAACATTGTATTTGAAAATTTAAAAAAAAAGGAAGTTCTCTCGCATTACAGTTTAAAGAGCCTGTAAATCCTGTCCAACATCAAGACTGTACCTTTTCTATTAACCTACACGTGTTTTATTGAAAGTAAATACTCTGTGATCTAAACTTCACCCATCAACAAATTCACATTATATATATATATATATATACATATATATATATATATATATATATATATATATATATATATATATATATATATATATATATATATATATATATATATATATATATATATATATATATATATATATATATATATATATATATATATATATATATATATATATATATATATATATATATATATATATCAGACTCACATATATATATATCCATCAGACTCACAGATATACCCATCAGACTCATATATATATCCATCATACTTCATTCATAGTAGAAGCCAGTCAAATTGTCTAGACCATAGACCACACCTCCTCTTCTCTTTTATGACACACGTATAGCTTCAATGATTCCTCCAACAAACTAGGATTAACTCACACCCAGATTATACTGTGTGTGTAAGTTTTTTTCTCATATAATCCCCTCTTGCATTCATATAAAGGAACACCAGTAATAACTAAGTGCTCACTTGCTACTTGCGGAAGAAGCATGACAGCACGTGCACAACCTGACAACCCTCTCTCTATCTCCCTACCGGATTGAATAACTATGTAAACGTACACTCTTAAAATCAAAAATAAATTCTGATATTCTGAATACAATTTTTCAAGCGCTTGGTCTAAAGTGGGAAATTCCATTGTTTTCTTTCGAAGTTTTGTACAAACAGGAAGAGTATGGAGCTTTAAGATATTGCAGTAGTTATTTTGCTGGACTCCGGAAGCTATTCGAAAAAGTTAGCATACTGGATTTATTGAAACTGAATCGAAGACTTACGATTCGACAATATGCTGTTGAGATCGATAATGGGTAATTCATTTAATGATATTGTTCACTGTATATTCAGAAACGTTGTAGGAAATTTACGAAGGCATTACACGCTACATTTTATGACATTGCTAATGATGCTTGTTCAAATTAATGCTGATTGTCAATTTAATTTACAACAATACGAAAATCGTCGAATTTCAGCTTTAAAAATGCAAATACTGAGTAAACTTGGGCTCTCGGAAGAGCCTTCATACTGTGGGCCAGACATAATACCAAATGATGTAATGGAACTATATAACGCAACGGTAACTCTATTAGAGGAAAGGTATCGACAGAAACAAAATGACTGTCCAACGAATGGAGCATCTGAACATAGATATTTCGCAAAGACACCTCTTCTCTTCAATCTGGATTTAACAGAACGAGACGAACGTAAGTACCTTTGGTTGTAATTTTCAATTCTTTATAAACAAACAAAAAGCGACAAGTTGAGGTGATTGGGACGAAACTTTTCCAAATACGTAACATTATTGATAATTGGTAAAGGTAGATGATTTTAACTGAATAATCAGTGGTTGTAGGTATTGGTATATATAAATCATTGAGCGTGCACACTCTGACACTACTTGCACTAGTACCTCTATGTGACTCTTTAAATGGTAATCATAGGAGACATTAGTGTCATTGGCTGCATAGGAAAAACCTCATTTTTTTTTTAAATTTTGACTTTGATTGAAAAACTCTCGCATCCCTTGTCATAAAACTCATAAAAATGGTAAGATAAATTTGTAAGCAATCCATTCCCTCTGTCCTTGCAAAAAATATAATTTCTTCGTTAGGTGCAAAACCTATTCTAAAAGCTATGCTAGAATTTAAACAGCCGTTTGTTTGAAGCCTCTATCAAATTCATTGGTATAACTAATTAATAAATGATAAATAACAGTCAGTATATTGATAAATGTTTTCATCCCAAGTGCAGATTTTTTCATTATCAAATGTAAAAAGTTCGAGTTAGCTTGATTTTGGTAATAAAAAACGACTGGAATGTAATTTTTAATCAAAAAGTGTCTCAAATTTTTCCTGATTTTGCACCCAAAAATGTAACTTTTGAATATTTTTGGCGGGGAATAAATTGTTAACGAATTTATCTTGCAATTTTTAAAAGTTTCGTGACCAGGATGCGGAAGTGCCTAATGACCACTATGGTTGCCATTTCAAGTGTGGCCTTATAACTCCATGCATGTTCATTCTGCAAGTGAATAATTTACTCAGTCATATTGGATTAAGTAATGTTACATCTAAATTGAAATTCACACGCAGGTGATAAATGCACTCTCAGAATGGTGAAGCTGTATTAGAGATTAAACATTCGACACTACAGACGAAACGTGATGGTTTTTGCTACAGATATATAACAGAATCACCTTCTCTCGTAACCCACAGACCCAACCATGTTGTTCATGATTTCACTCCACAATAACCCCATTCGATGAAATGGATACATTTGTTTTAATTCAAACGCCCACGTTACTTGTAAGACTTACTTATACAGTTAATCACATCATTAATCAAGATCACGAGATTTTAGTATCTTAAACTTCAGGAACTTATAAGAATTCATCATATTGGAGGTTCGAGCCATGTGAAGGATCGAACAATCCCGAGTTTTATGATCAAAAGGAGAGGTATCATAAAGGTATTCTCTCAAAGGTCTCTGGGAATTTCATGTTGACTTTACCTTTAATAAGGTAACAATTCAAATCGGAGCACTACATGCTTTAAGTATGCAAAAAGGGAAGATTTTTAGGTTTGAGGATATGACTGATTACAGCTGAAAATGTTGCTTGTTTTAAAAATTAAGATCAAATTGTAATTTCAAGATTAACACGACTTCGGAAATTAAATACGTAACCACTTATTCGGTAGGGTACATGTTTTCTAAACATGCATGTTTATCATATTTTGACTAAGTTTACTTCAGTAAGTAATACAAAATCTGATAAATCGAGGCACTTTAAATAGAATTAGTCTATCGCACTAATAAATCATAAGATGACTTGGGGAAAAAAAAACTCACACGCGACCTGACTGCTGTGAAAACTTGTATATTTTCCATTTTACACAAAAAACACTAATTCTATTGTATTTCTAAATATTCTTAATATGTTTCATACTTTCAACTTGGTAACGTTCATTTCGTGTTCTACGAGATTGTTCCATCAGCAAGCAGACCAGACTGTCAGGGAGCTGCAAGTTACAAAAGTTTGTGTGAGACATAATTGATTAATGAATCATTTAAAATAAATTCAAACTGGATGTTTAATTATGTATAGTTCTGATGTAACCATATATTAGCTTATCTTCAAATCTCTTGCTTACTTTTGTTTAGAATATCTATCTGTTTGGATTAATATCATATTATGTCAGAATGTGAGTGTTTCAACGTTCTATTTCACTTATTTTAGTAGTGACAAATGCCAGTTGTAGACAACAAAACGTCAATTACTCTTTTGTTCTAAATTACTACAACTAAAAACGGTATTTTTCAAGGGGTAAGAATTTCCCAGAATGGAGCATGTGGGTGAGATCATTATAAAGTTCGACGACCAGATAAACTCTAACAGTCCACTATTACAAGTGACAGGAAGCTGACGTTGACAGATTTATTTACCGTATAATCTCTTTGATATAGTGTCGCGTGCAAGTTTTTAGACCTAGAAAATTCGAAATAGCTCTCAAAAGGCTGCAAGTAGACGATAATTAGAAAGCATAAAGGAACATCGGCTCTATGCCAAAAAGAAAGAATGGTTTTTGGAACAAATGTGGTTAGTTTATTTAGAATAAGTCTTGAAACCCATGGAATTTCCCATTGCCTACGTTTGACCTTTGCTCTATCATTGATTCCGAAATCCGCTGTTGTTTTTATATTGTGAATCACGTTACCCGGATAATATTATTAGAAATCATCTATGACTCATCGTAGAATATACATGTCTCACAGTGTTGTTTATTTCTTATCCTTTAATCTCAAATTCTACACTATGACATGTTTAATCACCGATAGTTACACATATTACGCAATAACTGCTTGATTACAAACACAAGATTTACATATCTTATCTTTGAAACAAAAACACAAATTCCGTGATGCTATATAGGTTTAGCAATGAAAAATTAGTTTTTTTTGCATTAAAAAATATTCCATCAAACATTCGATGCATTTAACTACATGCCGAATAAAAGAAAAAATGAAAATACTCTGTGTAATCATTATATGGACAGTACAGTTGTATTCCCTATTCGATAGCCTACTGCCTTTTGCCTGTTTGCATTATTTAAACCAGAGTATCTGTGACTATTCTACAGTGAATTACTAATTGAGGCAAGCGCGTAGCCAGAGGGGGCTGGGGCCTAGGCCCCCTCCCTTCGCAAAAAAAAAAAAAAAAAAGTTTTCGCTCACTACGGAAATTATTGAGTTTTGTTTTTTATTTCTAAAGAAAAATGCGAGAACAAGGGGACTTAAATCGATCATTTCGTCATTCGAGAGGGTAAAGGAACCTTCATCAGGGGAAACTGACTAAAATTGAAGAAAATATTGTCACTTTTTCCCATTTTGGGGGGGCAGTTCCTGCAAGCTAGGGGGCGTTTTTCAAAAATTTCCTCCATATACGTTACACGCCAACCCATAGTGGTGCGTACGTAGCGCAGTTACAATTATATAGGGCAAACTTCACCAAGGGCTGATGGTCTAGGCCCCCGTTAAAAAATCCTGGCTACGCGCCTGAATTGAGGTCCATCATATTTTTAAGGAACATATTGTATCAGATTTCAAAATACTGCAAACAATGACGTACAGTCAAGTCCGATCAAATATAATTTTTAAGAGCACTCGAATCTTTAAAATTACCCCTTAATCAACGTTAATGAAGGCTGCTATTTAATAGTTTAACAGCATGACATATAAACACTATTGGTTCTATAAACTTTCGATGTTTAGACGAGGTCCATATGGTTGTAGACAATTTTGCACAAATTAGATCTGTATTTCTTATCTTAAAGGTGAATACTTAAAACAACAAAGCCAAGGGTAAAGACAAGTTTTCCGATCTCAATTTTGAGAAAATACGGGTTTAAATTGTCAGTTTTACAGATAAGTGTGGAGAGTTCTTATTCTTTTGTCAACACAATCAGTCCTTAAAGGAATGTAAATAGCTGTTAATCTATAACTAGATAAATGCCTAATTGATGTGTGAACAACACATCGTTAAACCTTATTAATAGCAATCAATTTGAGAACAAAACTATTGTCAGCTCTTTTATATTCAAAATAAAGTTTCTCAGGGACTGGATTACACTAAGCAAGTGATAAAAAGGGTAACAACATTACCAGTAATTTCGCAATAAAATAATACAGTGTTTGCTTTAATCACGGAGGTACTAACGAAACGTTAATACTTGCTTTAATCAAGCAAATTTATGAAAGATCAATTATCTTGTCAGATGGCACGGTTCTTGTTCTGGCTTCTGCGGTATAGTTATGATTATGTAGTGCCAAAAAACATAGGACTTAGTCAAAGTAAGAAGCTGCAAACATCACTCACAAGAATGAAAAATGTTCTCTTTTGATAAGGTCATTAAAAAGTTGTATGTTATGATGATCAACACTCGATTTTCAAATTTCTTCGAGACATGTTTAATGCATTCGTAATGTATGGGTAATTCATTCAGTTGGCAATGTCCTCAAATTCTGAACATAAATATTTAGGGAAGCTCGCCTCAAAAAAAAAAAAAAAAAAAAAATTAACCGCCAAAATGAACCGCATTTTGGATGACATCACTATAACTTCGTTGATCAGGTTATGCCTGTCCGTTTGTTCATGCACATTCAGTTCATAGCGTTGTGTGTGTGTGTGTTTGTGTGTGTGTGTGAAGTTTAAATCGTGCATAACGTTATTACTATACAGGAAACTTCTTTTCTCAACGTATTTGTGAGAAAGAAAAAAGCTAAAGATTAGTAAGAAAATACTACAATAGCAGTCATTAGACGAAAATTACAATAAGCGAAAAAAAGAAGAAGGAAACTTCGAGGAAAATGATTCTGGCGAGATTCGAACCTTTAACTATTGGTTCGAAAAAAAATCGCCTTAACCAACTCGGCCACAGCGATCGTCACCATCGCAGGTGGTTAATTTAACATATACCGTGAAATAACAGCCCGCAAATCGTGCAGCAATTTCAACCAATCAAAAAACTCGAATCGAGTTCTAAACACTGTGTACATATGACAATTTATCCTCTTTAAGATAAAGGGCGGCATTCAGTTCAGGAAAATCTCTGCCCGCTGGGCCCGTACACATATGGTTTGAGCATAGGCGGGAATTGGGGGAGTAAAGGGGCACTTGCTCCACCTCCACTTTTTTCCAAATGTTTACTTTTGTATGGTGATTTTATATTTTGTTTCTTAGCATGATTTTGTGATTTTCCCCCTACCTCCCACTCCCACTTTTAACTTCCCCCAACTTTCGGTTGGCAAATCCCGCCTATGGATTTGAGATTCGGGAACCAGGACCAATGTTGGCAAATGCCCATCGGGCGAATAGTTAAAAGGCCTACTTTTTAAAATTATTGGGGGTCATTCCCCCTTCAACTACAGCCCTCGGTTTTAATTGTGTCAAATAAATACTAAATGTATGTTACATCTTCTATGTACTATGTAGGATTTGTGAGTGAGTGGGATTCTATCTGTTTTCAAGCTTCAAGAATGACCTATAATTTCATATAATTTTTAAAAGGGCACTTCCTACCCCGGTCCGCCCTTAACTTTTAAAAGGGAACCTCCTGCCCGTCCGTCCCCAACTTTAAAAAGGGCACACTCTACCCGTCCGCTCCCAACTTTTAAAAGGGCACCTCCTGCCTCCCCATTGCCCCGTGGTTCCGACATCGCTATTTACAACTGTTCAAATTATTGTCCACAATTTTACAAGGCTATGGTTTCTCGAACGTTGTTTAGTGTGTCAATTCGACTCGCTACTTCACAATCATGACAACCATCCGTTTACGTCACTTCATACCTGTATTTCAACTGCGTCTTTATCTGTTTATTTTGAAGAGTTATGACCAGATGGCGAAAGATGGTTAACCTGTTAACGGCATATTTATGCGTGAAGTGTATCCAATTGACACTGCTGTCACATTCCACCACCGAATGCATATAATGTGATTTGGGAAACCAGTCAGTTGAAACACACATATAACATGTAAAATAGCCTTGCTTTTATTGTTGGATACCAGTACAGTCTACAGATCAATTTCTTAAACATTCATTTCAAATGTGCAATGAACATGTTATGTTTCTGCAGCTTATGATTATAATTGAATGGGATTTTCAACGCTTAAATTGCTTGAAACATGTTTAGAGCAAACTGATGGTTACACGTGAACTTGTTGTCCCGACCTTATCCACACGTAAATCTGATCTTGATAAGTTGATTATTTATATCTGGGAGTTGGCATTAGACTAATGCCAACTCCCTGCTTTTATGAAGGCGGAAAGAATTCATTGTAACTTACGGACTTGTCAGTGTGCTGGTGTAAGTAATTGGATCGTAGGCGAAGCACACGCACTGTTCAATGATTATATGGAATTTCGTATCGTGATAAAATTAAATGTTGGCGTTTCCTTTATACCCATTGTCACGTGGTGACATATTCATCATAACCAAAGCAAAGATTTCATTTAGCAGTCTTATTGAAATAAAACCTGCTAAAAAAGTTTTGCATTAGATGAACAATTTGTATTTATAAGTGATTACCTTTGCTTTTTATTATCACGATAATGTGTACGATTTCTTAAAAAAAAAACAGTTCTCTTATTCTATAAACTGATTTAGTTAACCGGTTTAACCAGTGTAACAGTCGTTAAACAGATTAACTATGGTAACAATGAATAAGAGGTTAATTCTATCAATTCCTAGTAAATCAAAACTGGACAGGACCTGTCAGGATGTATCTTTTTGCTTATTTTGCAATATTTCCTCGAGTTTCTCGTTTTTCAAAGTAATAGTACATCTGAAAAATAGTTGTTTCCTTTTTATTATTATCCTTTTTAACATCCTTAAAATTCAACATAATATCAGACGTTATAGAAAACCTTAATGGGAAATATGTTATGCGGGTATGGTTAAGGATTATGATTTAGTTTCATGTCAGGAATTAAGGTATAAGCTATCGATATCATTATACGGATCGGAATATAATCTAATAGATTACCTAATGAACGATACACTGCATGTGTCTCTTCTTGATAAGTACACTAATAATGAAAGGTTGATCTCATTTGTAACATACACGTCGTGTCAAAACGACGTGATAGTATTTCAGAAATTAGCAAGACGCAAATCCAGACGTGTTTGGATGTTCTTTGATATCAATTGGTTTGAACCGATTTCGGTTGGCATTTGATAGAATAGATTAAAAAGTGTACCAAAGTTGTTGATACCGAAGTTTTCGTTTTCTCGGTTCTTAAGATGCAGGCAAAGGTTGCCTGAAATATAAGGAAATGCCTAATCAGTTATGGTGGACGGGATTTAATTTTTGACGTGGATAATTCTTATTTTACCATGATATAGTTTCCAACTCTCTAGTAACAGGTTAAAGTGATCATACGTCGGTATGTGGACCACGTTTTCACTATCGGTTTGACTTGGGATATTTTTCTACAGGTAAATGCATTCATTCTGGCTAATTCTAGTGAGATTGTATTATCGAGAAGAAACAAATCATGATCATGTGATGGTTAAGACACTGAAAAAAGTTCCGTAACTGTATAATGCAGACTTTTGCAGAGATTGACAGCGCACTGTACTTACGTGTTTTGGCGAACCACGAATGTTGCTTCACAAAACATAGCCTATTCTATTACATGACCATGGGAGTCAAGCGAAGTATGGTAAAGCATATTTTAAAGCTGCAAAGATTATTGCAATATAACTGTCCAATGCTATTCTACATGTTATTCTTCAGTGCTGAAATGATCCTCCTATATTTGAGCATGTAAATGGAACATTCTGGACACTGGATCGAGACCTCGTGGTGTGAGAGATTGTTACATCAGGGATTTGTTAGTAATCAGTTACAAGCCATACCCAAGGATTAAATCTGACCCTATTTTTACCAACGCACCGAAAATTGTTACCGATAACGATAGACTCTTGAAAAATACTTTCCAAGTAAAAATTTCAGGAACTAAGAATTGTATACTGTACGATTCAAATCTGAATAATAAATACGTTTACCAAACGAAGATTAATTGTTTGTTAATATGCAACAAATGAATTAATTTCTATATCCTTTACAGTTCTTTTCAGTTATGATTGTTTTAAACGTGCGTAATCATACCCTACAACATTTTGAAAGAAAAAGGGCCCTCAGAAAACTTGCGGACACGGCTAGGCAAGTAAGCGTTTCCTCTCATCATGAACTTGACGCGTGTCAGGCAGTCAGGAAAGTTTACAGGCCTTTATCTCAGATATAAGTAATGGAACCATTTAAACTATTTATCGTAATGTTATCTCAGTTGTGTCGTATATAAATTCCGGTGAGTCCTCCGATGTAGCGGATAAAGCCATTACAGATCATTTTCTATCTAATATAAGATGTGCCGAATAAATAGTGTACAAACATAGGATTGGATAGATATTCTTTGACAGTTTGAAAATTGCAATATTGTTATTTTTCATCTAGAAAAGTAATGTTTTGTCTGGTAGTCTTTTTAGGTACCAATTTGTCAAAATTTGGGCGCTGGCTCATGAACTATACTCGAAATTCTATTCACGACATAAACCTTTTAAGTTGATTTGTGATGGTTTTTCTAAAAAGCAAGCGGTTTGTGATATCATCTGTCTAAATTTGTGCAAGAGATAAACATTGCGTGATAGGTAGATCCTAGAAGAGGAACTCAGAAGTTGCAAAGCGTGGCGAACATAATTCATTCAAGCAGCTACTTGATGTATTACGGTAAACACTCAGTTCTTTGCTAGCTGAAAAACGCGTTAACTTTTGGGTGCAGTTTGAAAAGCAAGTGAATTAAGTCTGTATGTTTTTTTGTTCAAATTTAAACTCGTTTCTTTCGAACAGGCTTTTCTAAAAGTCAAAAGCGAACATAGATCCGAAAATAAAATCTTCTCTCCAAAATAACATACAGTTGACGACAGGTTTTAGGGCTATCTGTGATATATTTGTAATTCTGGCGCCGCTAAAAACTCATTTTAATTCATTTTGAACAACCATTGACTGACTGATGACCAATCGTAATATGTTTTGACACGGATTTGCGGAAAAGGCTCGGAAGTTTGGTATTGACTTCGGCGATGTCTTAATTGTCCGTATTTCTAGATCATCACATGAGCCATTGTTTTAGGTAATTCAGGAAACGATCAACTTGTTCTACACGATTTAGATCCTGACTTAGCAACACCGATAAACCTTTAATATTATTTTTCTTGCATTGTACAGAACAATATTCCTTAACTACCACAGGTTGATATTGAATCAGTGAATCGATAATGATATTTCCTTGTAATGTGTAGTAATGGCGTATTACCTACTGAACCCTCGAACACAAGCTATGGAGCATGTCTGTGCCTGGTGTCAGTCTATCTGGTAATAATTATGTCTATTAATCAAAAGTTCTGCCTCCTAATAAACTTTTGAGTCTGATTAACAACAATATAGTAATGTTTATTTTACAAATGAAAAAGTGCTTGTTCCTTAGATATTTGCTCATGGGTACCGCATAAATATCGCCACTTATTAAATCGTAGCACATGGTCGCAATATTATGGAACTAGTGCCACTAAGCATTTAAGAAGTGCAAGTCGGTAGAAAGTGAAAATCTATCAAAATCATGAAATTGTTACTAGCAACGAATCCCATGGCAATCGGATAAGAGTTGACCATTTAAAAACTTTTTTAAGTGTCGTCATGTATTCTAAGTAACGGGTACTCTTACAATTTCTTAAGGCGTCACAAGTATTTAAAACACCAAACTACCTATATTTCGAAAAGATGATAAGTTAGTGACATATCGTTTAGATTTCCCTTTCTATAAATCTTAACTGAACCAAAGAAACCTCACCGCCAAACAGCCAAAGGAGACATGAAATAAAGTCATTTTCCTTTTCTGCATTTTCTACGAATTTTCAACAGTGCAATGACAAGAGTTAATTAAATAATCATCTCTGGATAATGATAAATAGCATTTGTACTATCATAACCGAATACGCAGGCAACCCCGTCTGTTCAACTCTCTCTCTCTTTACGTGGCCGAGAAAAGAAATAAGTGTTATTGTAATTGTCGAAATGAAACGTCTTTTGCAAAAACAAATTAACTTAACAATCCTTAAGGGTGTAAAGGGTACTAACATTCAATGATGTAACTGTACATAATTCTTATGACTCTCTCCTGAACTGAAGAATTCATGATACATTTCATTTATCATAGGAAAGGTGAAATGATTTTTTGGGATAGCCACATGCAAGGGTGGAATAGTGTGATTTATTATTGTAACAGACTGTCATCCTCATAATGCCATTGGAGTTTTTGTATGGGCACTTGTCTGGTTTATACATGACCATAAAACATTCGTAACCTATAGATAGATATCATGGTTATTGGTGGTATTCCTTCTCCAAATAGGAAATGGAGAAGCACTTTACTTATTGATAAAGAGATTGTTAAGTATACATGTGTGATGGTTAGAAATTCTCAATGGATAAAACAAATGTCAGAAAAAACTAAAATCTTTGTTTGCTTTTTTAATTGCTAATCATATCCGTGTAAAAAAGTAGGTCAACTAAACAAGTCACATACAATATAAGGAAGGATCATGGATATATCATCACATAAGAAAATACACGAATATATCAATCAGTCAATGGGACATACTATTTGTAACTCGTGTCCAGTATTGTTAAAAAAATCGAGTCAAAATCGCGTGTACATTATCAGTGAGACCGTTCATTCTCTAAACTGATTAACTCCTTAAAGTTTCACAACGTGTCACTATTCTGAATATGTATCCTAACATTGTAATTTATAAACATATCTCTTTATATCCGGACCGCTTTGATAAGGATACTGATCCCATTAAAAATAAACAAAGGTGAAAACCAAATTCCATTATAAATTCATAAATTACAGAATCGAGCAAACGTGTCAAGTGACTCTGTCACGACTATTCAAAATGTCAAACCGTAAAAGGAAAACTTTAATGAAAATGAAGAACATTGAGATTTTTTCTCCAGTATCTTACCCGGCTAAGAGTTTTTAAAGGATTTGGGTTCACTTCGTGCCACCCATAGCCTCTTATTAAAAGTCAGGATTAGTGGGCTGGAATACGGTTATTTAATGTTTTTTGAAAGGAGTGAGCCGCGTGACATCCTGGAAAGTGGGTAATTTGGAAGAAGGGAGAAGAAACAAAATAGTTAATAGAAATGGTTCTGTATACATGGACAATAATTTTTCAAAAAAATGGAACACTTATCAAGTTATCATGTGTCAATACAAAGATGAAATCCTTATCCGGAGGATAAAGGTTTGGATAAGGGTTTCATCTCATCATCCTGACATCGCAGAAAAACCTCATTTTTCATGTTACCAATGTCAGAAATGAATGACTACCTTTATTTGTCTGTTAAATGCAATTTAGGTATAAAAAAGGTAGGGTTTAAAACATAGTTATCTATTGGCAGTGTCCGACTGGGATGCTTTAGTAGTTTAGGGGGTTGCAATATAAAATGACTGGAGAGGGTCAAGGTACGCTCAATTACCAGAATTATAAAAGTATGCCCATTCGGTGAGAGGTTTTCAGCGCAAGGGGCTGTGAGTAGGGCAACCTTTAAAGAAAATTGACATGTGGGTAAAGCTTTATCGGTCGAAAGATCCTCCGCCCGCCAGATAGTTTGTTTAGTTTGGGTCGCTTGTGTAAAAAAACAAATAAGAAAGGAAGATTTATTTCAAATTTGGTATAATTATGATGTTAGCTAGTGTGTACATGTTCATCATACAAAAAAAAAATGAATTTCGTTAATATGCACAGTAGGATGGGCTTAACATGTTAATGTGATAAAAAATAGTTGAATTTAATTAATTGTGAAATTTCATTTATGTGAGAAATGTGAGATATTTGGTTGTCATGGTTATTTTGAGCCCATTGTGCAATAACATTTGTTATACAAAAGTTCAAATTTTAAATCCATATTTCGCGTCGGAACCTCAAGACCTTTGGTTTTCTGGTTCGTTAATGAAAATTTGCTCGTATAGAGTATTCTAAGAAATCGTAATTGAACAATCAGCATCTGATGGTCTCGTATTTTACAATCTATCAGCAATTGATTGATCAGAGCAATAAACAGGAGAGCTTTTTCTTATCTGGTTTTAAATCATATAAACTCGCAAACAATTAACAATCTGACCAGTGATTTGTTATTTGGACAGGGAGTTGTTATTTGGTCCAAATAACAACTCCCTGATCTGACCATACTGCCATATAAGCTGGAACTTTTCGAATGACAGAGATTGATGTAACCAGGGAAAGTTTTTTCTAAAAATGTATCACGAAAATGTTCTTCAAAAAGGATCATACCTTTCTAATTCAGTTGTGATGAACTACGTCAACAATATTGACTCTTGTGATTGGTTCTGATTTGAAAACAAATTGGACAGTCTTTAAGAGTTTACACAATCTGATAAGTGAAGAAAATATCATCGCATGATGTCCTACTGGGATAGATCTTGAAGATATACTTAAGACATGCAATTTTGAATAGTCAGCTCGTAGGGTATTCTGAGAAATCAAAATAGAACAACCAGCATTTGCTGGCCTCCCATGCTCTTCAATGTTGTGTACACAGGGAAAAATTGTTCTTAAGATTTTCATCAAAAAAAGGATACATTTCTAATTCAGTTGTGATGAAGTAGGTCGACAATTTTGACTCTTGTGGTTGAGTCCGTATTGGAAATAATTTGGACAGTCTTTAAGAAGTTTACACAATTTGATAATTGAAGAAAATATCATCGCATGATGTCCTACTGGGATAGATCTTGAAGATATACTTAAGACATGCAATTTTGAATAGTCAACTCGTAGGGTATTCTGAGAAATCTTAATAGAACAACCAGCATTTGCTGGCCTCCCATGCTCTTCAATGTGGTGTACACAGGAAAAGAATGTTCTCAAGATTTTCATAAAAAAATGGATACATTTCTAATTCAGTTGTGATGAAGTAGGTCGACAATTTGACTCTTGTGATTGAGTCCGTATTGGAAATAATTTGGACAGTCTTTAAGAAGTTTACAAAATTTGACAATTGAAGAAAATATCATTCTATGTGTCCTATTTGGATATACCATGAAGATACACTTAAGACATGGAATATTTTAATAGTCAACTCGTAGGTATGGGAGGGTCGCCTATGGCGGCCCGTCATAGGGGCAAGCGGTGTGTACTTCCCTCAAAGGCTTGCTAATAATTAGTTTTTTAATCCGATGCGAGATCAGCATCAGAAACCTATGCGCTCATGATGACGTGTGTGTGTATGTATGTGTGTGGGTGTATGTATGTGTGTGACGCTAGCTCGTAAACACGATATCCCAAGAACGATACACCGCATTCATGTCATATGTGGTACACAGATAGCCCATAGTCCATAAATGTGCCTTATTGTTTTTGGTGGTGATGTTATGTCATGCATATTAATAAGTAGGCGGGGCTTAATGTTAGATATTAGAATGTTTATATTTTAATAACCACATAATTATATTGTTAGTTAGTGTGTTAGTGGCGATGTAATAATGTTGATGAGTAGGTGGGGCTTAGTGATAAAAACTTTAAATGCTCATATTTTAACAACCGCATGCCTCTTTTGTTTCATATTTGGTGTAATTATGATGTTAGCTACTGCGTACATGTTCATGGTTCCAAAATGTTGAATTTCATTATTATGCAGTGGGCGGGGCTTAACATGGTTTTGTTGAAAAGAGCGTGTAGACACAGTATCTCAAGAATGATACATGGGATTCTGTTCATATGTGGTACACAGATAACCCATGCATGGTCCGCAGATGTGCCCTATTATTTTTGGTGGCAATGTCATGCCTATTAATGCTTAGGTAGGGTTTGATGTTTAAATTTTAAAATGTTAATATTGTAACAACCGCATGATTGATTTGTTTCAAAATTGGAATAATTATGTTGTTAGCTAATGTGTACATGTTCGTCATACAAAAAAAAAGTTGAATTTCATTAATATGCGTAGTGAGATGGGCTTAACATGTTAATGTAATACAAAAATAGTTGAATTTAATTAATTGTGAAATTCCATTCATGTGAGAAATGTGAGTAATTTGGTTGCCATTGTTGTCAATTGAGCCCATTGTGCAATAACATTTATTACACAATAGTTCAAACTTAAAATCCATATTTCGCGTCGGAACTTCAAAACCTTTGGTTTTCTGGTTCGTTAATGAAAATATACTCGTTTAGAGTATTTTAAGAAATCGTAATTGAACAATCAGCATCTGATGGTCTCGTATTTTACAATCTATCAGCAATTGATTGATCAGAGCAATAACAGCAGAGCTTTTTCTTATCTGGTTTGAAAGTCAGATAAACTCGCAAACAATTAACCATCTGACCGGTGAGTTGTTATTTGGACAGGGAGTTGTTATGACAGAGATTGATGTAACCAGGGAAAGATTTTTCTAACAATTGTATCAAGAAAATGTTTTTTGATACCTTTCTAAATCAGTTGTGATAAACTACGTCATCAATATTGACTCTTGTGATTGGTTCTGAATTTGAAAACAAATTGGACAGTCTTTAACAAGTTTACACAATCTGACAATTTAAGAAAATATCATCGCATAATGTCCTACTGGGAAAGATCTTGAAGCTATACTTAAGACATGGAATTTTTAATAGTCAACACGTAGGGTATTCTGAGAAATCGTAATAGAACAGCCAGCATTTGCTGGCCTCCCATCGTCTTAAGATTATGCTCTCCAAAGTGATCACATAAAGTTTTATATGCCTTTACACTAAGTTTTGTATGCCTCTCTGAAGAATAAGAAATATATGTTTAATGAAAATGTAACCTATTGACGCTGACTTCTTTTGTCTGAGTCTAATGAAATTTGCTTACAATGATGAAATTGTATACACAACTCAATTTCATATTTTCATCGACTTAATTTGAAAGAAGTATTGTGGGAAAGGACCTCGAACGGGTGTTTGTGATCCCTGTTATTATCCATCCTATATGCAGCATTAAGGATCCTGAGGTACAATCAAGGAACCTAAGATTGTAAAAAATGAAAAAATTGCAAAACAAAATTATCTTTTAGTGAAATGAAGTAGGTCTACAATGTTGACCCTTTTGATCTCATTTTTTCTATTTGGAAACAAATTCGACATTCTTTTAGAGGTTTACATAAATGGACAAAAGAAGAAAAAATTATCATATGTGTCCCACTGGGATAGACCTTGAAGATGCACTTAAGACATAAGATACTTTAATAGTCAACTTGTAGGGTATTCTGAGAAATCGTAAATGGACAAGCCAGCATCTGATGGTCTCCCATAGTTTAAAGATGATGTTCTCCTTGTATATTTGATTTTATAATATCTGCATGTGATTACCTTAAGTTTAGTATCTCTAGCTTATGAAGAATAAGAAATTTACATATCATAAGAATGTCATATGAGGAAAATTGCCGACGATGATAATATTTTGTACACCGCTCATGTTCATTCAAAAAGCTCGGATCAGTACGTCTTGCTTCGTATATCCATAAAGCTATAGGGAGTTCGACCTTGTTTCGACACCATTTCCATTTCGATATATTTGTCCATTAACTTAGTATTCAGATTTATTGATTATTTGTAAATTGTCGATTAAAAATTAGTATAGAGGTTTGATCAGGGTGTTTTTATTCTTACATCATGACTATCTGTTTTGATGCAGACAATGAGCTTCATTTTTGACCCATTTCTAATTTTATCAAAGCTGGTGTAGTTAAAGGCCATCTATCCTGATTAAAATTTGCGGCGTACATTTTATTCCAAATTGATTACTGATTGCCTATCAGTATAAGTGCACATTGGACCATTGTATTTCGACCAATTAAATCAAACGAATTGAAATATATTTACTTCCACGTTAGGAACGATAACTGACGTTTAGATAAAACTTAACGTGTATGTGGTAAATATCTCACATAAATATTGCGAAAGTTCGTTTCATATGTGGAAATAATAAGCACAAAATGAAAAAAAACGCCTCATAATTTAGAAAGATTAACAATCCCTGGCAAAAGCCTTGTAGGGGATTTGAGGGGATGTCCTACTTGTCGCGTGAGATAGATCGCCATGAATCAATCACACGAAACTCAAACGTAGCGCCAACTTACGTTGTAAATTATCCCATTGCAATGAACTTTGGCATCAAAGCAACGTTTACACCATTACATATAAAAACTACGTGATAAATGTTCTAATGTCCTTGGAAAAAAATTATTTAATTTTTTATCATCGTCTTTCATTCTTTTCTCTTTATTGGATGGCAAGTCTCTTCCATAAATGTATGTATACATGTAATAAACGTCAGTAACATGTGGTTCATCAGTTACAGATTTTAAGGTAGGTGGCCCACATTGAATTTGAAAGATGATCAGAATAAAAACGTGACGGCCTCAATATAAACTCTTACAATATCTATCGTACACGTTGGGTATAAAAGCAACCCTTGCTAAAATAAATCATACAGGTTTATCCTTACTATGAGATTTGTGAAAGAGAGTAAAATAACTCAATTTCCTCCCGATATGTGTATTATCAGATGAAATAAAGGGGAAGATATGACTGAATAGTTTGATCTCCTAAGCAAGAAGAGCTACCGGATCATTAAACAAATGATCTTAAACAGTGTGTTAAGTGAACATCTTAAAGCAAATCATTTGGGTGTAAAAGATTGCGGAATTAATGTAAAACAACACTGCATGATAGCGTCACATTCTTCTTTTCTTCGAACAAAGCACTGTTCGTAACTTCAATCGCACATACATACTTGCATGAACATCTTTCTGATCAAATGTTTGAAATTCAGTAACTTGATTCCTATATATATATACCACTGAAGAAGGAAACAGGAGTTTTCGAAATATTTGGTTTTTAAAATAATCTGTTGGCTAGAGACATTGTCATTTTTTCCTATTTTGTTTTATATATATATATATATATATATATATATATATATATATATATATATATATATATATATATATATATATATATATATATATATATATATATATATATATATATATATATATATATATATATATATGTATATATATATATATATATTTATGGTGTTTCTGCCTTCTCAGTAACAGCTTTTGATGTCGTAAAACGTGCACTTTATATTTTACCAGGTAAGATTCTTGCACTTGCTATAGTGTATGTTTAGGAAGAATTACCCTTTATTAAAGATTAGTTCAGTGGTCAAACATGTCCATCTTATATGAAAGAGGACTTAAAAAGAAACAAAATGGTGAAGAAAGCATTCAAATATCTTATTCCGTTAAGGAGATATTCAAGTTTAGAGCTTTTGTCTTATCTGTGTAGAAATGACTGGTGCATGTAGTAAGTCTACTATGGAAAGTTGGTGTCCACATCCTCACATTCTTAACAATTGTTAATGTTTATAAAGAAAGTTTATTTAAATTTTGTACTATTTGAATTATTTTCCCTCGAACTTTCTTCAGGTGGCACATTATAAATACCCTTCCTAGATTCAGTTTGACTACTTTTCTAACACATCTTATGGTTTTTAAGCCTCAAAATCGCAGGACAAAATATGATAAAATACATAACGACTTTGAGGAATCACAACTAGTCTGATTTCAGTCGTTTCTACACAAATGATACCAAACTTTAAACTTCGATATCTTGTTAACGGAATACGATTTTTGAATGGTTTCTTCACTATTTTGTTTCTTTTTAAGTCCTTGTTGATATAAGATAGATTTGCTTAACCACTGAACTAATCCTTTAATAAATGTAGCAAGAGTGAGTATAATCTCTCTAAATTGAATGTTCCCTCTTCTTTATCTATTAAGACATACTCAAGATATTACAAATATGACTGAAGAGTTTGATCTCCTAAGCAAGAAGAGCTACCGGAGCAAGTTATTGTGGTATAATAAATTTAGTTTTGAGACAAACATGATTAAAAAAAAACATATTTATGAGCATGATATGCAACTTAAATCTAATGAGCCATGGACAACTTGTAACTATTAGTTTCTGAGTGAATTCTTACGTGGCTTATTCGTGATATCAATTATTAATATGTAAACAAGAAAAAGGACCAATTTTGAACCACAAATTTATTTCAATGTTGGTTTTCAAATGTAGCAAAATTTGGTAGATGTTAAAAACATTTCCTTCTTTCCCAGTAATTTTGCTTCTGAGAAATCCTTCTGATTAGACCTACTGTTCTAATACCTCTAAATCGAGAAATTGCTAATACTACTTATGAATCGGCGATAAATGGCAGTTTCCTGCAGAATTACATCTCAGTAATTTCACAAAATTTTCATTGCTTTTTCTTTTTCTTTTTGGGTTAAACCACAACAACATCATATCTTTTAGAGTAATGTGAGCCGATGTATAAAAGTGATACCGACATAACATTGAATTTAATATGCCAGAAACTACACAGCTATCCTCGGTCTGGTAAACCGAAAATAAATAATCATTTAGAGGTGTAAAATGGTCGGAACCGATTAAAACCCGGTGTCATAGATCATAAACTACACATTACGACACTTTAAAAGGTATTCTATTAAAAGCAGAAGACGTTGATTTAGCATTATAATAAATGTCTCTGGTCTGTATTTTTTTTACTGAACTGCTTGGAGGCTTTGGGGCTAGGTTTTACTGTATTCTTTTCCAGTGTATAGTTTCAAAATGTTTAGGGTGCTTCATATCCGCTAACGGCTTCTTTTTTCCATCAGGAAATGAATGTATAACCTCTTTACTACATCTAATTAAATTTAAATCAAAATAATGAATTTTAAATATGATTAATCTTGATGTTTTACGTAAACCCTATTGCATGAATAATGTTTAAATGGATGACCATTCTTGTAGTCTGCAAAAGCACACGATTGTCACCATGTTCTATCTCTTCAAACACATTTTGTCTCTGAAAGCAAAAGTAAATTATTTACGTCTATCTGTCATGAAAGGTGACATAAATATTTCACCCTACTGTATAGTTGTCATAATCTGTTCCTAAATTTACTTGGCATTTATATATCATTCGTCGCTAAAACCAAACCTGGATCTTTTAATATCTACTTCCACTGCAGACACAGGTGAAGAAAACCATGGAATATTCCTGTATAGAATGAGTTATGTCATGCAAAAAGTACATGTGTGTCTTTACTCCTTTTTAAGATGACGTCATTATCCTCGTTGGGTTTATACTTTTTGACCTTTCTATTATTTGTATATTTTGATTGGGGTTGTAACGCGCGTTCAATGGCTAAAGCTGTGACGTTAAGATTGACGGGTGAACTTTTCCCTGCAATATTTAACCACCAAGGAAGTATTATTGATAAGCATCGAGGGAGGTAATAATCATATGTCATGCTTCCTAGGTACAAATCGAATAAATGTATCATCTAGAAGTTTCCATGTAACCATGCAGGGGTTTACTATTATGCCTGAATGTAATCAAAGGACTTCAATCATTTTTGTGTGGTACTTTTGAAGATTAAGTTTAAGACTAGCTTTTAGGACATACCGATTGATTTATCTTTGAAGATTTTGTCAAAGAGGCAATACAACTTTTGTGTATGAACGCTATTTTGTTAAGTTTGAGAGAAATTCTAAAGTTGCAATTGAAATAAACTTTCAAACAGGCTCATATAAAACTCTAAATATCGTTTGCTTCCTGCAATTGCAGTAAAAAAAAAGCATTTTTGATTGGAGGAAGATGGAGCACCAATTTAATGTGCTAAACTATGACATCTTCTCTTCTTCGGAAATTATGAATCTAAAGCAGTAAATTTACCATCTAAAACATTGCCTTTACATTTATCTGTTTTTTTTCTTCTTCCATTTACAATGTGTTGCAGTGTAATTAACGATTATTTATCCAATCCTACAATCTTCATAGCTTATACTTTTACCTATTGTTTACTTTATCAGTCTGGGAAAAATGTTATTTTCAAGAGTCTCAGATCCGTAAAATGAAGGAGAGCGCTACTAAGGAATATTTTCCACAATTCATGCATGCGTCCTTTGTGCTTTTACCTATCCGTAAAATAAAAAAGGAGACCGCTACTAGGAAGATTTTCCACAATTCACGCATGCATCTTTTGTACTTTTACCTGTTTACTGTGTATACGATGTTTGTAAAAAAAAAGGTAAATAGTGTGTTAATATTATAAAAACTCTACAAAAATCAAGTTTACGATCTCGATTGCGAGAAAATAAGTATCAAACGGTTAGATTCGTCAAGCGAAATCTTGTTTTTGGTATGAAGATTTCTGCACTTTTTCAACCGATTTTAAAATAGATGTAACTGCTGTGTAAATATTACCATTGTTGAAAGTTTTGTAAAGGTGACATAATTTGTCCGATTTATAGGATTTTTACTCCCCCCCCCATGAGACAAATTTGCCTCTCGCTTGCCCCATGACCAAAATCCTGGCGCCGCAACTTTCTATGTCTGATTGCAAAGAATACTTAATTACCCTTAAAATGAAGATTTCTCCCCTATTGTAACAAATACTGATGGTTCTCATTTGTTTCTTTTCTCGTACAGCTTATTTTGAAGGAAGACATCGTTATGCCAGGTTCTTCAAATTCGACCTCTCATCTCTAGAAAATCATCCTAATGGTGCAGACGTTGTTTCGGAAGCAATATTTCGCTTGTACCAGGAGCCACATGCAATGAAAAATTTAACACAAACAATATTATTTTATCAACTTATTCCAATACCAATGGAAACTCATTATTTGAAGAAGCATATATTTACAAAGACCTTTAATACAAAAAACGAAGGACCATTTTCTATAGACATTACAGAAACTGTGCAAGAATGGATAACTAATCCAGGTAAGCAATTTTCATCTTATGAATTGTTGTCTTTAATAAACTTATAAATATACAGATGTGGAATGATGTTGATATTAATGATATAATTGTACAGCTGTACAATATGACGAACAGCGGAATACCAACGATACGAATAATATCCCTTAGATCACTCGTTATTGCTTTGTTATCAGTGTATAAGTCTATCAGTGTTTCTTGAACGTCCTATAACAAGTACAGCAACCGTGTTAACTGTTTCTCAACATTTGACAGGCAAAACACGTCAGGAAATATAACAACGATTACATCGTTATTTAACAGTCCGGAAGCGTGCCTATTAAAAGGAACATGTATAACACACGATAATATTAAGGTCACGCAGCCAAATTGTCCAGATTTTGTGATAAAAGTTTCTAATTGATATACTTTAAATAATACAAATCATTGGTTTGAAAAACATTTGAATTTTCAAAATGGCTGTTTCGCACCTAAAAGCCTAGCTATATTGTCTATTATTTCTATTATTTCGAAAACGGCGTGGTAAACATATCAAATGGGAGTGGAAAAGTTGTAGCCATGACAGGAATTTTCATAAGTTTTAAGTTTCTCCCAGCAAAGATATTTTTCCCAGACGTTTTTAAAATTTGAAAAATGTAACATTGCATACTGCTTTAATGTTAGGATAGCAATAGATAATGGGAAATATCACAAAATGGCGGCTTCTATGTAGCAAAATGTTCCCATTAATAGGAAGATTTATGTTCCCATTATTAGGCATGCTGCCGGACTGCTTTACATCGATGGATACATTCTATAAGTTTATACTTCTTTGCTCCATTTTATTCAAGCAATAATGGCGCTTCGTAAATTACAGTTAGTGACAGGTATGTTATGTGCAATAATTTGTCATTAAGGTGAGCATACTTTTGTTCCATATTTGTTGAGCAAAACCCTGAAATATTTCTCATTCATTATTTATTTCAGAATCAAATCATGGTTTGGAAGCTGAGGTTTTATGTGCTGAACACCAGGCGGGAAACGAATGGTCAAGTCTACACGTGCATTTTGCTGGTAAGTTCATTAACTTATGTTAGGTTTTCCTCAAATATCTTTGAACACCTTTTCTGACATTTTCTTTACTGAAGTCTGAGAATAATTAACCATATTCGAATCTTACAACAGGCTTCATTTAAGATTACCGCTTTAAGAGCTGATTTATCAAACGTGTTTGATTTACGTATATGTGATAATTCACATCTACAATTTGTAAGAATAGACAGAGATTGTTATCTTATCGTTCTTATTTTTGAAATTAAATTCTGTCCTGAAAGTACTGTATTTAAGTATTCAAGTAATGACAAGGAATGCAGAGGTCAAATAATGACAATGAACGCAGAGGTCAAGTAATGACAATGAATGCAGAGGTCAAGTTTCAGAGGTTGAAGCTATAAGGGTCCTTAATCGAAATGAATAATTTTCAATATTAGTCATGTTTATTTTTGGTATGAACCATAGGAACACATGGAGGCAAACTAAGCGCGTATTTTGAATCGCGCTTGTTGTTTGTTTGCTATTCTTTGACTGTTGATTGGTTGATTTCCTGTACCTTGCGTTGATGACATAGATGCATACTGCGGTAACTCTATATTTTTGAAGAACCGCGACCTCAGATTTATGCCAAAATACTAAAATATGTGTAAAAATACATAGGTTTAGAAAACGCATTCATGTGATATCTAAAGTTCGATTTCATTCTTCCATTAATGGATAGGCAAGATTGCAAGAACTGATGAAAACAACATCTTAATAGGGTCTGTAGGGTGCTTATTGTATTGTCACAATTGAACATCCTTTAGATTTTCTCATGTCAAGCTTCTCATTGATTTTTAATTGTTTGTAATGTGCGATGTTAATATATTTTGCTGTTCACAAATTAAAGATCACCTCTACTCAGATTAATATTTGTATTTATTAATTTATTAGCTATAATTGATATTGTGATGATGATGATGATGATGATGAATATGATTATGATTATGATTATGATTATGATTATGAATATGAATATGATTATGATTATGATTATGATTATGATTATGATTATTGATTATTATGATTATGATTATTATTATTATTATTATTATTATTATTATTATTATTATTATTATTATTATTATTATTATTATGATTATGATTATGATTATGATTATGATTATGATTATTGATTATGATTATGATTATTATTATTATTATTATGATTATTACTATTATTATTATTATTATTATTATTATTATTATTATTATTATTATGATTATGATTATGATTATGATTATGATTATGATTATGATTATGATTATGATTATTGATTATGATTATGATTATTATTATTGTAGATCCTCGTGGAAATCCTAGAGGTGATAACAGGGGAGACGTTGAGATGATGCAACATTCCAGTAAAGAGTTCTACCCACGATTAATCATCATGACCCCGGGAAACAAGACAGGATCCTCCTCTTCTGGTCACAGTCGCAGGAGAAGACAAGCGGACGGTGATACTTTAGGCGGAGGAGCTTGTGTTGCGAACAATCACCCCAACTGCTGTCTGAGAAGTTTATATATTAATTTTAAACGTGATTTAAGCTGGACGTGGGTACGACAACCCAAAGGGTTCTATCCAAATTATTGCGCGGGAAATTGCCCATTTATTCATCATGACTCGATGATTTACAAACAATTAATTTCAAGGCATAGGCAACTTAATCCTGATGCATCGCCATCACCTTGCTGTACTCCGAGATCTTTCAAACCAGTTACTGTGTTGTACTATGATTCAGAAACCCATTTACCTGTAATGTCAACTATAGAAAATGCAATTGTAGAATCATGTAGATGTACTTAATAAGCAAACTTTAAATGCAAAAATAGAAATTAATAGAAAATGAGAGAAAATATGAAGTGTTCGTTGTTGATGAGAAATATTTCGGAAAAAAAGTTAATATTTATTATGTAGAATTTATCTGAGCATTATCCGAATTTTACCCTATAAAAATTCTTAAAAAACCCCATTTACGATGAAATGTTGATATTATTGTTTCAAATGTTGAAACAATGTCAAATGGAATCACCTTAGAAGTAATTCATGTGATAATGTGCAATTTTTACAAATTTTCCTACTGTGCAACTGTTTCTTAGAGTTGCAGCATGTATGTTAACGTCTACCGCGATCTGAATCCATAGCTGTTGCTATATCCATGTGAGTCTTGCCCTGTTACTTATTGTTCTCAAAGGGGCACAAAAAGTTCAAGAGAGGGTACGGACAGAGTCCGTTGTTTCATATTATAGTTTATTTCACGCAAGAAAGAGACTTTCGCAGGGGAGAGACCTTTGCAGAGGAGAGACCTTTGCAAGGGAGAGACCTTTGCAGGGGAGAGACCTTTGCAAGGGAGAGACCTTCGCAGGGGAGAGACCTTCGCAGGGGAGAGACCTTCGCAGGGGAGAGACCTTCGCAGGGAAAAAAACCTTTGCAGGGGAGAGACCTTCGCAGGGGAGAGACCTTCGCAGGAAAGAGACCTTCACAGGAGAGAGTCCTTCGCAGGAGAGAGACCTCCGCAGGGAGGGACCTTCGCAGGGGAGGGACCTTCGCAGGGGAGAGACCCTCGCAGGAAAGAGACCTTCGCAGGGGAGAGACTTCCGCAGGAAAAAGACCTTCACAGGAGAGAGACCTCCGCAGGGAGGGACCTTCGCAGGGGAGGGACCTTCGCTGTGGTCACTGGCAACTTCATGAATGGGAATGTTTGGTGAAATATATGTTGGTAAAATACAAAATGATATCCAATGTCTATTAATAAAGGCAAAAATGATTTAGATTGCAATTGTACCAAGTACAATTGTGATGATTCCCGTTGATCAAAGCTTTTCGTTATGGGTAAACGGTTTACGCTCACGTACGAGAACGAGTGCGTGACAAGAGACTGTGGGAGCTTATGACATGTCAGCTGGCGACACGTACATGCAGAGAAGGCTGCACTTTCAAGGCATTCTAGGACGTGGCAATGGAGTACAGTGATATTATGGGCTTCCTGTAATCTACAGTTTCTTTAGGTTTAACGGCACTTGAAATCATATTTGCCAAAATATGTTAATTATGAACAGTTTCGTGCTTGATCTGAACCCAGAGAAAGATGTTTTAGGCTTGTGCAATGAGGTTATAGTAAAAATTGGTGCTAAAGTGAAAACAAGAGAGATATAGACGGATAGAGAGATGTAAGGGAATAGCATAAGGCCCAGCTTGTGGCCCAGAGAGAAAGTTGAACGGTCGGGCTGGTATATCGGTAAGGCCTGGCTTAAAGGATAGTAGGGGAGATAAGCGTTGAATATTGTTAAAAAGTTGTATATCACTGAAGGAGTTTGATATTTATATGGATGAGTTCTTTTTAAAAAGTCAGAGATCATCAGTGGTATAAGCTTCCTTCTGTAATGATTTAGCTGTGAACATGTTTGTAGGATGTGATCAACTGTAAGAGAATCGTGGTAAAAAGGACAGATAGGTTGTGTAGTGCCTTTAACAAGGTGGGAATTGGTAATCTACGGATGTTTTAAGTGATATGATCAAGAAGTGCGAATAATGTAAAACATTTCGCCGCAAGGTAACAAAAAATAAAGTGTGCTTCCAGTGCTTATATGAGCTGGAAACTTATTTTTGCCCGCAAAAATATATAAAAAGTGGATGAAAATAAGGGAATTCTTTAACGAAATAGGGTTTGAGTCCGTATTTAAGTTTCATATTGTGTAAGTATATGTTTAACACCTTGAATTAATAATAGTCGATATGAATATAAATGGTGCTATTTTTAAGGAACTGAATAAATGTATATTTGTTTGTATCATTTGAATATATTTTAAAATTATTATAGTTTTTTTTTACAACTTAAGTTTACACAATTAATGAAGAAATTGTTGAATGAAAAAGACCCACCGAGAAAATGTTTGATATTGAACATTAGGATACTGTATTTAGTCTTTCAAAGTTGAAAGGTCATTACCCTGAGTAAAATATAATGTTTATCTTTGGAAACATTGAGCAGTATGAACTCTCATTCGCAAGTGTATGTTCTGAAATAAAATGTCCGTATTCGCTTATATTACGTTACGCATATAGTTCATTGATAAGTTTAAGTCATACATATTCATTAAAAAGTTTATGTCTAATGATAATCGAGTGTTGTTTTTTTTTTACAACATAAACACATAGTTTAGGCCTACATGTTATAATAACCGTGATAACCGTATTCTCGTGGTTTTGATGTCGTCAACTTGTGTAACGAGATGTAGATGGTTTTTCATACTAACCTATACTTTAGTCACCCAAGGGATTTTTGATGGATCCACTACATCAGGGCCAGGTTAGGGGTTGTGCGGATGGGCCCCTCACGCAAACCTTTAATTTTAGATTAAATTTGCGAAACTTGGATACTTATTCGTTTTCTCTAATGCCAAAAATTTACTTTAAGGATTGTTGATATTCTTAGAATAATACTGAATTGTTTTGGAGGTTGTTGGTTCCGATGCTAATAGCACAAAGAACCTATGCAGTTATGCTGGCGTGTGTGTGTGTGCATGTATGTATGTATGTATGTATGTATGTATGTATGTATGGGTGTATGTATGTATGCATGTATGTATGTATGTATTTAGGTGTGTGTGTCTGTGTCTGTAACAGCACGCTTGTTAACTCATATATGTAGCACACATATATCCCATGACCTGTAGATGTGCCCTATTATTTTTGGTGGTCATGTCATGCATATTGATGAGTAGGCATGGCCTAATGTAAAAATATTTAAATGCTCATAATTTGATAATCACATGTCTGTTTTGTTTCATATTTGGCATATTTATGATGATAGCTAGTGAGTTCACGTTCGTGCTATAAAAACTTTGAAATTCATCCATATGCATAGTGGGCGGCGCTTGATATGATTTTGCTGAAAAAAAGTTTGTTAACACGGTATCTCAAGAACAATACATTGGATTCATATTATATTTGGTACACAGATAGCACATGGTATGTATATATGCTCTATTGTTTTGGATGTTGATGTCTTGCATATTAATGAGTGAGCGGGGCTTAATGTAAACATCTTGAAATGTTCATATTTTAGAAACCACATGTCTGTTTTGTTTCATATTTGGTATAATTATGATGTCAGCTAGAGTGTACGTGTTCATGGTGTAAAAAATCAATATGCGTAGTGGACGGGGCTTAATATGATTTTGCTGAAAAGTGCTTGTTAACACAGTATCCCAAGAACGATACCTGGATTCATATCATATTTGATACACAGATAGCCCGTGGTATGTGAATGTTCCCTATTGTTTTTGGTGGTAATGTCAAGCTTATTAATGAGTGGGCACGGCTTAATGTAATAATCTTATATTTTAGAAACCACATGTCTGTTATGTTTCATATTTGGTTTAATTATAGTATAAGTTGGTGTGTACATGCTCATGGTATAAAGACATTGAATTTCATTAACATGCATAGTGGGCGGAGCTTAATATGATTTTGCTGAAAAGAACTTGTAAACACTATTTAAACAACTGGATAAAGTGAATTCATGTCATATGTGATACACAGATAGCACATGGTTCGTATATGTGACCTATTGCATACTTGATTCATACTTGGTATAATTATGTTTTTAGCTTGTGTATACATATTTATGGTATAAAATTGTTGAATATTGCTAAGTTTGGGGGGAGTGGGGCTGAATATGAAATGAAAAAATCTTGAAAAAATGATACATTTATAGCAAGCATATGTCTATTTACATCATACTTGCATGTTATTTGTCAGTAATTGTAAAAAGGCTTATAGGTTCTATTTTGTTGATATACATTTTGGGCATGGCTTATTGATATATTTCATAATGTGCAATGCCAGTTGGTATAAAACTAGAAAACAAGCAACAATGAAAGAACCACTAACAAATTTGGTTTTCTAGTTAGCTTTGATTTTGAAAGGCCACAAGCTCACGAATTTCTTAACATAATTCTCTATTTTTTTTATTATATTTTTTTTTATTGAGGTCCCTTACGTGGTTCCACCGTCTGCCTCATTCATAATCCGGCTCTGATCCAAATATATAAGTGTAAGGTATTAAGGAGGTGAAATTAGTGAATATTTATTATGCGCCTTAAGCAAGCAATCTGTGTCTGCTCATTTTTGTAATGCTTGTTCTCATTGTATTCATATGATTAATGAAGAAAATAAAAAAAACTGCATCCATTTCATGTTTGTTGTCGTTTACATTTCCCATAGCAAGTTGTATTAATAAACTTCCTGATGAATATGAAGCCCTCTACATATATTTTATCGACATATCAAATGAATTACTTCATCGTTGAAACAATTGATATGGAAAATAAATCGATTTATCTTTTCCAGGGCACAGGGGTGTAGTCATCTTTTCAAATTAGGGGTAGAGGGATGCTGAGAGAAAAATTGCTGATGGCCTGCAATATTTTTGAAAATAATAATAAGGTTTATCATCTCAAACCTGCATAAGTGGCCTTTTTGCCTTTTGATGAGAAGTGTAGTACATTGAACCCCTCGTTACACTTATATTCTCGTAGTTTAAACTTAAAACAAAACCCTTTCCTCATGGGTGAAGCCAAGGAGTAGAGTGGAAGGTTCATTTTAGTCGTTCTCTTTCAATACCATCACATACACAAAAGTTGACTCCATCTTCACATCGTAATGTATGGCTTCAAATGAAAAGTTTCACCCATACATATCAGCGAACCAAACATCCACCAAAGATGTATTGAATTGACATGTCCACAATTACAAAGAAATTATAACGTACCTGCAAATGATACTGTTCAGACATTTACTCAAGAGTGGACAAAGAGTCTAGGTTTGCACTGGTTGCAATTGAACCCCGTCCACAATTACTAAGAAATTACAAAATTCCTGCAGAGGTTACTGCTCAGCCATTTTACTCGGGAGTGGACAAAGTGTCTAGCTTTGCACTGGTTGCAATTTAACCCCGTCCACAATTACCAAGAAATTATAATAATTCTGCAGAGGTTAGTGTTCAGACATTTACTCGAGAGTGGACAAAGTGTCTAGGTTTGCACTGGTTGCAATTGAACCCCGTCCACAATTACCAAGAAATTATAATATTCCTGCAGAGGTTACTGTTCAGACATTTACTCGAGAGTGGACAAAGTGTCTAGGTTTGCACTGGTTGCAATTGAACCCCGTCCACAATTACCAAGAAATTATAATATTCCTGCAGAGGTTACTGTTCAGACATTTACTCGAGAGTGGACAAAGTGTCTAGGTTTGCACTGGTTGCAATTAAACCCCGTCCACAATTACCAAGAAATTATAATATTCCTGCAGAGGTTACTATTCAGACATTTACTCAGGAGTGGACAAAGTGTCTAGGTTTGCACTGGTTACTGTTCAGACGTTTTACTCGGGAGTGGACAATGTGTTTAGCTTTGCACTGGTTGCAATTTAAGCCCGTCCACACTTACCAAGAAATTATAATATTTCTGCAGAGGTTACTGTTCAGCCATTTTACTCGAGAGTGGACAAAGAGTCTAATTTTGCACTGGTTGTAATTGAACCCCGTCCACAATTACCAAGAAATTATAATATCAATGCAGAGGTTACTGTTCAGACATTTACTCGAGAGTGGACAAAGTGATTAGGTTAGCACTGGTTGGAATTGGGCCCCGTCCACAATTACCAAAAAATTATAATATTTCTGCAGAGGTTACTGTTCAGACATTTACTCGAGAGTGGACAAAGTGTCTAGGTTTGCACTGGTTGCAATTGAACCCCGTGCACAATTACCAAGAAATTATAATTATTCTGCAGAGGTTACTGTTCAGGCATTTACTCGAGAGTCGACAAAGTGTCTAGGTTTGCACTGGTTACAATTTAACCCCGTCCACATTTACCAAGAAATTATAATATTCATGCAAAGGTTACTGTTCAGACATGTTTTTTGGAGTGAACAAAGTGTCTAGGTTTGCACTGGTTGTAATTGAACCCCGTCCACAATTACCAAGAAATTATAATATTCCTACAGAGGTTACTGTTCAGACATTTACTCGAGAGTGGACAAAGTGTCTAGGTTTGCTCTGGTTGCAATTGAAGTCCGTCCACAATTACCAAGAAATTATCAAATTCCTGCAGAGATTACTGTTCAGACATTTACTCGAGAGTGGACAAAGTGTCTAGGTGTGCACTGGTTGCAATTGAACCCCGTCCACAATTACCAAGAAATTACAATATTTTTACAGAGGCTACTATTCAGACATTTACTCGGGAGTGGACAAAGTGTCTAGGTTTGCACTGGTTGCAATTTAGGCCCGTCCACAATTACCAAGAAATTACAATATTTCTGCAAAGGTTACTGTTCAGCCATTTTACTCGAGAGTGGACAAAGTGTCTAGGTTTGCACAGGTTGCAATTGAACACCGTCCACAATTACCTAGAAATAATAATATTCTTTCAGAGGTTTCTCTTCAGACATTTTACTCGGGAGTGGACAAAGTGTCTAGGTTTGCACTGGTTGCAATTGAACCCCGTCCACAATTACCAAGAAATTATAATATTTCTGCAGAGGTTACTGTTCAGCCATTTTACTCGAGAGTGGACAAAGTGTTTAGGTTTGCACTGGTTGTAATTGAACCCCGTCCACAATTACCAAGAAATTATAATATTCCTGCAGAGGTTACTGTTCAGACATTTACTCGAGAGTGGACAAAGTGTCTAGGTTTGCACTGGTTGCAATTGAACCCCGTCCACAATTACCAAGAAATTATAATATTCCTGCAGAGGTTACTATTCAGACATTTACTCAGGAGTGGACAAAGTGTCTAGGTTTGCACTGGTTACTGTTCAGACGTTTTACTCGGGAGTGGACAATGTGTTTAGCTTTGCACTGGTTGCAATTTAAGCCCGTCCACACTTACCAAGAAATTATAATATTTCTGCAGAGGTTACTGTTCAGCCATTTTACTCGAGAGTGGACAAAGAGTCTAATTTTGCACTGGTTGTAATTGAACCCGTCCACAATTACCAAGAAATTATAATAATCCTGCAGAGGTTACTGTTCAGACATTTACTCGATAGTGGACAAAGTGATTAGGTTAGCACTGGTTGGAATTGGGCCCCGTCCACAATTACCAAAAAATTATAATATTTCTGCAGAGGTTACTGTTCAGACATTTACTCGAGAGTGGACAAAGTGTCTAGGTTTGCACTGGTTGCAATTGAACACCGTCCACAATTACCAAGAAATTATAATTATTCTGCAGAGGTTACTGTTCAGGCATTTACTCGAGAGTCGACAAAGTGTCTAGGTTTGCACTGGTTACAATTTAACCCCGTCCACATTTACCAAGAAATTATAATATTCATGCAAAGGTTACTGTTCAGACATGTTTTTTGGAGTGAACAAAGTGTCTAGGTTTGCACTGGTTGTAATTGAACCCCGTCCACAATTACCAAGAAATTATAATATTCCTGCAGAGGTTACTGTTCAGTTATTTACTCAAGAATGGACAAAATGTCTAGGTTTGCACTGGTTCCAATTTAAGCCCGTCTACAATTACCAAGAAATTATAACATTCCTGAAAAAATTATAATATTTCTGCAGAGGTTACTGTTCAGCCATTTTACTCGAGAGTGGACAAAGTGTCTAGCTTTGCACTGGTTGCAATTTAACCCCGTCCACAATTACCAAGAAATTATAATAATCCTGCAGAGGTTACTGTTCAGAATTTACTCGAGAGTGGACAAAGTGTCTAGGTTTGCACTGGTTGCAATTGAACCCCGTCCACAATTACCAAGAAATTATAATATTCCTGCAGAGGTTACTATTCAGACATTTACTCAGGAGTGGACAAAGTGTCTAGGTTTGCACTGGTTGCTGTTCAGACGTTTTATTCGGGAGTGGACAAAGTGTCTAGGTTTGCATTGGTTGCAATTGAAGCCCGTCCACACTTACCAAGAAATTATGATATTTCTGCAGAGGTTACTGTTCAGCCATTTTACTCGAGAGTGGACAAAGTGTCTAATTTTGCACTGGTTGTAATTGAACCCCGTCCACAATTACCAAGAAATTATACCATTTCTGCAGAGGTTACTGTTCAGCCATTTTACTCGAGATTGGACAAAGTGTCTAGGTTTGCACTGGTTGCAAATGAACCCCGTGCACAATTATCAAGAAATTATATTATTCTTTCAGAGGTTTCTGTTCAGCCATTTTACTCGAGAGTGGACAAAGTGTCTAGGTTTGCACTAATTGCAATGTGCATTGGTTGCAATTTAACCCCGTCCACAATTACCAAGAAATTATAATATTCCTACAGAGGTTACTGTTCAGACATTTACTCGAGAGTGGACAAAGTGTCTAGGTTTGCTCTGGTTGCAATTGAAGTCCGTCCACAATTACCAAGAAATTATCAAATTCCTGCAGAGATTACTGTTCAGACATTTACTCGAGAGTGGACAAAGTGTCTAGGTGTGCACTGGTTGCAATTGAACCCCGTCCACAATTACCAAGAAATTACAATATTTTTACAGAGGCTACTATTCAGACATTTACTCGGGAGTGGACAAAGTGTCTAGGTTTGCACTGGTTGCAATTTAGGCCCGTCCACAATTACCAAGAAATTACAATATTTCTGCAAAGGTTACTGTTCAGACATATACACGAGAATGGACAAATTGTCTAGGTTTGCACTAGTTGTAATTGAACCCCGTCCACAATTACCTAGAAATAATAATATTCTTTCAGAGGTTTCTCTTCAGACATTTTACTCGGGAGTGGACAAAGTGTCTAGGTTTGCACTGGTTGCAATTGAACCCCGTCCACAATTACCAAGAAATTATAATATTTCTGCAGAGGTTACTGTTCAGCCATTTTACTCGAGAGTGGACAAAGTGTCTAGGTTTGCACTGGTTGTAATTGAACCCCGTCCACAATTACCAAGAAATTATACTATTCCTGCAGAGGTTACTGTTCAGACATATACACGAGAATGGACAAAGTGTCTAGGTTTGCGCTGGTTGTAATTGAACCCCGTCCACAATTACCAAGAAATTATAATATTTCTGCAGAGGTTACTGTTCAGCCATTTTACTCGAGAGTGGACAAACTGTCTAGGTTTGCACTGGTTGTAATTGAACCCCGTCCACAATTACCAAGAAATTATACTATTCCTGCAGAGGTTACTGTTCAGACATATACACGAGAATGGACAAAGTGTCTAGGTTTGCGCTGGTTGTAATTGAACCCCGTCCACAATTACCAAGAAATTATAATATTCCTGCAGAGGTTACTGTTCAGACATATACTCGAGAGTGGACAAAGTGTTTAGGTTTGCACTGGTTGCAATTGAACCCCGTCCACAATTACCAAGAAATTATAACAATCCTGCAGAGGTTGCTGTTTAGCCATTTTACTCGAGAGTGGACAAAGTGTCTAGGTTTGCACTGGTTGCAATTTAACCCCGTCCACAATTACCAAGAAATAATAATATTTATACAGAGGTTACTGTTCAGCCATTTTACTCGAGAGTGGACAAAGTGTCTAGGTTTGCACTTGTTGCAATTGAACCCCGTCCACAATTACCAAGAAATTATAATATTTCTGCAGAGGTTTCTGTTCAGCCATTTTAATCGAGAGTGGACAAAGTGTCTAGGTTTGCACTGGTTGCACTGTGCATTGGTTGCAATTGAACTCTGTGCACAATTACCAAGAAATAAAAAATATTTATGCAGAGGTTACTGTTCAGCCATTTTACTCGAGAGTGGACAAAGTGTCTAGGTTTGCACTGGTTGCAATTGAACTCCGTCCACAGTTACCAAGGAATTATAACAATCCTGCAGAGGTTAGTGTTCAGACATTTACTCGAGAGTGGACAAAGTGTCTAGGTTTGCACTGGTTGCATTTGAACCCCGTCCACAATTACCAAGAAATTATAACAATCCTGCAGAGGTTGCTGTTTAGCCATTTTACTCGAGAGTGGAAAAAGTGTTTAGGTTTGCACTGGTTGCAATTGAAGCCCGTGCACAATTACCAAGAAATTATGATATTCTCTCAGAGGTTTCTGTTCAGACATTTTACTCGAAGTGGACAAAGTGTCTAGGTTTGCACTGGTTGCAATTGAACTCCGTCCACAATTACCAAGAAATTATAATATTCCTGCAGAGGTTACTGTTCAGACGTTTTAATTGAGAGTGAACAAAGTGTTTAGGTTTGCATGGTTGCAATTGAACCCAGTCCACAATTACCAAGAAATTATAATATTTCTGCAAAGGTTACTGTTCAGACATTTACTCGAGAGTGGACAATGTGTCTAGGTTTGTATGGTTGCAATTGAACCCCGTCCACAATTACCAAGAAATTATAATATTCCTGCAGAGGTTACTGTTCAAACATTTTACTCGAGAGTGGACAAAGTGTCTAGGTTTGCACTGATTGCAATTTAACCCCGTCCACAATTACCAAGAAATTATAACATTCCTGGAGAGGTTACTGTTCAGACATTTAGTAGGGAATAGAAAAAGTGTCTAGGTTTGCATTTGTTGCAATTGAACCCCGTCTGCCCGTCCACTATTACCAAGAAATTATAAGATCCTGCAGAGGTTAAATGGCAAATATGTACTTTGGCTGTATCTTCATAGGCTTCTACATCAGCGTTGGATTGAAGGTACAGTTTCGTGGTATAAGAGATGCCAACGGTGTTACACTCTGCAATAACAAGGGTGACAGGAGTTAATACCATATTATATCTCTTCTCAGCATAGTTGGCACACTCTTTGCTCGCATCACCCTCAACTGCTAAACAGACTGCAGATATGGACCAACCAACTCTATCCTGAATCTCAGTGCTCAGTGTGGCTTTAGATCTCATCATTTAATCAAAGATATGGTTTCTCTCTTCTCTGGGGGATAAATGTAGACACCAACAACCGGACCAACGGACTAAAGGCTTTGGAATTTGGAACATTGAGGCAGTAAGGCCATCATATTAAGATATAACTCATTTAGTGAAAAAAAGTTAGTGGCTTATAAACAGAAAAAAAACCTTCACCTGTTAACCTTGGTAAAACATTTCAAATAGTTTGAAATCTGCCCTGATGATCTCTAACCCAAATTCTAACAGCAGCGGGTTTAAATGTTACATTTAAATACAACAAGATAAGTTTTTACCAAGAAATAGTATTATAATTAGTTTATATATAGGGTTACTATTTTAGAAAGGATGGATATATAAATTAATTGAAGCGTGACAAGTGGAAACCTTAAATCAACAAGTAAAATTTCTGATAATGACCTTCAGGACCGTATGGTAAAGTCCATGTCGCATGGAGCATGCGGGATACTTCATATCCCCCTTTTACATTTTTATTAAAAGAAGTGTCAGCTGGTTTATGGGACATTATCAGTACCGCCGAAAAGGGGGTTAGGGGAATACTGCCCATGGCATCCGAAAACTCAAGAAAAGTGATGCGTATTTATAAGATTTAGAAGCTCTTGACAAGCAACCTATCAACTTTTGCTTATCAAATTGGGACGTGTATTCAAGATACCCTCCGGTCCGCATTGGTTCTCGGTGGCCCTAGACATATAACCAGCAATTTATCCCCGAGGAAAGAGTAAAGATCTTTTCTAACTAAGTTTAGCCGAACGAGATTTCTTTAGTGCTTCGACCAATCAACTGCTGGGGGAATGTTACCTTAGTTTCCCAACCAGTTTGTTTCCCAACCAATCGCGCGCGTACGTATTACCTTCATGTATAACGCAAGTTTTACGATACGCTTGAAAACATTTTTTCATACATAACATAACATAACAGAACAGAATATAACAAGATTACGGGCTAAGAAGGGTTAGTCACCCATAAAAAGCCCAAACTAACACCACCACCACCAAAATAAAAATCAATAATTAAAGATGCCTAGAGTTAGTAAAGAACTTATTAATGCTGACTTTGAAATTGTGAACAGAACTGGAGCTAACTACCTACTCAGGCAAACCATTCCACTCATTAAAAGTCTTTGTGAAAAGCTAAAACGCCGAATATCTATCCGTGAGAACTCTTTGGGCAACTTCAAACTGTTACCACGTGTCACATGAGGATTAGCTATGTCCTACATGAAATTACAGGAAGTCAAAGCATCAGTATCAGATAGGAATTCAAAAACCTGAATCATATCGCCACTTACTCTTCTCAACTTCAGAACTTAAGCGTGGTCAAACAAAGAATTAGCAACCTAGATTCATAAGAGAGATTCCTTACTTCGGGAATAAGTATATGGCTCTTCGCTGAACCTGTTCCAAAATGAACTTATCCTTCTCATAAAAGGGCCACCAAGCCTGAATAGCATACTCAAGATGAGGCCTGACTAACTGCTTATACAAATTAAGAACAACCTTTCTACCAAGAAAACACAAACACATGTGCCCTTGCAGCTGCTAAAGCACACTGCTTAGAAGGCCTCAGATTGCTAGTAATGACAACACCTAGATCCCTTTCTTGATCAACACAACTAAGATTTGAACCATTCATGCAGTAATCAAAAGCCAAATCGCTCTGACCAAAATGAATAACTTTGCATTTATCAACATTGAATGACATCTGCCATGTTTGGGACCCGCAAGAAACTAACTAATCCAGATCAGTTTGCAAAGGTGAAGAATCCCTAGCATCATAAACAATCCTGTACAGCTTAGTGTCATCAGCAAATTTACAACTCCTGGAGCCAAGGGAAACATCAATATCATTAATAAAGATTCAGAAAAGAAGCGGAGCTAATACAGAGCCCTGAGGACACCACTTGTAACCTTCTTCCATGGAGATACTTCACCATTAACAACAAGTCTTTGTGACCTGTCAATTAAACTAGAATGTATCCAACTGGCACACTTTCCCTCCACACCAAGCGCTCTTGTTTTCATCATAAGCCTGCCCAATGGAACCTTATCAAATGCTTTATAGAAATCTAAACAGATAACATCCACATTATGACCAGAATCAGCTAGTTTAGTAACATCATCAAGTAACTCCAATAAATTAGAAACACATGCTGGGACAAATTCAACAAACCATTGACCAGTAAATTATCTAGTACAACATCCTTAACAATGGACTCCATGACCGTGCACACAACACTAGTAAAACTCACTGGCCTATAGTTACAAGGCAAACTGTGGTCACCCTTTTTAAAAATAGGAGTGACATTAGCAATTCTCCAATTACTAGGAACAACACCAACATCAAAGTACTTTGAAAATATAACACTCAGGGGAACAAAACAAAACATCAGAACACTGACGTCAGACAGCAGGATGTAAACCATCTGAGCCGGGTGCTTTATTTGGCCCCATACTGTGCGTGAATTATGCAGACGGCCAAGATTCCCCCAATATTTGATTGATCAATAAGGTTCCCCCGGTGTACGATTGGCCCATTATGGACACGTGGATCTCGGACATGTGACATTTAAAAAAACAGAGTTTTCCGGAAATTGCCGATTCAGATTTAAAAAGGTCTATAAACTATATGTGTTCATTTAGTTTGTACCATTAGGATTTCAAACTCAAAAGCATAGTCTCATCGTGGTGGTTCATTCCTTAAAACGATTGATCTAATCTTATCATTAGCAAGCACAAATAGATCTAGATCGAGATTCCCCAATCGCAATCTTAAGTAGATTTTCACTTGCTTTATCATTCGAGCTGAAATGACATCATTATGTTGTAATGAAGTTATTGATATTGTAATCATTTAGTGTCAGCTGTGAGAATTTTGAAGTCCTGTAGAATATGTTGGACGTAAGCTTCTTGCTCACTTAAACTTAGATTGCATAAATCATCTGAATACAAATATGGCTGGCATTTCATACTGTGGACCAAAGGAAGTAAGAGGTAATTAATGCTGTCTGGTAAAGGTGATAACAAACACCCCCCCCCCCACACACACACAAGTGATACGAGAAAAATAAGGGCAGCTCGTAACTATCCAAAATAATTCTTCTGCAAAATAATTGTGACGTATATCTGTTGCAAAAGAAGTATTCTTAAAGTGATCAGAAGCATACACAGACAAAACAATGGAGGTGGCGCATGAGTTGGACAGGGCCCCTCCAGAATAAACGAAGGTCCAAAAGGAAAGGGCACTTTCTATGACAAAAACATCCACAAGTCATAGCGTATCATCTGATATAAGACTTACGTAAATATATTACCTGATTACGTTAAATGTAGACCAACATGTATCAGAAACAGCTTAAAGTTCTTAACAGGCGGACAGTCTTTAAATTATGTCAAAGGCACATGCAAAAGCACATGCATGCTTCATGTAGAGTTATGGCTAGTCCAAGTTTGAATCATTTTAAATGTATGCAATAGTTGTGATGTATGATGAAAGAGAGGACAGCTCATAAGTTTAAATGTAATTTTCTAACTTTTCATCCTAAATTTCAGTCACCGTTCTGATAATCATCATCCTGTTTTTTCTTGCTAAATTTTTATTTAGGGCATGATAGCGATTAAAAACTTCGTCATATCCAACTGCTCCGGTTACACATCTTCAAATAAAAACAATATGTTATCCAGAAATGAAATGGATGTTATGTCACAAAATTTATATGCTGTAAATTGGTCAATTTTTAACCGATTTCGATTATTTGTTTTTGATATTTTCATGGTGTATAGCAAACTTTCTTACAATAAAGCTCAAAGTTGTTGATACTTGTCCATATATCTGTATATCTTTAATACTTTGATAAAGAAGTTCTTGCATTTTTTACAAATGTATACTTTTCCCGTTACTGATGGGCAGGGCAATTATCCCCGTTACACAACGGTAGAGGCTTTCTCTAAGCCAATCAAGATGTAGAGCCAAGAAAGGGAGGGCGAGAGGGGATGTATGCCAAACAGCCAAAGGGTCACCAAACGGAACAAATGGCATCCGTGTTATATAAGATATACACAGGAAACCCTTCAAAATGTGTGTGTGTGTGTAGGTGTGCGTGTATATGAGGGTGGTGTGTGTGTGTATGTGTGTGTTTTCATAAATAAAAGCAGAGGTTAGTAATCATAACTTTGTTGTTATTAAGGGGAATTTTTGAACGTAAATTGAGGGGGCATGATTTCCCCTCTCAGACTTTGCCTAAATAAAAAGTCGCTTATGTCGTGTCCTTTGCACGCCGAAGCTATTTTCCAACCAGGGAGGTGCTATTTAAGAGGTTGCAACAGCTAGAGAAGTTCTTAAATCATCAAAACTATGCCGCACCGTTACCTCCACCACCCTCACCCACACAGGCATTGCTGAGGCGCATGGGGCTGGAATTAAGTAAGGAGCAAATATAGGTCGAACAGTAAAGGGCAACTTCCCTGATGTAGGCCTAATGTTCATTCACCAAGTATGTCACGGTATGTTCATAGATAATAACCCTTACTCTCCCAGGAATATTTAGAAAACACGCTTGGGAGGTGGAGTCAAAGATGTTGCACCGAAAACGGTGATAATATCGCCGCGTGGTACAGTAAGGGTTAAGGTATATCCATTCGAATTTATCGTTGTGTGAAATTTTGGCAAAACAGAAAGGAGTATAACAAAGATGTGACACACGAAGTCATTTGATCAAATCAGGTAGCGTGTAAGACTCACGAAATCATAATACTTATCAAAGCAATGTAAAAAACCCAAAATATTTTTAGACTCTATGAAAATAGAAAATGGCACCAAGAAAGGGTATACAAATTATGGGTAATCCGAATTAAGGGTTGGGCTCACCTTTTCAAATCGGTTGTAAATACAGAAAATCCTTTTTGTTCGCTTCCATTCAAGATGGAAGCAATAGATGAAGTTTCAAGGGAGACCGTAAAAGATAACATGGCTTCCTTTTAACTAGTCTTTCTTTACATCACGTTGAGTTGTATGCGTTTTTGAAAGGTAATTATTCAATGTGGGTGACAATAGATTGGGAATTTTCACCTTGAGGCGAGACCTCAAAAGAACAATAACTGGACTGTATCAGTGTTTTGCATGCCGGGACGTTGTGGCGGCAGAGCCATTGTACTCCTCCCACAGAACACCTGCAGGTTACGATACTTGTCCCTTTTTCAACCAGAGTTAATCCCATTTGAAAAAAGGTTTGAAAAGTACAATTACGAAAGGTGTAAGAGCACAGTAAAATCCCATTAAAGACATCAATCTGGCAATAGATGACACAAGAATATACTAAAATAAGTTAAATTAACGGTATAAGTTTATAATGGTCCAACATGTTCATATGATATCCTGAAGGACACTACATGGAACACAGTGGTAGAGAAAACATTCCAAAATGAAATTCCGATGTAGAATATATCAAATTGAATTATTTTTCAAATAAATACATGGGCAAAAGCTAGGACAAAAAGGGTTTTACGTCACCCTATATAATCGGACAGTAGATTTTGGAACAAGATATCGAAGCGTTTTCTTCACATTTATTTATCAATGTTCCTTATACAATACTTGGTTCTCTGATCACTTTTAGCAGTCTAAACAGAGCAGAGTGAAACCCCGTGGTTTTCATATACAGATATAGGTCAACTTCCGATCCGAAATCAAAAACAGGCCATTGTTAGTCTGCTGTGATGAACCATTGCGAAACATATATGTTTCGGGACGATCAATACCAAAACAACTTGTGGCGCTCGGGACCCCGTATTAGAGTCGCCGAGAGGAATTGCTGGCCCATGGGGAAACTGAGAATCCGGCTCCCTGTATAATTTGTACGGTCCCTTATGACCCGGGCCTCTAGGACACCAGACCCGGGGGCATTTCCCCCATTTAAACCCCCGGTCGGCGGCCCTGGGAGAGTCGCCGAGAGGAATCGCGGGTCCCGGGGGAAACTGAGAATCTGGGCCCCCATATAATTTGCACGGTCGCTTATGACCCGGGCCCCTTAGGACACTGGGTCATGGGCATTGCCCCCCACTTAAACCCCCTGTCGGAAGCCCTTCCCCGTATGCAAAGTAACATTGCTCGGGCCCCTTATTTGCAAGTTTACTCGGGATGTCGGGACTCGGTTGTTCATTTCATTTTCAGCATGCTGGGTTCAGCGTTATGGCACATTAAAGCATCTCCTCTCCAGCTGATGGATTGTAGTCTTTTACTGTAAGTAGTGTACGAAGTTGTTGTTTGTACACCGACCCAAAAAGTGAAGACTGTGATTATAGAAATGAAAGGGCGACAAGAGTGCTCTTGTTTGTGTATGTATTGTCAAGGCCGAATGGCATCCGTGATATAATAGCCTACTATAATGCGAAAAGTGATAGGAACAAAAATAATCAACACATATTACAACGACCAAAAGCATAGATCTATGAAAGTACTTTTTACTTACATAAAAAGAACACCCTAAAGTGTTGAATGAACATTGCGTGGTATAAACAGGAAATTGTCGCTTTGTGATATTTACTTGCATCAAATTGTCAATTATGTTCCCAAGAACACAAGAAACATTCCCACCGTGTGCCACCGGCAAGGTGTAGAAAGACCACATGGTTTTCAGAGCCATCTATCGCAGATGAATTTAACCGTGACGGTCTTTGACGTCAGTCTTCGTGGTTTTCATAACTTTCTGGTTTTTTGGAGGATATATTAAAGGTATGAGGGACTGTCACGAAGTGACTGTGGTCTTTTAAACCGGGGTCTAATGGGCTTCATTATATACCTAATAATGTTAAAATGTTGGTGGGAAGCCCGGTTGCCGCAAAGCTCAGTCGAAGGCCACATCCATACAGGGTCCCGTTAACGCGTTTTGTCAGTCCGCATGAAACAAAGCTGCAAAAAGATTATTACAGAGAAAATGCTTTAATGCCGTCGCGCGGCTTTTTATACCTTTGACGTTATGGATCACTGCAGGGAGCGACATACGCCGACCCACCGGGAATTGAACCCGAACACCAAGGGGCGCTAAGTATATCATTTATACTTTTCAATAGACTACAGACATACAAACAGAGAGAGTATGTCACGAGCTAAAGGTGCTTTATCAATGTACCGTTACTACATATATGTTGGTTTCAATATGATATCTTCAAGTATGGAAAACGAAATTAAAAATGACATTATATTTAATTTTTAATTATAGATGAATGTCCAATATTACAGTCAATGGTGCGTTTATAAATGATTTCTATGGTTGAACTCTTCGGAAAACCTTGTCTGTCATCAAACATTCGAATATTGCTTCACATAAATTCAGTTTGAGGATGGGTCCTGCAAGCTTCTGGTGGCAATCCTTGTAATACAAACTTACTCTCATATAAATGAATGGTAGATACAAAATTGTTACAAGAGGAGCCCGCAAAGGATTTTCGTAAAGGGGTCTGAGTGGCGAAAGTTTATAAAGGTTGATTGAGAGAGGAGCTACTAACGGAGGGCCGATGGTGGGGGTATAGGTCGAGGCTGTGGTAGTAGATAGTTTAAAGGGTGACGATAACAAGTGAAATGTGATATGTTATCCAAAATGTTGCGATAAATCATTGCCGAATACATTAAACAGTTCATTATAATCTGAGACATGACCCCAGCTGCCATTCCACAAACTGATTGTACAGAACAACGAGAACCGCCGCCAAAGCTCCAAAACTCAACTCGAAATTGAATCTTCAACTTTGGTGATCCAGAGCAAATGATTTCAGTTTCAGAACACTCAAAACTGGTTATCATTCGAAAAACTTTGGCTGTCGGTCCTGATGGTAGGAGTTTGTCTGGACGTTGCCTGGTTCTCTGAACACTTCTCAAAAAGAGCTGGGCGTCCATCCATTTCCCGTCCTAGCAAATTCTTGGGTCCACACTCTAAACAAGTCAAATGTGACTTACGTGTGCTTCCCCTAACATGTGCCTAAAAGTGTAAACTAAACCAGAATAACCTCCGCGATGGGAATACAATTGCTCATCCACACTGGATCAATATGTTTCCCGAAGTAAAAAATCTCCGATGACGGGGATGGGGTGCAGGTTATATCCCAGATGTTAGAGGAAGAAGGGTTGGTCTACATCTGCAGGACTTTTGATTAAATGAAAATTAAATCTTATTACTTCTTCTCAATACTGGTCTGCTGGTAGATAATAAAACAAGGAACTTCTCCTCTTACTTGCATAACATAATGGACATTTTTTTTTGGGGGCACAGGGAGTCGTGACCCCCTCCGTGCGGATGTTTTTGCTCTCCTTGCGTCAAATCAAACGCAAAAGTGTAATACAAGGGAATATGGAGAATCTGCTCCTCTAAGTGCTTGCAACTCCCCCCTCCCCACATCCTTGCAAAAAAGTCCTGGCTGCGAGTCTGTTTCCTGATAACATTGTCAATTAGTTATTTATTTCATTTGAAGTACTGCATATACCTGATATATCTTTAAATATTGTAATGCTAAGTAAATTCTTGGAGTGCTTCGGATCGTGCTGATTACCTCCTAGTTCAGATGAGATCAGACGGAACCTCCTCCTCCAATTATACATTTATCAAGATGATAAATGTCGATGTGTTTTCAATCGTTCTAAATGAATATTTCGACGTCATTTCTTCTCCTTTTATCAGTTTACAAAGGATTTAACCTACCACTTTTGGAATATAATGTTTTGCAGTTTACAGTTTCTTTATAAATCTAAGCATCCTTTTCTGACAGTCTCATATCTGTTTTACCTCCGTAATTCTCATTGGTATTTGATGAACATGGAAATGCACCGCCTGGTTGGTATGTGATAACGAGATGTTATTTTAAGTTTTAATTTTGTATATGAATGATAAAAGCAAACTTTGCAAAGATGATAAAAAAAAATGTTACTATGAAAAGTGGGGAAAAAACAAACAACAAGAAAAGGTGACAAAACAACATTAAATTGTCAGAGCCAATTCCAGTCTTCAGCGGGAACTTAAAACAAAGTGCATAGTTTTCGAGAAAATGAGATCAGTATTTTAGTCTTCAAAAGCTTGAATTGACTGATTTAGAAAGTTCATCTTGCGAGGGGGAAATGTACGACCATGTTGCTCATTCTGTTTGGAGGACACGCTGGTAGGAAGAAGTAAAGATAAATTAAATTGGGTTGAAAAAGTTAAAGCAGGGACGAGGCTCCCGACCAACACAGGAGATGGCCCACGCCCCTGGTTAAAAGATTAAGACCAGGTAAATGACAAACTATAAAATAGACAACGAAAAAGAGAAAGTCATCATTTGGAGCTAAGTCATTGGAAAGATGGCAGGAGTGGAAATAGGAGTAATAACAGATGGAAAGAAGGTATGATATCTCAAATTGGTTATTTATGGAGTTATGATACCTCAAATTGGTTATTTATGGAGTTATGATACCTCAAATTGGTTATTTATGGAGTTATGATACCTCAAATAGGTTATTTATGGAGTTATGATACCTCAAATAGATTATTTATGGAGTTTGAGTTTTACCCAAAAAATGAGTAGAACATATTGAGTAAACTGCAGGACACGGAGGTACCCCGAAGTTGCAGAGTTCCAGACCATGGCCAGAGTGTTCATGCAGGTAAGAAGGAGGCAAAAGATGAAATGTGGTGCATGGTGGGGGCAAATAATTCTTGAAAACTTTAAAATGAGAGACAGCTTGTGTATAGTTTATGAAATTGTTCCTGTAGGTTTTCTGCTATCATGAGGCAAAGCTGTCAGTTTTATAATGAAAACTTTATGAGTTCATGAAAAGAAAACCGACCTGACCATGATCTAGAGTTAGTAACACTTATCTTGGGTCATATGCACGACTGAAAGATCTTGAGTATTCTTTTACAGAATTACACACACACACACACACCCACACACACACACACATATATATATATATATATATATATATATATATATATATATATATATATATATAAATATATATATATACACACATATATATATATATATATATATATATATATATATGTATATATATATATATATATATATATATATATATATATATATATATATATATATATATATATATATATATATATATATATATATATATATATATATATATATATATATATATATATATATATATATATATATTCATTGCAAAGTGCATGTGTTACATAAAAGTGAAAGTACACACGACTTATGAGCTATTATAAATTGGCATAAACAGACCAATCCACATCTTTGAGAAAAAAACAGTGCCATTGGAAATCCAGATATATAGAAGATGGACATTAACAAAAGGACATACAACCATGCCAAAAAATAATTAGATATCAAAATACTTTTAGAATCCCGTCACATATTCAAAATATGACATCAGAGTTATAAAATAAACCCCCAAAGTCAGCAGTCTGACAGTGATAAGACCAGCTTTTCTAAGGCTCTTATTCATTGTATTCATTGGGTTGACTTTCCTCAAAGTTAATCTATATTTTTGCTAACACTGAGGGTAACATCAGCTATCGCCACAGCGATTGTCTAAATCAAATCAATGCTGTTATTGATATGTTTTAATATGAACAACGATTAAATCACGAATTTCAAGATTTATATTTTATTACTCAAAAATCTCTCTCCATGAAAGAAATGTTCACCACCAAAGTTGTGTAATTTACCATGGGATTAAACCATCAATTCGAGTTTGGGAGGGGGGATTGCACTGTTGGTAAAATTAGCTCCCCCAATCATTTTCAGTAATCTAAAACAAAAATAGAAGATATTTTAAAGTTTTTAATGATTTCCATTCTTTTTTGTCATGGAAGGCATGTGCGGCTTCCTATTGATGCACAGCTTCTTGTCACACACTAGGTGCTTATTGTCACACACTTGCTTCTTATTGTCACACTGCTTCTTATTGTCACACTGCTTCTTATTGTCACACACTAGGTGCTTCCTATTGTCACATTGCTTCTTGTCACACACTAGGTGTTTCTTATTGTCACACTGCTTCTAAGTGTCACACACTAGGTGCTTCCTATTGTCACACTGCTTCTTATTGTTGCACACTAGGTGCTTCTTATTGTCACACTGCTTCTTATTGTTGCACACTAGGTGCTTCCTATTGTCACACTGCTTCTTATCGTCACACACTAGGTGCTTCCTATTGTCACACTGCTTCTTGTCACACACTAGGTGTTTCTTATTATCACACTGCTTCTTAGTGTCACACACTAGGTGCTTCTTATTGTCACACTGCTTCTTGTCACACACAAGGTGCTTCTTATTGTCACACTGCTTCTTATCATCACACACTAGGTGCTTCTTATTGTCACACATGTGCGACAATAAGAAACACAGTGTGTGACAATAGGAAGCAGGCCAATAAGCAGATAATGACTTTTGGCCTAAATCAAATCATCATTTCACATAGAAGTTAATTATATTCAGAAGGGAACAATGAATCTGCAAAAGAGTTTGTTTGTTTGTTTGATGAAGTCTTAACGGCACCACGACAACGAGGGTCAAATGTGCCTGAGAGGTCATATCATTCTAGAGGTAGGAAGGAAAGGAAACAGGGGGAGAATGAGAAAAATACAAGAATAAAATGTCAGAAAGCTGTGATCGAGAGAGGAGGTGCATGGGTGAAAAACAAAACAAAAAAACAAACAAAGTAGAAAGAGGGGGTGGAAGAGGAGAATGAAATATGCTTGTAGAGGGAAGAACGATGAAGGAAGGAGATACCTTTATCTGGAGGGTTTTTCTGGAAGAACTCAGCAATTGATTTGTGGGGAGCAAGGGAAGCTTTGGAAAGGTTGTACAGGGGGGCAAGCAAGGAGAACGTGACGGACTGTGAGGGTGCAATGACAATTGTTGCAGAGAAGTTAGGGGGGGGAGCCAATAAGGAGGCGGTGGGAGTGAGTGAGGTGGGTGACCTATTCTAAGACAGGTAATATGAACATTGTCGATACGACAAAGGCTGTTGATGGTGGGTTTGATCCGATGGTGGGCTGGATGACGTAAAGTTTCCTATGAATTTGGGAGTTCCATGAGCTTTGCCAGCGGTCAAGAACAAGGGAAGTGATAAGCGGTTTGATGTCAGAAAGGGTTTTGGGAAAAGAGGTAGGGGGGAGGTTGAGGGCAAGCTTAGCAGCTGTATCAGCCCTGTCATTGTCAGGGATGCCAACATGGCTGGGTATCCAAAGAAAATAATAGTTTTCCTGCAGAGGGTGGGCGAAAGGAGTTTCCAGAGGAGGAGGTGGGATGTGAAGTTATCCCATTTAAGATTGAGTAAAGAAGTAACAACAGCCTTTGAGTCGGAGAAAATGGCAAAGTGGCTGAGCGGAGAATACTCAAAAAAGTTGAGGGTGAGGAGAATAGCCTTTGCCTCGGCTGAAAAGATGGATGAGCAGTCCGGAAGTCTGCTACTGAGGGCGATGTCTTGGATGACGGCAGCAGCAGCTGTCTTGTTGCCTTCCTTGGAACCATCAGTATAGATGGAGGTGTAGTTTGAGAGTTTGTCTTTGATTTAGTTGTGGAGATTGATGAAGAGGTTAGGGTGGGTTTGGGTTTTGTGATGAGTGGAGAGGCCCAGGTGGATAGAAGGGAAGAGGGTGGCCCAAGGAGAAAAAGTGGGCCAGGAGAAGGTGCCGAGAATAGAGGGGTTGATGTCGAGATGGAAGAGGTCTGATTTAATGCGTAAGCTAAAGGGAGGGGACAGGGTTTTAGTCCTATCGAAAAGGGTGGAGAAATTGGGGTACCTAATGAGGTTGTAAACAGGGTTCTGGGTGTTGGTGAGGACTCTAAAAGCATAGGAGAGGCTAAGCTGTCTACATCTAAGTAGAAAGGGGGAGGGGGTGGGGTCGTTGGCTTCAACATGAAGGCTGGTGATTGGGGAGGTCCTGTAAGCACCTAGACAAAACCTAAGGGTTTCATTTTGGATGGTGTTGATGTGGTTGGGGTAGGAATTGTGAGTGGCACAGTAGACAATATTGCTGTAGTCAAGTTTGGCACGAATGGTGAGCCTCAAGATTTTAAGGAGATCATGGTGGTTCACACCCCAAGTGGTGTTGGAGAGGAGGCAAAGAAGGTTGAGGAGCTGTTGCATTTTAGTTTCAGGTTGGTGATGTGTTGCTTGTAGGAGAGCTTGGGGTCTAGAGTTAAACCCAGGAACTTCGTGTGTTTAACTTTAGGGATGCGATTGCCATTGAGCACGAGGTTCGGGTTGGGGTGGAGGTTGTTGAAATGACAGAAGTGCATGCAGACTGTCTTGTCTTTGGAGATTTTAAAACTGTTTTTGTTGCACCAGACTTGCAGCTGGTTGAGGTTGAATTGGAGTCTATTTTCGAAAGGGGAAAGCTAGGGAAAGCTAGGGAAGATGTAGAAGATGGTGAAGTCGTCCACCACATTTGATGTTAGGGCCAAGGTTGTCCGCGATGTCATTAATGCTCAGGTTGAAGAGAGTGGGAGAGAGGATGCTGCCTTGGGGGATGCCTTCTTCTTGGGGATAGTGGTTGTAGAGGGTGTGGCCAATACAAACTTGGAGCTGCATGGGTGAGAGGAAGTTTTGAATAAAGATGGGGAGATGGCCTCTGAGGTCAATAGTGTGAAGTTTGTGGATAATGCCATATTTCCAAGTAGTGTCAAAAGCTTTCTTGAGGTCGAAAAAAATGGCAATGAGGTGTTTCTTTTTTACAAAGGATTCTTGGATAGCGGTGTCGATCGTATTTAACTGGTCTAGGGTATTGCAATGTTTCTGGAGCCGCTTTGGTGAAGGGAGAGAGTTCTCTTGGTCTCAAGGAACCAGTTTAGTCTCTGATTAATGATTCTTTCCATAATTTTACAGAGACAGCAGGTAAGGGCGATAGGGGCAGTAGCTGGAGGGGTCGGTACTGTCCTTCCCCAGTTTAAGGATGGGGGTGACAATAGCTGTCCTTCAGATAGAGGGAAAGGAGTGTGAGAACCAAATGTGGTTGAGGATGGTGAGTAGGGTAGTGGTGGCCTTGTTGGGGAGGTGTTTCAGGAACTGGTAGGGGATGTTATCTGGGCCCTTGGAGGTACAGCCAACGTCGTGGATGGCTTGGTTTAATTCAGAAAGGGTGAGAGGGGTGTTGTAGCTCTCGGAGTTGTTGGAGAAAAGGTGATACTCCGGACTTCATTGTGAACTTTTTTGGTTTTAAAGCATTGGAGAAGTTGGCCGTGGACAAGATGTTGCTGAAAGAGGTGGCGAGGTGGTTAACAATGTTCTTTTTCGTGGTGAGGTCACCATTCTAGGAGAAATGGGAGATGGGAGACTTGCCCACACTGCCGTGGAAGCTGTTAACCATTCTCCAAATCTTCTTAGTGGGGGTGTTGGTGGTGAGAGAAGAGATAAAGTTGTTCCAAGTGTTGGTTTTACTGTCTTTGATAAGTGCGCCTGGCCTTAGCACAGCTGATGCGAAAGAGGTTAATGGTGGTCGGGTTAGTTTTGAAGTTCCTGAGGGCCCTTTCCCTGTTCTTGATGGCGGTTTTGCAGTTATCAGAGAGCCAGGGGTTGGGAGGGGAGGTGATTAAGGGGTTTAGGAATTGCGCAGGCGGCGATGTTGATAATGATATTACTGAAGCTTGACATCGGATCCTTACCCTCGAGGAGCTGGGGAGAGTGCTAACATTTAGAGAGGAATTTAAGAATAAGAATTTATGACCAAGAAATGTTTTCGCATTCGGAAGGGGGGGGGGGCACGCCCCTCATCCCCCATGCCGGCGCCACTGACCTCTTGTATCTGTAGTAGGGCCTTTGTTTCTGTAAGAAGGGCATTTGGGTTGTATTGGAGTGAATTTTGAATCTATTTAAATCTGCAGACCGAGCATTAGTATTTTCAGAGGGGCACTGACGCCTGCAACAGTAGCAAGGCCGTAGCATTTGCTGGAGGGGCTCTTGAGATTGTATCCGGGACCTTTGTGTATATATAATATTATAACTCTACTAGCACTGCTGACAAGGGTCCCTGTTGTTAATGACAGGGCCCCTTCTCTGAATGTCAGTGCTCTATTCTGCAGATTCAATGATCCCTTCTGAATAGAATTAAGTTCCATGTGAATTGGTGATTTGATTTAGGCCAAAGTCATTATCTGCTTATTGGCCTGCTTCCTATTGTCGCACAGTGTGTGTTTCCTATTGTCGCACATGTGTGACAATAAGAAACACCTAGTATGCAACAATAAGAAGCATTGTGACAATAAGCAGTGTTACAATAGGAAGCAACTAGTGTGTGACAATAAGAAGCAGTGTGACAATAAGCTATCAACAGGAAGCTGCACAAAGGCCATCAGTTGATATCACTTGGGAGGAGAGATATGGGTCACATATAATATCAGTTGTATACCAGCCATCTTGGAAAGAGGATCACAAAATTTCTGAAAACCAAATATTAAATATTTAAGTTAGGCCTATTTGGAGTTAACAAATTTCTGACTTAATTCTCAAAATTCCTTAAGTTTTTCCTAAAAAATGTCTGACTTTTTTCTCAAAATTTCTAACTTTTCCTCAAGTGTTTTATCTTTTCCCTCCAAATTTTCTTAAAAATATCCGATGTTTTTCCTCAAAATATCTTCTTTTTTTTTTTGATGGGAAGGGGAGGGGGAAGGGGGGGAGTTTGGATTTGGAATTCTTTGAGATTTTGCCCCCCACACAAAAAAGTCTAGCAACTCCACTAGAGCCTCTCTCATTAAAATTCTAGCAAAACATCCCTAGCCACAGAGACGGGGCGTGTAATATATTTATTACCAATCCAATACCTAAAAAAGCAACATTTTTTGCCAAAATTTGATAAGTCTTATGGGGGAGGGGGGAAAACACTAAATTTTTGTTGATTGAAGGGGCAAGTAACACTAATGAAAAACATTGGGTAAGTGCCCCCCTCCCCCTTCCTTCCTATGCCCGCCACATATTTGTATGTCATGGTTTGGATATACATTTCATGAGAATTTTTGCTTACAAATCACTTTGAAGCAAAATAATTTGTGGGACTACCACAATGACAACAATCATTTGCATGGTCGAGATATCAAGTTAATAACTGACGTCACAGATACACAAACACCATCATCACCTCATAGGTTCCTATTGCCATCAGCTCGAATTCAACAAAAATGAGAGAAAATCTTGTTGCTCTTTTAGATATACATATATTTTAAAAATAAAACTTTATATACAAGGTAATCAAATTATTTTTACACAACTTCAAAAGTCAAATGCCAGAAGATGACATGTACAAACATTAGGCACTTCAAGGTATTTTTCTATTATTGATTGAATTACATTTAGATGTGGCTCCTAGGTACTAATCTCTACTTATTTACCCTTTGTATAAATATTTTTGAGTTTATGGAGATATAAACCAGAAATATAAATTTAAATCATATTACTATGGAACTTCAACCAGAATAATAGCTTCATATCAACCCCACAGACTTATTCTTATTATATATTGTGTCCTTTCCACTGGAATGTTACTCAATTTCACCGAGGTAAAATTTCCCCACCGACTTACGCCCCTTCTCATCCATGCTAAACTAATTCTCAAACAGGATATCCTGCTCCGAACACGTTAGAGTGAAATCCAAGACTTACCAATTCTTAAGTTCCCAGACAGTTTTGCCAAGTGGAGCTTATGCTCTGGTGCAGCCACAACATGCCACCAAAGGTTATTGCTATCCCTCTCTTCTGGTTGGTTGATTGTTTGAGTTTTAGCGGATTAGTCATATATGCCAAGATATAGTGCAAAAAAAATCTACTATCTAAATGTTAAATGCCAGGAAAGAAAAAGTAAGTTCTATTTTTGAAAATATTAGGTAAGACCTGACCCACAATTAAATTCACATCTACTGCAGTACTACCTTTGCCAACTGATCAGTGATCGATTCTAATTCTAACATCCAACAAGTGAAAACATGGCAATACATTATCCAATGTTTTTGATCAGGTCATTTAATACCTTTTCCTTAATTATCTATCATTATCAAAGAATTTATATGGTGCACATATTTGTACGTAAACATACATTCAATGGCGCCTTTCACAAAAAGCATGAAAAAATAATTGAGTTTTTAATTTCCGTTTAAATAAGTTAAACTTTGTACATTCTCGCACTTCACTGGGAAGGGTATTCCATTGTTTTGGTCATCAACTGCAAACGAGCGATCACCCAGTGTTACAGTTTCGTGGATGGTATCTTGAAATTCTTTTGGCCAATTGATCGTAGGGTATATTGACTAGTGTTTGTATTGATGGCATTTCTTGGAGGTATGTAGGTATGTAATACAATGCCTTTGACTGCCTTTATTAGGAGTATGCCATATTTGACTTCTGCAGTAGATAGGTTGCTATCCAGACACTTAAATTCTTTCAGAAATGACATATGGGTACCTAAAGTTACTATTCAAATGCCTAATTTCTCACTGAAGTATATCCGCCTAGCTAGGAAATATTTTCCCAGAAGTTTATCTCTAGTACTTTACTCCCATTTTAACACTTAGCCGTTACCTAGTATATGCACATGACCTCACAATGCTAGCCAAGTAACCCAATTTTCATATACAATACAACTATACCCTCTACAATGAACCCCCCCACCCCCTCCAAACAATCTGTCCCTTTATTCAAATGAATCACTTCGATCTTAAGCAGATCACTTATTGGTAGAGGAATCCAAATTCATATCAGCAAAAGCAAAATAGTTCCTTTGCTATAATATATCATATACTATTTTCATATTTGATTTATTAGAAACTGAATTTTTGAATTGGAAAGTGTTTCCAACTCTTGAAAATGGCCCAGTGGTACAAGCAGGGCGCTGTAAATTTGCAAGTGTCATCTTTTGTGTATGCTACATCTTGTAATAAAGGAGTGCAGTAGCCCAATTACTGGGATCAAATCTGTACTGTGTCCTTCAGCAGGACACTTTATCCCATTTGCTCCAGTTTACTCAGCTGTGGAATGAGTACAGTTTTGGCTGGGGAGTTAACCTGTGATGGACTGGTGTTCCATCCAGGGAAGTCAAGTACTCTCATGTACTAATAAGCACCATAGAAACCAGGTATAAGCACCGGCCCTATAAGCCCTACAGGTTTGATGGGAATTTATGTATCTCTTTATAATATAATATTAAAAAACCCACACTGATCATCTGTATCAGTTTGAAAGATCTCCCAATTCAACTTCTGGATATCAACAGTATCTATTTCTTTCTTAAATCAGCAAAAAAGATACAAAACTGCTGCACCTTTCACATCTGGAGTTAAGTTCATTACAGCATGGCTTATACCACATTTTGACAAAAAAATACATCTTATCTCTTCTCTGCTCAAATGCATCTTTTAGCTGATGAAATAAAAGGGTAATAACTCACATCAAACCCAACCTTCCACTACCCTCTTTTTTATATGACTGACAGATGTCTTTATAAAATGAAACATTTCGATCAGATTAATACTTGAGTGATCATGTGGAAAAATCACTATGACAACATCATCACATTTCCCTACTAGGTCTTTACCTGCTTTCTCATTTTCCCTCAAGTCAAATCAGGTGAGTAATCAATCTACCAAATCGGTTCAAGCCTGTCCAGGGTAACCTCCAAGGTCCTCATAATGTCTATCATAATTTGATGATCCGCTTAAAATTTAAATGATCTGCTTATATTTCATTACCTGGAGATGCTCCCTGCTCACATGGCTTTGGCGTACCTCACGCACATACCTTCTGGAATGCATTAAAATTCAAGGTGGAATGAAGAGGGAAAATGGTACATGACAAATATGATATAGGCTTGAATTGGATCATAAATTGCTACTATTTATTTTCCTTGAGAAGAAATTATAACACCAAACAGTAATTCCCCAGATATAGGTTTGTGCCCTAATTATTAAGGTCACTTCTCAGCATGAAATTAACCTCCTCACCTTCCCCAATTTATATTGTCATTGAGCCACCGGTAAAATGACCAAGTGTTGTTGATTATGGAAGAGATACACATAGGTGGAAAGAAGAGGGAGGGGGAAGGGGGGAGGGGGTCCCTCAATAATAACAGAAGAAAATGTCTGATTTGGGATTTAGCATCTAGAGGAATTTCTTACAGGATTATGAGTTAGAAGCTTCCCTTTATATTCAAAGGAAAAAAGATGTGGTATTTTGAATTCAATATTCAGACAAGTATGACAAACTTAGTTGAATTCAGGAAATATGATTCCTAAATTTGATGCAAATTCTGCTGATACAAACCACATAGTATGCATGAGGAAGGTACGTTTAAACAGGCTTGTACAACAAAACAGACTTTAACAAGTGGCAGCCTTCAAGTTGAATAAGGACAATGTTTGAACAATGTGTGTCATGTTATATACAAAGTACTCCACCAAAGACTGGAAGGTGTATCATTCTGAGATCCCTTGAAAAATTGAATATATCTCTTGCATGCACAAACATACTAAATATCATCACTGCTACAAGTGCTACTATTAAATCATGACCAGAGTACTTCAAATGTGTGTTTTCCCACTGATTTTCATTTCTGTTCGAATGTACGTTATGGATGTTTGTTTGATGAGAGTTTAACGCACCACAACAGCAAGGGTCAAATTGTGCCTGAGAGGTTAGATCATTCCAGAGGTAGGAAGGAGAGTAAACAGGGGGAGATTGAGAGAAACACGAGAACTAAAATCAAGAAAGCTGGGATAATAATAATAATAATAATAGGAACATTTATATAGCGCTTAATCCACACTGTGGAGTATGCTCAAAGCGCTTATACAATACAAATGATAGGTTAATGTAAATAAACGATTAAATTAAATTATAATAAAAATCAAAAATACTTCTTAAACAAATATGTTTTGAGCTGAGATTTAAACATATTCAATTTTTTGTTATGTCTTTCATGGATTTCGGAAAATCGGGATAGAGAGAGGATGTGAATGGGTGGAAAAATAATGTCGAGAGAGAGGGGGTGGGGAAAGAGGACTAAATATGGTTGTAGAGGGAAGCATGATGTAGGAAGGAGATAATCTTATCCGGAGGTTTTTTTTGGAAGAGCTCGGCTACTGAGTTGTGGGCAGCGAGGGAAGCTCTGGGAAGGTTGTACAGGGGCAAGCAAGGAGAATGTGATGGACTGTGAGGGTGCAATGGCAATTGTTGCAGAGGGGTGGGGGGAGCCAGTAAGGAGGTGGATGTAAGTGAGGTGGGTGTGACCTATTCTAAGGCGGGTAATGTGGACGTTGTCAACACGGGATAGGTTGTGAGTAGTGGGTTTGATCGGAATGGTGGGCTGGATGACGTGGAGTTTGATATCATTTTGGGAGTCCCATGAGCTTTGCCAGCGGCCATGAACAAGGGAAGTGATAAGCAGTTTGATGTCAGAAAGGGTTTTGGGAAAAGGGGTAGGGGGAAGGGTGAGGGAAAGCTTAGCAGCTGCATCAGCCCTGTCATTGCCAGGGATGCCAACATGACTGGGTATCCAGGAGAAAAGAATATGTTTCCTATAGAGGGAGGGGGGGTGGGGGCAAAAGGAGTTTATGGAGGATGAGGTGAGATGTGGGGTTATCCCATTTAACATTGAGTAATGAAGTAAGGACAGCCTTGGAGTCAGAGAAGATGGCAAAGTGGCTGAGCGGAGAGTACTCAATAAAGTTGAGGGCGAGGAGGATGGCCTTGGCCTCGGACGAGAAAATGGATGAGTGGGGAAGCCTGCTACTGAGGGTGATGTCTTGGATGACGGCAGCAGCAGCTGTCTTGTCGCCTTCCTTCGAGCCATCAGTATAGATGGAGGTATAGTTTGAGAGTTGGTCTTTGATTTGGTTGTGGAGGTTGATGAAGAGGTTAGGGTGGGTTTGGGTTTTGTGATGAGTGGAGAGGTCCAGGTGGATAGTAGAAAGCGTAGAAAGTGGAGGGAGGGGGGCGGGAATGGCCTAGGGAGGAAAAGTGGGCCAGTGCTGAGAGTGGTGGGATTGATGCCGAGATGGAAAAGGTCTGATTTGATGCGTAAGCTGAAGAGTAACCAATAACAGTTCTTTCTTCTCTGTCTGTTAAAATCCACATAAACTTGCAATACACAGCACCATTAGCCGAGTGTTCTTTATTCTCCCATTAACAGAGTTACAAAAACATTGAGGAACAAGTCTTTCAATTTCAAGTTTTAGACTGATTACACCTACAGATTGAATTTTTTCGAATGATACATGCAGAATTTGTGATGTAGGAAGGGGAAGCCACCTCAAAGTCCATATTTCTTCATAAATTTTAGACCTTGAAAATAGATTTGCAGTTAGACATTAAGTATAAGCATGCCTAATATTCATAAAATCTTTGCCAGCATTAACTTTTCTCCTCCATTGTGTATTGGCAGAGAAAAAAAAAAAAAAAAAAAAAAAAAACCCACAATGGATCATAAATAAATAGGTCTTCCCTGTCAGATGTCACAAATTGCATTAATTGGAATGATAATCAAAAAAGTTGTACAATGGTCAATGCTTAACAAATTTTGATTTACCTAAATGTCAGATATCGTATTAACGTGGATACCATGGAGATCAGAAATACAATACAATCCAACCTTTCTGATTGGTCAAAATGTTTACATAATTACCAACCCTGCACCAACAAGCCAATTATCACTGTGAAAGTGACGGTGCTCAGTATGATCATTTCTTGGGACAGGATTCCTGCTCCATGTCGTGTCCAAGAGACATAAAGTAGCATTCTTTGACAAGTGAAATGCTTTATCATGTGTGACAATCTTTCAAAGTGCAGGTGTAATTTCCTTGTTAAATAGGGCTCAACATAATGGAAAGCACTATGTAGTTAATTCTTTCAAATACTGGATTATCAGATTATAGTGTTATTCCCTTTATAAACATAACTTGACACGATAAACTAAATAGGTCCAGATTAAATTACAGACTGAATGATGTAATCTGAGAATCTGACTTCCGATATCTAATTGCTTGACACACTATGAGACTCCTTCCCACTTAGGTTCCAATGCCTTATATTTCAACCTCAATACTGCTCAAAATTATCATCATATAAAAAAACACTAAAAATTGTAGACAAATACATTCTTTAAAAAATGAAAGACATGTGACAAATCTTGAGAATAGACACAAACCCAGGTGGCAATTTAGCCTTTTATCAAATGCACCTGCCTCTGGTTAAAAATATAACCCCCCAAAAAAGAGATGATACATGATCGTAGGGCAAATATACACTACAAATCAAGCAGTAGACAAGCATGCAAACTTAACCTAGCAATATAGTGCCCAAGTGACAAAAGAATAATACATTTACCAGTCCAAAAATATACATTATTTTAAAAATAAATAAGAATAAAAAAACACAATGCAAATGCCAAAATAATCTTATCTGACCCATAGCTCTTGATCGCTTTACTTTAATAGGGATGTAGTACTACTTTGGCTCTACTAGCATCCATAATTTATCATGTGTCACACTGGCAATATTTCCAGTTAACAAACAAAGGCATCCAGCAAGCAATATCAACATCCACAATTTTCTAGTCTTTCATTATGCTGATTAAAAAATACATTCTTCACTGATAAATACTTTGCAACATTACACAGACATGCTAACTCGCTCAATTTACCTTAAAGGTCGCCTGATTTCATAAATATATCTCAAGATCTTGGGATGAAAGGTCTGTTTATTTGATTACTATTTTCCTTTTCCTACAGGCTTCACTTTTTATTCTTTTTAAATTTGTTTCAACTTTGAAAGAACTCAAGACTGAATAAAGGGTGGTAATCACTTTCAAAATGTCTGCCAGAGCCTTAAGCACCCTTCGCATTTCTTAATCAAGGCAGAACATATCAATCCAACCCAAAAACTACCACACCTAAGACCTTGTCCTTTTTTAGTGTAAATGGCACCTTTTTGTCAAATTAAACAAATTAACAAATTAAAATTAAATGCATTTACATGGAATGGAAGAGCAAGAAACGTAAAATCTCACCATGAAAAATAAAACATAATAATTGAAAAAATCTACAACAAATCCTGCAATGACTTTTGGTGAGTCCAAAAACCTTTACATTTTTGGACTCTAGTTTGGCAGGTCTATTTAGAGATGAGCTAGCTCAGTCTAGTTCAATGATAAACTAGTAGTTCCATACTTGATATGGTTAATGTGATTTTTTTGTAGAAAAGACAGTAAAAGATTTACAGTAAAAACCAGGCAGACCTAATGATCGCTGCAGAAATTTGAAAGAACGTTTGATCAACGTTGGTCCAAACATTTAAATAATTTCAAAATTGATTATGAATTGACCATTGTTCAGCTTTTTGAATTTTCTGATTTTAATATGCAAAATGAAGATTTGACATAGCACAACATACCAGCACACATCTAGGTACCATTCTTTACCATAAGGGCCTTATAAAAAACCCTGCTGATGAAACCATTAGTAACAATGAGTACATCTTGGATCAGAGCATCTTGGACCCACTGGGTCAGAACAATGACTTGACTGGTCTAAACCACTGCTCATTCACAAGGCTACAACAATGACCACCTGTCAGGTTGTGGTGACCTCAATTTAGGTCATAGCAATGACTAATGATCCACCACTATTGCTGGAACATATCTTCCTCGGTCTTTGTCATGGTATGAGCTGCCTTCTTCAGTGCCGCACCACATGAGCTTGAGCAGTTGAACCTGATTAAAAAGAGATCAATACCATATCAACCAAACCAAAATATTGGTCATGATGAATGATGTGCATTTGTTAGAAATTATAGAAACTTCTCAAAAAGCATTCACTTTAATAGGATATAACAGTTTGCAGATGTTTGGGTTAAAAACTATAACCAAATATGGATTAGGTACAGTAATAAATATAGAGTATTTTATTTCTTCTCCAATAAATGGTGACATATTCTAATATCTGTTGTAGTATGTACAAAATTAGATAATTTAACATGAATGTCTTTTTAAAGGTATATGGATAGGTAGCAGCAACAAGAGCTTAATTGGTTTTAAATCCACTAAAAAACATGAAAATGGCAACATACACACAGCAACATATATACAGCAACATACAACATACATACACAGCAACATACACACAGCAACATATATACAGCAACATACACACAGCGACATACACACAGCAACATATATACAGCAACATACACACAGCGACATACACACAGCAACATACACACAGCAACATATATACAGCACCATACACACAGCAACATACACACAGCAACATATATACAGCAACATACACACAGCGACATACACACAGCAACATACACACAGCAACATGCACACAGCAACATACATACAGCAACATGCACACAGCAACACACACATCAACATACACACAGCAACACACACAGCAACATACACACAGCAACATACATACACAACACACACAGCAACATACACACAGCAACACACACAGCAACATACACACAGCAACATGCACACAACAACACACACAGCAACATACACACAGCAACACACACAGCAACACACACAGCAACATGCACACAGCAACATGCACACAGCACATACATACAGCAACACACACACAGCAACACACACACAGCAACATACACACAGCAACATACATACAGCAACATGCACACAGCAACATACATACAGCAAAAAGGGCCATCAAGCTTTGGTTTAAAACTTAATACCTAATTTGCATAAATTGTGCAATATTTTGTGACTTCCTTATGAGACAACTACAAAATTGCTCATGTTAACATAGTGCTTTTTGCCCATTTTTCGGTCCTTTCCCTAATTATTTTAAATGGAAGAAGTTGGCTATAGTGAACAAGAAACTGGATATCATAAAATTTGAGAACCTTTGATATTTGAAAATTGAGACAGAAATATAAAGAATTACAATAAAGAATATTAGCATTATTCCTTGTCATACATCATAACTTTTGCACATGCTGAAACCTTATACTACAGTAGCTTTGATTTGTCATTATATAAAACCTATAAGTGCTATTGTGACTGTTTAAAAAAGTGTTCTGCTCAGAATTTAGTACTCTTTTATCTCTAACTTTCCATATATCTTTACAGATATATTTTAATAGAAACCCCATGCAGAAAAGATTGATTTAGTCTCAATATTTTATGGTATAAATATAATAACATCTGACAGGCTGACATTTCATATTAAATCGCTTGGTAATAGTTTGTATTCCTAATGTTTACACACTGTTATATAAGGATGAAAGGCATTTGAATGTGAATACAATGACTTTCATTTCCTTCTGGCATCAAAGATCAAAGAACAAAATGGAATCTGGCATTGGAAACATCTGTTTGACAATGCCCGAGAGGACAATCCATGACACCCCCATACAGCTAAAGTCAGGACTAAATGAATTTTCCAATTATAAGAACTAGTGGTCAAAAAGGTAAAACACCTGCATGTTATTTCATTTTGTAGATATATATATATATATATTGGTGTTTAACCCTTGAACTCCCAAGCGGTCGCATCACGAGCAATTTGGAAGTACTAATTTCAGAAGAAGAAAAATGGGACCATACCAAAACACAAGAGGGGTGCTTTTAGTATCATTTAATAGTACTGCATTAGATCTATCAAAATATTGTGTTTTATGTGTGAGGTTATGTAAAAAAAAAATTGCATAAATTGTGGATAAATAAGCAGAATTTTCATCTTTTTGTAAAAAAAAAATCACCACAACGATTTTTTCTTCAAAAACATCAAGACAACACTTGCAAAAATAAGTTTTAGTTCATTTTTTGGCAACCATTATCTTGACAAATTTTCGAGTTTAAATCTAATTGCACTTTGCTCATACCTAACCCTATTTCTTAAATTTTGGGTAAACTGTGTCAAATTTGATTATTTTTGGTGCATTTTGGCACTTTTTTTTGGGAAATTCATAGCTTTAACCGAATTAAAAACTTTTTTGATCCTGCATTTAGTAAATGGAATACTCTTTCCATTGATACAATGGAATACTCTTTCCATTGATACATTGGAATACTCTTTCCATTGATACAATGGAATACTCTTTCCACTGATACAATGGAATACTCTTTCCATTGATACAATGGAATACTATTTCCACTGATACAATGGAATACTCTTTCCATTGATACAATGGAATACTCTTTCCATTGATACATTGGAATACTCTTTCCATTGATACAATGGAATACTCTTTCCACTGATACAATGGAATACTCTTTCCATTGATACAATGGAATACTCTTTCCACTGATACAATGGAATACTATTTCCATTGATACAATGGAATACTCTTTCCACTGATACAATGGAATACTCTTTCCATTGATACAATGGAATACTCTTTCCATTGATACAATGGAATACTCTTTCCATTGATACAATGGAATACTCTTTCCATTGATACAATGAATACTCTTTCCATTGATACAATGGAATACTCTTTCCACTGATACAATGGAATACTATTTCCATTGATACAATGGAATACTCTTTCCACTGATACAATGGAATACTATTTCCATTGATACAATGGAATACTCTTTCCACTGATACAATGGAATACTATTTCCATTGATACAATGGAATACTCTTTCCATTGATACAATGGAATACTCTTTCCATTGATACAATGGAATACTCTTTCCATTGATACAATGGAATAAACAATAGCTCCCCTATTCTTTGTCATAAACCTTGCATTTCACACGAAATCTGCATTTTTTAATAATTGTATCTGTGCATATACAACCAATATCGCGATAAACTTTATAGCAGAACTGCATGTTTTTCATGCCAAATAATTATCATTTAGAGTATCATTTGGCGGTAAAGGACACCAATAGTCAAGCTGGGAGGAGGTGCAAGGGGTGACATAACAGGTAAAGACTGGCAGCGTACTTCAGTTTTCTGTGTAGGCCTACTACGCTTTGTTGATGCCTTAGGTAGGTGATGTTGTTATAGTATGATAGTGTGTGTTCTATTGGCTTGCGCGTACATACAGTGTGTGCTTTGTGCATTGTTTGAAAAATACCAAGGTTAATAAAGGAGAAAAATGATAAAACTTACAAATTTGTAAATTTCCCTGTTCCAAAATATTTAAAGGTGGTATCATATGAAAGGCAATACTCTGAACAATTTCAAATATTCTATCAAAAAATAACAGTCATTAGTCACAAAAAAGCGAAACGTCATAAAAATAGAGTTTTTGCCACCAGGAATGCGCATTAACCCTTACTCTACTACACGGCTAAAATATTGCCGTTTTTAAACTACCTTTTTCTAAAAATAAATCGGGACCTTACCAAAATCCTATAGGCGTGCAAATAGTTCATTGCAAAGATCTCGGAAAGATCTTTCATTATATTGAATTTTTTTGGAGGGGTCTATCATCACTTTTTTTTAGTAAATTTTGTCCAAATGTTCAGAAATGTCGCTTTTTGTTTAAAATGTCCCGAAAAATGCATATTTTTTAAAAATTGTCAAAAATTGCTTAGAAAGTAAATTTAGATTGTTGTTTTTGATATATAATATGTAGACAAGTCATATTGTCCAAATCTAATCAAATTTTGCTCATACCTGGTCATAACTTTTGTATTATTTGTAAAATATGTAAAATTTTGTGATTTTTGGACTCTTTTTCTTAAAAAATCGTGTGATCCATCCCTATATCATAATAAAAAGTTTCCATCACCTGCAGCGAAAAAAATGTGCTTTCACGTGGATTCCTGTAATAAAAGACATACCCCCAGATCGTTCCTAAAAACGTTATATAGCTACGTCACTTTGAGTTATTTTCAGATTTTTTGACATTTGAGTTGAGACGACGGAAGAACGTGTGTCCCGAATCTTGTTTCAAAGTGAAACTGAGGATTAGGAAGAGTAAGAAGGCTTATTGGCAGTGATGGAGATCTTTTAGTGCCTGGACCCAACCCAGAAGAAGCCCAAAGATTATCAAAACCAGGTGAAATGATTTTTCAAATGTCTAAATTCACGAGTGCATTTTTTAAACTTCATGCTTACTAACGTTACTTTTAGGCCTAGCTAACATTAGTGCAGATCCTTGCAAAATTAAGCAAAAACACTATAATTTAGCTGGGATTATTTACTTGTAAGGATTATAAACAAGTAAATGGGTCAGTAAAATCCGAAGTGTTTAACATGAGTTGTTTTTTTTTACATTGATTTTGGATGAGACTTTACAGATCAACCTTTAATTTGTAGTGCAACAATGCCCATATACCTATTTCACGAAATTCAGATTCCATGTTGTGAGGTTGTGGTGCAGTGGAGTAGGATTAGAATTTTAAGGGGAAAGGGTCCCATGTTGTGGGAAAGAGACACATGTTGGGGCAAGAGACCCATGTTGGAGGCAAGAGACCCTTGGTAGGGGTCAAGCAGTCCCATTTAGGGGGAAATCCTTTTTTTTGAAGCAATTTGGATCCTGGAAAAGAGTCATATTTTTGGAGTATGGCATTACCCCTGGTCCCCCTTCCAATATAAAAAAGCCAGAAAACTCCACCCCCTCCCCTGTATTTCCTTGGAAACAGTTGAAATTGTATTTCTCTTAAAGATTTTCCAGTATTTGGACAAATTTGATGACATTTCATATGTGGTACCAACTGTCACTGAAGGATACAAGTTTGGAAACATCAACATG